>OY987256.1:35451945-35623765 GCA_963920725.1 Rhamphomyia laevipes
ATAGTCGGTTGTATCGGCTCTTTATCCTACATATAGACATTCAAATTTGACAACTTCATATCCAAATTATGCTGAAGTATTAAATTTGAATGGAATTACGCTTCCAATGACAATTAAACAAATTCCATTATTTGAGAAACGAAACAATGAAATAGCAATAAATGTTTTCACTCTGATTAGAAATAACAAATATGGATTTAGAATAGTTACAGCTTATCAAAGCATTAAAAAATCTGCTCCGAAGCTTATTAATTTGCTACTATATAAAGATGATTATGAATATGAAGATGAAAACAGTGAAAATGATGCTGATTATCTAGAACAACCCCATAGATATCATTATTGTTAAAAAATCTATCAAGACTCATCTCATCTCAACTATCAAAAAAAAATGGACGTAAACATATTTGCAATCGCTGTCTTCAATACTTTAGTACCAAACAAAAGCTGGTAACACATGAAGTGGACTGTGGGGAAATGAACTCCTGTAGGATTAATCTACCTGGTGAGAATAATAAAAATGTAGGTTTTAAAAATTATAAATATAAGATTAAGAGTCCGTTTGTTATTTATGCGGACCTAGAATGTATACTAATTCCTTCTAGTGATAGGAATATAATTCAGAAACACGCCCCCTGTAGTATAGCTTATTATATTAAATGTAGTTATGATGATACATTATCATCGTTTAAATCTTATCGTGGTGAGGACTGTATCGAATGGTTTACGTGTGAATTAAAAAAATTTGTTGAAGATTTAGAGACAGTATTTTTGTGTCCATTACCAATGGATCAACTTATTAATCAACAAAAATATGACTATCGATTGGCAACAATATGTTACATTTGTGAAAATATTTTTGATGATGACGAAAATATTAAAGTAAGAGACCATTGCCATCTAACTGGACAATATCGGGGCGCTGCTCACTCGAAATGCAATATTAATTTTAAAGATCAACATGTTGTACCAATAATTTTTCATAATCTTAGTGGTTATGATGCGCATTTCATAATAAAAGAAATTGCAATAGATTTTCCTGGGGAAATAGAGTTATTGCCAATTAATAAGGAAAGGTATATTTCTTTCACAAAGAATGTGTCGGATTATTCAATAAAATTACGATTTATAGACTCCTATAAATTTATGAGTAAAAGTTTAGCTGGTTTAGCTTCTAATTTAGAAAATTTTCCAGAATTAAAATCCAAATTTCAAAATTTATCAAATTCAAAACTTCAGCTGTTAACACGAAAGGGTGTTTATCCATATGATTATATTACAGAATTCAATAAATTTTCTGACACAATACTTCCAAATATATCGGAATTTTATAATAAATTAAATAATTCGCATATATCAGAAGAAGATTACTTACATGCGCAACAAGTGTGGACTGAATTTAATATAAAGAATTTAGGCGAATATTCAGACTTGTACTTGAAAACTGATGTTTTATTGTTGGCGGATGTATTTGAACAATTCAGGTTTCAATGTATTCAAGAATATACCCTTGATCCAGCACATTACTGCACTCTACCAGGATATACTTGCGATGCAATGTTGAAGTATACCAAGATAAATTTAGAACTACTTACCGACATAGATATGGTTCTGTTTGTGGAAAGGGGTATTAGAGGTGGCCTAAGCCAATGTTCTAAAAGATACTCGAAGGCAAATCATAAATATGTGCAAGATTATGACTCCAACATAATAAATAATTTCATTATGTACTTTGACATAAACAATCAATATGGGTGGGCAATGTCGCAATATTTACCATATGGAGATTTTTGTTGGATTGGATGTTGTGAGTTTGATGTTAATACAATTAGTGATACATCTCCAATTGGATACATTCTCGAAGTTGATTTGGAGTATCCGAAGGAGCTTCATGATTTACATAAAGACTTACCATTTTGTTCAGAACACACTACACCACCTAACTCTAAATACCCAAAACTATTGGCAACACAAAACAATAAATCCCGATATGTAATTCATTATCAAAGTTTAAAGCATGCACTCAATAATGGGCTTAAATTAGTAAAAATTCATAGAATATTACAATTTAAACAATCACCATGGCTTAAACAATATATTGATTTAAATACACGGTTGAGAGCAAGAGCTAGAAATGAGTTTGAAAAAGATCTATTCAAACTGATGAACAATGCAGTTTTCGGCAAGACTATGGAGAATGTTAGAAAATATAGTGTTGTGAAATTAAAAACAAAGTGGGAAGGTAGATATGGAGCCAACTCACTTATTGCGTCACCAAACTTCAAAAATTCAACCATATTTGGTGAAAATTTGGTAGCAATAGAAATGAAAAAGGGTGAAATAATGTTTAATAAACCAATCTATGTTGGTATGTCAATTCTAGATATATCTAAAATTAAGATTTATGAATTTCACTATGAATATATGAAACCCCAATTCCATGAAAACTGTACAGTGTTGTATACAGACACAGACAGTTTAATTTATGAAGTATCATGTGATGATATTTATACTGTATTAAACGCAGACTGTAAACGCAGACTGTCACAAATATTTTGATACAAGCGACTATTCACCATCAAATATATATAACATTCCGTTAGTTAATAAAAAAGTTTTGGGTTTAATGAAAGATGAAATGAATGGTGAAATTATTAGCGAATTTGTTGGTCTTAGATCAAAAATGTATGCGATTAGGGTTGATGGCGCTGATAAAGTAAAAAAGGCTAAAGGCGTGAAAAAACATATTGTTGCTAATGAAATAACATTTAATGATTATTTAGATTGTTTAAACATTAAAGAAAATAAAATCATTAGTCAAAATCTAATTCGTTCGAAAAACCATAATGTATGTAGTATAAAGCAATCTAAAATTGCATTGAGTCCTCATGATGATAAGAGAGCATTACATATAATACTTTACCATGGGGGCATTATAGCTTAGAAAATAATAATTAACTTTATGTAAATATAATGTATGTATATATATATATATATATATAAACATATGTTGATAAGAGATTTTTATGAATAATTATATTTTTTATTTTACTATAAATTATTGTTAGTTATATATTTGAATTGAAACAATTAAGTCATGGCACATTATGTGGATTTAACAGCATTACTAGAAAATATAAAACAGATTTTATATGAATATGATGGCGTTTTACGTAATAAAGAAGATAAAAAAACGCTTGAAACTTATAAAAAAATATTGGAGGATGTAAGTTCAATATATGGATGTCATTATTTAAGCTGCATAAAAAATAAAACTACATCTACTAATAACTGCTGTATATGTAAAAATATATCCACTAATTTCAACAACTATCAGAAGAAGTGTTCAAAAATTTTGCAATTCTATTTAAAATAATAAATGTAACAAAAAAACAAAATTAATTAGTTATAATATTAGTTTTTATTATAATATTTAAATAAAAAAAACATTATATTCAATAATTATAAAATGATTGTTTTTAATTATTTTAATGAAAAAAAAAATTATAGCCTCTTATAGGGGATGTTTGTTGTCCTTTCCCGCTCCTTCTTTTTTTGTTCATCATCTTTTTCCGGTTTATTAACAACATTTTTAATGCTTGCTGACTTTATAGCATACTTCATCTCTTTTAATTTATCCATTATTTGTGTTGCGTATATTATGTGTATTTAACCGCGATCTTGATTGAACTAAATCAATAATATTTATTTAAGTTCTTAAAGCACAATAATTATTTTATGCGTAGCGACAGGATTGAACATGAATTTTATAATATAAACAAAATATCAAATATTTTATTTTGTTTTAAAAATGTATAATAAACATTTTTAGTTTAAATTAGCTTCCTAACTTCACTTGAAAATGGGTTGTATTCAATTATACGATCGTGGAGCAGTAGACAATAAGCTGATGTATTTGCTGGTATATTTGCTGAAGTTTTAAATTCAAGTCTTACATCAACAGGTCCAGATTTAATTGATTCATTTTGATGTGAGCAATCTATAACAATAATTGGCGCAGCTGATTTGAATTCACCCCAACTTAGACACGGTTCACTTAGTCTGCCATAATATGATTGTTGGAAATTTTTATACATCTCATAGAGTAAAGCATATCGATTTCTTGCAAAAATAATATTCAAATCATCATATGGATATGATTCAGAGTTTAAGTGTACTTTGATATCAGTTAAATCACAATGATCAAATTTGCTAGAATTTTTAGATTTTTGTAGTTTGCGATCTGTTTGTAATGCGAAAACAATATATCGTGGTTTTTCAAGTTGGGTAGATGTTTTAACTACCCATGAATGTTGATTTGTTGTAGGTAAAACTGGATATTCATACATATCCCAATTTCGAAAACTCATTTGAATTGGCTTATCACTTTCCGATATTTTCAATAATCCTAATTTAACATTATCGGCTACAGTTACATGAGGTATTCGCCATTGTAATTTAAAAATTTGAAACTTATAATCAGCATTGGTGAGTGCGGCATTATCATCAGTTCTCGCACGATGTAATATCAATTCATGTTTTGCGCTTACGATTATTTTTTTATAATCTTCAGCAAACCCCAGCAACATTTTCAATGGTACGCAGAAATTAATGTGTCCACCTGTTGGTGTAATATCATTCGTTGGCGACCAACCTGCATTTAATAAGCTATTACTTTCACTTTTATCGAATGAAATATAGTTTTTAAGTGTTGAGGTAATCCCAGTATTTCTATTCCGATCGATTTCCACACCATTCAATTCGTAACGAATTTCATCAAAGAGAAATGCTACAGCATTGTTAACTAATTTCGCCGTCTCGCTAATTGTTCCATCAGCTTTGGTAATAGCTGCTTCAATATATAAAAAACTTTCGCAAGGTAGCAGATTAAGATCTTGTTGTTGCACAGAAATGCGAATTTCATCGCTAGTGTTGAATGAATTTAGGAAAGATGTATAGGTATGATACTCAAGTTTTGTGATACTATTATCATAAATAGCACCTTGTGTTATACTAAGTATGTCACTCATTTACTTTTTAAGTTTAAACCAATATTTTTTAAATATATCCTGTTACTGGGTGTAAGAGGTTTCCTTTTAATAGGTCTTGGTTGCTGCGTGGTTCGCAATTGTGTGATTGTGTTGATGTTATTTTGGTGATATTTATCTTTATTGTAAATTAACATACTATGACTGTTGTTTTTTCAAATGTAATCTTATTGTTATAGCTTCACCCCTGAAATTTATTAGATCGCCGTCTTGGTCAACGATTTTTAAGGTGATTGTTGTTATCCTCTTGAAGTTCACTGGTAAATAGATAACGTTTTGAGGGACTTCTATGATTTTATAGCCCGGTCCTACCTCCGGTGCGAACTCATGCAAAGTGTGTGCTGGTACATTGTTCAAAAAACACCCCACAATAATATTACATTCAATTCGAATTGCATTTACCTTATTTATATTTACAGGTAAATCTGATATATGTTTTTTATTTTTAGGTAGTACACGTTTACTAAAACCTAGCAGTTGCCCAATAGATCGCTCACTACTAAAATTTATCTCTGCAGTTGCAGTTATTTCAGATTTAAAAGTATTATTATTGGCCAGTATTTCAACTTTATGGGTACTATTTTTATTCAATAACTCACTACTTATGTAATTATAAATATCGTCAATTTCATATGAGCCAATCGGAATCTCAATTATCTCATCACCTATATGAAATAAATTATTTATTTTATCTATATTCGGTATAGAATTATATGTTTGAAAGTCAACGAGACCGCAAACATATTCATCTGATATTTCTAATGGAGGAAAATATTCTGTTGATAAAACTGAGGCATTTCCAGTAAAAGTAAGTGTTAACGACGTGGTTGTTGATAAGAACAGAGGGAACTTTTTCAATTGTCAACGAATATATACCCAAACAAAATAAAATAAAACTTAAAACATATGATCATTGTATACATCATAAATATATTTATTTATTAGTTTTCTATTATACTAAACAATTGAATAAAAAATTTAAACATAATTGCCCGCATATTACAGTGTCATAGTTTTGATACGTATTATAATTATATGTAATGTTACTATTTAAATAATTTACAAGTTCAATTGGTGGTTTTAGATTTCCAAAACTATCGAAATACTTGGATTTTTTGTTGTTTTTGTAGTACGCTACCCAATGAGTTCCGGGACCAGATGAATCATCCAAATTCAAAATACCACATTCTATTTTCCATGGGTTTTTTGGTAGATTATTTCTCATAAATACTCCACGAAAGTGTGGTATTTTTTCAGCATATTTATATATATCTAATTCATTTAGTGGTCTATTTTTGGGTAACGTATGAATTAGTTTTTTGAATGGGGCTTTAAATATAAACCATGACCCTTTTTATATGGCTTCAAATATAATCCTCGACCTATGGCAATAGCTTCCATTGTTTTGTTATGTCTGTGACTTTCATCAAAATTTTTCTTAGCATCTTTTACTGCACTTATTCCCTTAGCTATTCCTGCAGCACCACCAGATAGTGCACCAACTGCAGAAAGTCCCGCGAAAAGCGGTATTAAAAATGGTAAAACACCACCAGTTTTTGGTATAGGAATTATTCTCGGTGCTTCAGCTAACGATTTATTAGAAATTATATTTTTTGATGTATTCATAGCCATTTTGATTGCCTCTTTTACATCATTAGGTTTATGTTTTATTATATATTTCTTTACATCGCGAACAGCTTTACGAAAAAATGTCTTCTTTTTAGAACTACTCTTATTTTTATTTTTTCTAGCTTTATTCTTCTTCATACCCATACCAAGCTTAGATTTCATTTTCATAATGTTTGTTACCAATAATGCGCTGGTACGTTCAGATAAATTTGAATCTTTTGCAAGAACACGTTGCCAAGCCTTTTCTGCTAATATTTTATCTGCTATATTTCGGTCTGGTGTATTACGAAATTTTGAATATGCAATATCGTGCTCCTTACACGCTGAATCCAATTTATTTATACCCTCGTCACCTCTAGCTAATCTTTCTTGTAATTTAGTTCCAGGTCCACAATAATTATATCCAGGTAAATGTAACTCAAAAGGTAATTTATTAATTGTTGAATTTATGAGTCCTCCCCCCGTTATAGGTCTTTTACAACTGAAATTATTATGTAAAATCATTTTTTCTAGTAGTATATTTTTGGTTAGGCGGTTAAATTGTTTATGAATAAAGAAACTGCAAGCAAAGTACTTTATAGGTAAGATAAAATTATTAATCGCTTAGTTATAAAGATGAAGTTTTTAAAACAACACCTCAGTTTACCAATAAGGAATGCTGATGTGAATTGTAATATTAAGGAAAAATTAAAACATGGACCATTATTTCCAAACAGCATAAGGGGTATAATTGCGGGACCCTCAAACTGCGGAAAGACCAATGTTATATTAAGCCTACTTGAACACCCAAATGGCTTGAAATATGAAAATATTTATATTTATTCAAAATCATTGTATCAACCAAAATATGAATATTTGAGGAGGATAATAAAACCAATATCAGGCATGGGATATAATACATTTTCAGATGGTAGTGAAGTTATTCCACCTGCAGAGGCCAAACCAAATTCTATTTTTATTTTTGATGATGTAGCATGTGGTAAACAAGATAATATGCGCTCTTATTTCTGTATGGGACGTCATAATGAAATTGACAGCTTTTACCTATGTCAAACTTACACACACATACCAAAACATTTAGTACGTGATAACGCTAATTTCATAATTATTTTCAAACAAGATGATATGAATTTGCGACATGTATATAATGATCATGTCAACACAGATATGACATTAAATCAATTTCAAAACATATGTCAAGAATGTTGGAAAGATAAATATGGCTTTCTAGTTATTAATAAAGATAGTCCCATGGACAGAGGGCGATATAGAAAACAATTTGACAACTTTATACTTTTATAAAAATCATAATCATTTAAATTGAATCTCTTGTTCGAGTAAGATGGCTCAATACGTTTACTTTGATATGCAGGGGTTTAAAAATGCGGCCAATGATTTTATCCCAAAAGAAATTGCTATCGCTTTATCATCTAACGATAGAACTCAACATTTTATTATAAAACCACCATGTAAATTTAGTGCATTATCAGCGGATGAACAAAGTCAAGTTAATTGGCTTTATCATAATCATCATGGAATTAAGTGGTCGGCAGGATTTATTGGGTATGGGGAAGTGAAAAAATATTTAATTCAAACTCTGAAAAATCAAATAGTGTTTGTTAAAGGCATAGAAAAACAAAAATGGCTCGAAAATATTATTGGAAATATTGCAATAATACGTAATTTAGAGGATTTTGGATGTCCAAACCTAAAAACATTAAAACAAATTCATAATACCGCGAAGTGTTGTTTACATCAAGGCTGTTGTTCACTACAAAATGCTTTATTATTTAAAAAATATCATTTAAAGGCAAACATCCCAATATGCCCGCCACGATGTTATGATAATTGTAAACAGTTCAACATAACAGATATGTTCTAATACCGGCACCTTACATCAAACAGGTCTGTTACAACAGACCTGTTACATCAAAACAGACCTGTTCTGTTTGAATTAAAACAGACCTGTTACCTGTTCTGTTTGAATTAAAACAGACCTGTTACCTGTTCAGTTTGAATTAAAACAGGCCAGTTACCTGTTCTGTTTGAATTAAAACAGACCTGTTACCTGTTTTGTTTGAATTAAAACGGGGCTGTTACCTGTTCTGTTTGAATTAAAATCAGATCTGTTGCAATACTTGATGATAACAGACCCGTTCTCAAGGAAATTAAAAAAATAATATGAATAAAAAATTAATTAAAGATATTATAAAAACTAGGAATGCTATACGACAAAAATATGAAATTTTAAAAACAGGAAGATTAATGGCTGATGCAACCTTAGAAAATACATTTAAATCTATTAGTAAACCTTTGAAAGATTTTGTTGATACAGTAAAACCAGAACAAATTGATATTAAAGACGAACAAGACTCTAGTTTCGGGCCAAAACAAATTAAAAAAGAGTTTAAAAAGCATAAAACTTCTACACCATTTCGAGAATCATATGGCAACACAAATTCATTATATCAAACACCATCATACTCAAAATCTAAGACTATTAAACCAGAATCAATAAGTATTACTGATGATGATGATGATGATGATGATGATGTTGATAATGATGTTAATATGACAGCCAAAAGATTACGTTATGATTCAACACCAAAATCACATGATATATTTTCAAAATCACAAAACTTATTAAAAACACTCAATACATCTAGTCAAGATATAAAATATGGCCCACACAAGAATTTATCAACTGGGGGCTGGAAAATTGGAAATTCAAATCTAGAAATTACTTCTAATAATGATATTTTAATTGATGATAAAACATATAGTGGAACAATTGGACTATTTGAGCTATTATTTAAGAAAAAACCCACAAACTATACTGAAAATGATTTAGCGCAATACAAAGAAATTTTAACCACCACAAATGCACATAAGCGTAATTTTGATGAAAATCAACAAATAAATGGTAATAGAAGCTTCAAATATCAAAATATAATTAAGAATCTTTTTCACCATACTCATGCTACTAGAAAAAGTAAAGTAGGTCATGGTGTAAACATGCAACTCTCATCAAACGCAATAGATTATGTATACTGGGATGATCCAAATGAATTGGTTGAAAGATTAAGACTATTGATAGCCTCACATAGTGCCGGACATAATAATCATAATAATGAAATTATATCAATTATAGAGGAACTAAGAGAAGCTGATATTATTATATAAATACTACAACATAGACAATATAAAATCACAATAAAAATGGTTTTAGACAAGTTTGGTCGCAATAACAAGAGATCTGGAGAGGGTATGCGAGGCCCCCCTGGAGCGCCTGGTGTGGGGTTTAACTTAACTTTAAATGGTGATTATGATGTGAAACATAAAAAAATTATTAATATCACACAACCTGATGAGGATAATGATGCTGCAACTAAAATATATGTTGATAATAAACTTAATAATTATCTACAACAGACTAGTAATAAATATTTAGAGTCTAAACAATATTCAGATATGCAAATAAATTTAATCAAAGGTGAGCTTAAAAATTTCGAGGAGAATATGAATCATTCATATGTTGAATTGGAAGAAATGACGGATAAATGTAAGAAAAGTAGTGAAGAATCAAAACCATATACAGATAAGCGAATAGGTGAACTTCAAGCTGAATATAATGATTTCAAAGAAAATATGAATCAGTCTTATGTTGAGGTAGAGCAAATGGTAGCTGATTATAAGAAAAATGTTGAGGAATATGTTAATGAGACTGTACTTTCAATGCGAAAATATATAAAATCTAAAATAGATGCGGTATAAGTAAAAGATAAAAAAAAAGTGCATTGTTTCATAAAATGTTGAATAATAGACAAGTTATTGTTGATGAGTTGCATAAGCCTGCACGTAAGAACTTTAAACGTCGCCGTGTTATTCAAAAAGGTCTAGATGATTTATGGCAGGCGGATTTAGTTGAAATGGGTGCTTATGCCAAACAAAATAAAGGCTATCGGTACATGCTAACAATAATTGATACATTTTCGAAATTTGGCTGGGCAATACCTATTAAGAACAAAACTAGATTGAATGTAAGCAAAGCGTTTCAATCTATATTGTCTGAAGGCCGTATCCCCATAAATCTGCAAACTGATGATGGAACCGAGTTCTACAATAAGACTTTTCAAACACTCACCGCAAAATATAATATTAATCACTATTCAACATTTAGTGTATTAAAAGCATCGATAGTTGAACGATTCAATAGAACTTTAAAAGCGAAAATGTGGAAAACATTTAGTATGAGTGGTTCTTATCGTTGGCATAATATAGTAAAAACATTGGTATATGAATATAACCATACTAAACACCGTACTATTAAAATGTATCCTTGTGATGTTAATAAGCAAAAAGAAAAACAATTGCTTTCAACAGTATATTCCAACATTAAAATGGCTAATATTGGAAAATTAAAGGTTGGAGATTTTGTACGTATTAGCAAGTACAAACATGTTTTTGAAAAGGGGTATACACCTAACTGGACTACTGAGATATTCAAAATTAAAAACATTCAGATAACAAATCCAACAACATACATTTTAGAAGACTATGAGGGCAACCCTATAAAAGGAGCATTTTATGAATATGAAATAAACAAAGTTAAATATCCAAATCATTATCTTGTTGAGAAAATATTGAAAACAAAGGGTAATATGGTGCTTGTTAAATGGCTTGGATTCGCTTCACATCACAATTCTTGGATAAATAAAACAGATGTATTATAATTAATATAAAAAATTTATTTTAAAATAAAAAACTTATTATGTAACATTATTATTTTTGATTTATTTCACAACATCCTGTAATAAATTTATTTCATAATTTTTTTTTATGAAATATTCATTTTGTATGTTTGCTTCATCTGCTTATAATTTATGATTTTCAAATCAGACTTATAACCCGGGTCATGTCTCATAAAAGTTTCAACTTCACCATTGCTCAAAATCCGTTCTGTCTCAAACTCATGATATTCGAAACAGGAGATTGAAAGTGATCGTTTCCTAAAGTTACTATCATATGTACAACGAACTGTTAATGCTTGATCTTCAAATTCCATTTTAAAATGTCTGTAAAAAACATTTTCGCTTTCAATAATTCCAGCTATTTCAGATTCTTTTCTAATTAAATCTTGCCTAAACGCTTCTATAGCCTCTTCAGCTGTAACAGATATGGATTCATATTCTGGGCTTTGTGTACTCATAGTTTCCCTTGTACCCTTAGTAGTAAGAGATTTTTCTGTGGTGTTTGTTAAGATTTTGAATATAAGTTCAACACCCACAGTTTCATTGTTTGGTAATCGTAATGAAAACTCCATATTAGCATTACTATTTCTATCAAGATTAAGTGGTATTACACCACCAAAACTCACATTACACAAAGTTATTGTGAATAATAATGTTATTAATTGCTTTAATGCACACATATTTAAAATTATATAAATATATATATATATATTTTTACTGGTGTAACTTCCTTCTACTTCAACTTTACGTTGATGACTGAAGATTATTTCACGTCTACTTTGATCTAGTGGATAAACGCATATAAAATTTCATAAGTTTTGTACAACATTGATCAATGTATGTAAAACTAATACATGAGCATGTATCCGGTCCTGAATGTCACACTATCAGAAGCCCATATGCAACTTGAAAAGTGATGGCCATAAATTGTATGTTTTATTTCTTCTAATACAAATTTCTTCATTGATTTACAATATTTTTCAAATTGCTCTTTATGTTCATCTAACATATAGCTTTCATATTCATTTAAAAACATATTTGTAATTATTATTTTATGTATTAAATTATTTAATAAAGGAGATGTTGCTTCATTTTCCATATCAAACTCGGTAATGAGTTTAAGATCTTTAAAATCTTCAAGTGTTAGCATAATGATTGATTCTTACTTACTGAGTGAGCGTAAATTAGTTTTTAAAATTTGGTATATTTTTAATAATCATCATCATCATTTTCTACATCTTTAGCTGGTTTATAAAATTGCCAATCATCCTCATCACTAAATGGGCATTTTGTATGAAAATGATTATTTGCTTTATGACTCATTGCCCCACTTAGAGTATTACCTCGCACCACAAGTTCTCCACCTAAAATATAAATTAATCACAATACTATTTTTAATATAATTAAAAATTTACCAATTGTCTCAATTCTACAGTGTCGCCATGGCTTAAACGAAAAATCGCCTAAATAAGATATATTTTCACCATGCTTTAAACGCATAATTAGACACCTTGTGCCATATTCGACAGTCATATATACTTCCATTACATTTTCTTTAATATTCGCGTTCACAAAAATAAAATTTTTCCATACTGCTTGACATATACAATACTTTTCACCAGCTTTTATGGTTTCACACCAGAACGTTACCTCATCCATAGCCATCCCAATAATGATTGATTTAAATCTATTTATTTGTCTTATAATAACAAATAAATAAATACTTTATAGTCAACATATTAATAGGAGATTTTCTTTAGAAAAATTATGAAAGAAGAAGAATTTATCCCAAACCTGATAATAAAATTTTATATAATAATAAAAATAATAAAAAGCAATATTTGATAATTTAATAACTTTTATATTTAATATTTTTTATTAAAAGTATTACATAATATGTATAAAATTTATATTTATAATTTTTTTTTATTTTTTATTAAAAGTAATATATCTTATTATTATATCTTAAAAGTAATATTTATGGGTAATTTAAAAAATAATTTTAAAAGTACATAATATTTAATCAATTTATAGTAATTAATCTGTACCATATTCGCCATTTCGTGCAGCTAATTTTCTTTTTCGCATTCTACATAAATGTCGATAATGTTCTGGATCAAAAATTTCCGTCGCATCTGAATCTGTATCCTCCTCATCATCATCATCATCATCTTCTGCAGGACCCTTAATGTTGTGGAAATCTTCATTTAGCAGAGCTAGAAAATTTTGACGGTGTTCTTCGCAACTCAACCTTTTGTTATTGGGGAAGAGTTCTGAACCATAGCCGAAGTAATAGATCCTGTAGTTGTTGATGTTGTTGGTTACAGGTGCCAGTGACACCTTCAAATAATCAGCTTCAAATGACGTCAAGCAAGTCGGTAGTGATTGAACAAAATAGAGTTCATATAAGACTCCGTTTTGTTCAAACGATATTTTAGCCGTTATTGAATAGGTTAAATCGTCTTTGAACAAGAAATCCTCCTCTATTTCGTAGGCTTTTTCCTTCTTCCGCAACATCCGTGTCACCTCATATAGACTACCATCAAATATGTAGATGTCTACATGAGGGCATCCTGAATTCCCCAACAGTAATTCGTGAACATATTGTCCTACAAAAAATAAAAATTGATATTAAAAATAAAAATTTATTTACCAACAATTAAAAATTTACTTACCAACAATTAAAAATTTTATGCCGTCTAAATAATATTTTACCCAGCAATTAATTTCAGCACCAATTTTTACGAACATATTTGTTTAGTTTTTAAATTATAACTTAATAAATTTGAATAAATTCAAACCCTTTTATACCACAAAATGTCTTATCAAATTCTTTTTACAAACTAGTAAATTCTTTCACGTGGGCAGACATAGCCAAATTTCTTATTTCTTATCAAAGTGAATTTTTTTTTTTTTTTTTTTTTTTTTTTTTTTTTTTTTTTATTTAATTTTAAAATAATTATTTATTTATAGTTCCATATACATTTATTTTGTAGAAATTTTACTTAAAATTAGTTTAGATGATCTCCCCATATCACCCTCATTGGTTATATAGTACCCCCCAGTGTTCATTTCATCTAACATTTCTTCAGATAAAATATCGTTATACCTTTTGGGTAGGTATATTATTTCATCAGGAAGCTCTGCAACTAGAGTTTCACCAAACTTTGTACTAATTTTCTTAATGCTGATGACTTGGTATTGAACGTTTGGTAACATATCCTTACATGCCAGAATTTTTTTATATTCCAACTTGTTGAAGGCCTTCAGCAGTTGAGTTGCTTTCGCATCTAGATGTTGAATCTCTTGCTCCTTCATTTGTGATGGCTCAAAGTAGTCCTATGTAAAGAAATTATATTAACATTTTAATTTTTAATAAAAAAAATCTATACTTACAGCGTAATACATTTTTTATTCTAAAATTTAGTTGTTACTTCACTAAAATTTCAAATTACTTATAATTAATTTTTAGAAATGTCTCGATATTTATATGATTTCCCCACCAAGATTTTTAAAATCAATAAATATATTTTCTGCTTTTCCTATACTACATGCCTGCATCCTAAGATAAAAAACCTACACATAAATGATTTCCTAGGCTGCATCCTGAGATTATAGATTCTAATTTAATAGCAAACTCAAAAATAATATTTGTTTGCTAATATTTATAAAAACATCCCACATAAATGATTTCCTAGGCTGCATCCTGAGATTATAGATTCTAATTTAATACCAAACTCAAAATAATATTTGTTTACTAATATTTATAAAAACATCCGACATAAATGATTTCCTAGGCTGCATCCTGAGATTATAGATTCTAATTTAATATCAAACTCAAAAATAATACTTTTTCATAATATTTTCGCTCACGCAAAAATGTTTTCCTGGCATGCATCCTGGAATTATAATTTCTAATTTAACATACATAATATTTTTTCATGCATGGGAACTTTTTTTGCTTATGATAACACAAAATCATAACAAAGTTTTTCATTCAAACCAAAACAAAAACATTCCTGATAACCCAAAAATAAACATAAAATTTCATTCAACCTAAAAAGTAATCATCCAAAGAATTACTCACACTATTTACTGTCGCAACATTTACTGTCGCAACATTAAAGCTTTTCACTAGCATCGCAGTACGCAAATCTACTCACGCATACTCATTCACGAAAGTTCTCTCACCACTCTCACACACACACACACACACACACACACACACACACACACACACACACACACACACACACACACATACACACACACACACACACACACACACACACACACACACTCACACACACACACACTCTCACACAAAGCTAGGGTTGTGTATGTACCGGGTGCCCTCTGTGAAAATGTGGTACAGGGTGTCCTCTGTTAAACTGTGTTCCAGAACTCTCCTAGTTTATCTACTTGGATCTAATATTGGTTCATCCTTGCCTTCATAATGAAAATTTGTTGTTTTTTTTCTTATTCTTAAACTTGTAACTTCTGGAAATTTAGGTTCTACGTGTAATTTTTGGGCTAATTCACTAGCTGATGTAAGCATTTCCTCAAATCCATTATCATTGCGACAATTTTTAAAAAACTCTATTAAATCATCTAACGCGGTAACGCTTCTCTTGATAACGCTGTTTGGGTTTTGTAATATTTGACT
This sequence comes from Rhamphomyia laevipes, assembly GCA_963920725.1. Classification (NCBI taxonomy): domain Eukaryota; kingdom Metazoa; phylum Arthropoda; class Insecta; order Diptera; family Empididae; genus Rhamphomyia; species Rhamphomyia laevipes. The sequence continues at coordinate 35,468,040 of OY987256.1, forward strand.
AACAACATTAATTTTCATCAAAATTTCATGCCAAATAACAATGGAACATAAATAACGATAACTTGATATTTTTAGTGAATTTGCCACATGTCTGGTTTTAAAGTCAATCAATTGATCATTTGATATTTCAAGAAGAGATTTATATAATTTTGTTCAGTATGATACCTTAGTGATGGTTGAATTCTACTTGACCACCTTGTATCGCTCAGGGGTTTTAATTTTAAATTCGTTAAATATTTTACTATTATCGCCCATCTTTTAGTTGATACCGAAAAAAATACATATATTTCTTGTACTAAATCAAAAAATGTTACTGTTTCATGTGAAATATGTGCCGCATCATTAACAACTAAATTTAAGCTATGAGCAAACATGGTACAAAAAATGCTCGCGGATTTATATTTATAATTCTTTTTTGTAAGCCATTATGCTTTCCTCGCAATATTGGCATCATTGTCATATCCCTGTCCACGCATATTATGAATATTTAAATTGAGATTTGAAAGTTCTTTTGAAACAAATTCGGTTAACCCCTCGCCGGTAGTATTTGTTATTGGATAGAAACCCAAATTCACAATTCTTATTACAATAGTTAATTGCTCGGTATGACTAACATCTGGTGTGCAATCTAATATAATTGAAAAATATTTTGCTTTTCTAATTAAATCTAATATAGCGTTTTAATACTTGTGCTAATAATATTGATAATTTCGTTGTGTATTTTATCCCCCAAATAATGAGGCAGATATTTCAAATTGTTTCGAGACTTTTCAATCCGTTGTACATGCTCTTGCATAATTGGGTCAAATCTGGCAACCATTTCTACTGCTTTTAAAAAGTTTCCATTGTTATTTGCATATAATTGATTTGACTTTCCTCTTATGGCAAGGCATTGCCTAGAAAGATATGGAATAATAGATATTATTCGTTGAATTACTTCATACGAATACTTCCGTTCGGCTTGTAATAGTCTTTGGTTCGCAGCATCAACTGTAGTATTATTTTTTGATGATTTATTTAACAATATCCATTTTTTGATATTTTCATTATGAAACTGACTTTTTTCATGTCGAGACAAAGTTAACGATAAATGTTGCCAATCAGAAAAACCAGATGAATCGGCTAGACTGCTTTTATCACCGAAATCAAATATCCTGCAACAAAAGCAATACACAGCATTTTTAGTAATTGCATACACAAGCCATTCGCGTTGTGTTTCTTCTCCGTTCGGTAATTGTCTTAAATAATACTTTTTTGGAAATTTATGCCGGCTTGACAACGGAAAATCGAAATTTTTTACTTGACACGGTCCTCTTTCAACAAGGTTACGTGCGGTAATACTTGATATATTATTTGCCCACATACCTGGATCGTCCAATATTATATTTGCTTCAAAATTTTCGTCAGATGAATTTTCAGGCCGAATTTCTGTAAAAATTTCATATTCATTCGCATCGCTAGAATTTGTACTATCGTCAATAGAGTTTTCTTTTTCATTATTTAAAACAGATATTTCATCACTTTCACTATCTCTTGCAGTAGATATGATAACGTTATTTTCTATTTCTATAGATGATATTCGATTGCTTGACGACGCTGTTGGTGTATTTTGAAAATACTTTGAAAGCGAATTCTTCAAACTCTGGATAGATTTCACTTATAAATATCTAACGTACATCATAACAATTTTGCTTAACAAAAATATAGAAAACTTTGCATTATACTTACCAAATTCTATAATACAATCCTGCTTTCTAATTTAATAAATTGTAATGTAAATCTCTACCTTTTTTCGTAATGTATCCCAAATTTTTTTTAAATAAAAATCTTAATGATTTTTATAAATTTTAAAACTCGAAATGTTGCTTTACTTCAAAAAATAAAACACTAAATGACTTTGAAAAAATAATGACAGATATTTGAAAATTAAACTGGAGTGCGTTCAATGACACTACACGAAATGTGTGCGTTCAATGACAAAATAGTCGAAACTTTTTTTTTATTTTACAAAATGAAATTTTTTTCTGTTATTTTTGCAAATGATTTTTGTTTTTAATTTGCCGCCCTTTCAAACGGCCGCCTGCGTGCCACGCACGCGTTGCACGCCCGCTTGGAGCGCCCCTGAACATCAATGGAGCTGCGTACCAAAATTTCAACAATTTGGAACTCCATAGTGTTGCAAGATTTCGAAGAGGTTATAAACGTTGGCAAATTCAGGTGGTTTTGTCAAACAAGGGATATGTAACACAATGGTAGACCAATTATTATGCACTGATATTTTGCTTTACTATTTTATGATTTTTTTTAAATCTTTAATAAATTATTTATATTTTTCGAACATTTAAACAGTTTTTTGAAAATGTTTAAAACTATTGTATATTACACTTGTTAGAAAAAATAGGTAAACCAACTATTTTGTATTTGAGCTCGTACTTAGAAAATTTATGATTGTTACACTAGACTTGGCCATAAAATAAATCGATTTCTCTAATTTTTTTTCTATTCATATATCGCTAGTATAAGACAGCCAAATCTCACAATTTCTAGTTTTGAGAAGTGTACCATCTACATAGTGACGCGGAATTTCTTCACAAAAGACAAAACAAAAATTGATACAAATAAATCTAGACCTATTATGTATATTAGAAAATATACATGAGTAGAGTGATCTACCTAAATAAATAGCAGAGCAAAATAAAAAATAACGTAAATCTTTTAACGAATTAAAAGAACAAAATTATGATGCTAAAATTATAAAAGGGAAAATTTGTCTCCGATGGTGAAATCACGACGAACAACTTTTAAAAAATTACTGGATAAAATGTTGTTAATTATCTATTATTAAATTGTCATAATTGTACAGTTAAAGAACAGCCTTATTTTCTGTTATGGCACCATTCTACTGAAAAAATATTATATAATAATATACATTTTTAAATTAGAGATACACTAAATTAAAATTGGAAAGAAGTAGACCGCACCATATCAAATACAAAGTGGTAGTTTTTTTTTACATAGTTTTTGAAAACTGTCCCAATTTCAAAGAATACTAATTTTGAAATTAGTTTAATGATTAATGCTGAAAACGTATAATATACTACATTTTTAGAATTAGCAACACGAATTAAGATTTTAATATATTTTATTTAAAATGTTAAGATCATATTTCTAGTTACAGTGGTATGCCATTAATGGGAAAAATGTACGTCAAAAAGAATTGAATATTGAAGTATATTAAATATAGACCCCTATGATAGAAGTCGACTCGACTCTCCCCTCGTCACGACTTTGACAATTTGGTTTGGTATGATATAAGTCGCCCAAACACTCGCCGGCGAGAATTTTAGCGAATATTCGGTTTCGGTATAATGTAACTCTCTTTTTGGCGACTACAGTCGCAGTTTTACTCGACCAGAAATTTTTGGGCGACTGGGACAAATATATATAAAAAAAAGTTTGATTTCTTTTTAAAGTTATTTTTAAGTTATTATAAAAAAAATATATTTAATTTTAAATAATTGTTGAGTGAAATTTTATAGTTTTTTATAGAATTTTTTTTATTAAATATTAAATTTTAAAATATGTAAGTTTAATTATAGAAAAGTACATAAAAATATTTATATAATATTTTCAACGTCAAATATGATTGAATATGAATAATTCTATGCTGCTCATTTTTAAACTTTATTGTTTAATAACAAAATACAACAAAATTTGAAAACTATTTTTTAAAAAATTTTTAATTTATATGTGTATAACCCAAATTTCTTAACAATAATATATTGTAACACAGTTTTTTTTATAAAAATTATTTTACTTTAAATTTAAATTCTACATCTACACCATAAAAATAAAATTCAAAAAATTTAAATAAAAACTTGTCAAAAACAGCTGTACTGCCAATGAAGCAAAATAATAAGCAACAAGTTGCCGTTTTTTTTAACATTCGACTCGCCTAATAGCGAGGCGACTTACATCGTAGCAAATTACCCGTCGGTCGAGTCGAATGGCGAGGCGAGAGACGAGTCGAATGGCGAGTCGAAAGGCGACTAGCGAGGCGAGAGTCAAGTCGACTTCTATCATAGGGGTGATAATGTCCATATCTTTGACAGATTTCGATATAAATATTTCTGTATTAGAGAAAAATGTAAATATTTCCTATATGTAGTTTATTTAGCATTTAAATTTTTTAAAATATTTCATTTAGTTATGTAGTTGTTACTACTGAAATTCAAAGTTGATAGGCTTAGTGGCTTTATGGGAAACTAATATATGACTTGCTTAGTTAGTAGCTTGAGCTCTAAAATTTCCGATTATTATTGCATATGTTCCAGATCATATGGTAAATATTATCCAATTTCAATGAAATTTGGTACGCGGGTTGGATTTATAATGACGCATCTGTTAGCTAAGTAGAGGTTAGTAGCGCAAGGAATACCAGTCAGAAACATTTCAGTCAAAAAAGGGAATTTTAGTCAAAATAATAAGAAATCCTAGTCAAAATAATTTTTGACTGAATTGCCTTTTCAGAAGGATATTCAATCAAAAAACTGAAAAGCTATTTCAAACTTTTTTCTGACCGAAATTCCCTTTGTTTTGACTGAAGTTCCTTCTTTAAAAGGCATTTCAGTCAAAAACTTTATATGAACTTTTTTTTCACTGAATTGCCTTTTTTTTACTGAAATGTTTTTGACTGGAATTCCCGGAGCCAGTTAGTAGCTTAAGCTTAAGGGGGCTACACTAAAATTTTCGATTAATATTTCATATGTTCTAAATTCTATATCTATATCATCTGGAGACTATTATACGATACTAATAAAATTTAGTGCTGATATTAGTTTATTAATGTATATTTGGTATATCTTTAAAATTTATAGTCGGTAGTTTTAGTTGGTCCCTATAAAAATTATTAGTTCTACTGTTAAAGTTCATCTTTAACTATGTAGCCTATATTTTTGATAGAGACTTTGTAATTTGGTATTTACATATCATAGATTAGGGTCTATTAATGTGACTACTGATCTTGTAGGGTCAAAGCCGCATAAGTATTCTTAAAATTTTTATAGAAAATATCTTTAATTCGTCTAAACCTCTAAACTAAACCAAAATATATTGGAAATGGTAGGTTGATTAAAAGTCCACCTACCATTTCCAATAAAAGAAGTCACTTTAAAATACATATATTACCAAAGTTCTAACAGTTAAAAATATTTCCGTAAAATGTAATTACTAACTTAAATTATCACACAGACGTGACATAAAGAGACCTTTGAATAAATCATTATTATTTAAAAATTTCGAAAAATAAAATGTTAAAGTCCGGTGGCGCAACCATGATAAAAATATTTTAGATAACTCTGCTACAACTTCCTGGTGAAGTATTCTTAAGAAGTTATATTAAATATATTCATATAAATAGTGCTCTCAAAATTCTAAATTGTTTGTAGATTATAAGATTAATGCATTTTCTTTGAACTTCGTAGACTTTGTAAAACTATTATAAATAACTTTTTATAACTAATTTTATAACATATTATGTATTCCAGGAATAATTTTTTAAAACTTTTAAAAATGTGGAATCTTTTTGGGATTCATTTATATTTATTTTAGTTTCAAATTTCATTTCAGGATTTAAAAGCAATTTGGTAATTTTCCAAATTTACTTGTGGTTTTTTGACTTCATATTTTACATAGAGATGAAACGTATTTTAATTTGAAATATAATGTGAAAGTTTTTTAAATTGTCTAAAAAATATGTTTTAAAAAGGAAAATATAATATGCTCACCAAATTAATTGATATTTTACTAAGAACATTGGTGCCAGAAATTTGATTCATAAATAAAATTAATACATTTGATAATAATAAAATTAGTATAGTTTTTCTTTCTTTTCAAAAATTATAAACTATTTTTTAATTACTTTTTTTCATAAAGTATAATATAATATGTTCTATATTCTTATATATATATACAATATAGAAAAGGTGAATTCTATTAAATTAAAAGCAGTTAAAAAATAGTTTATAATTTTTACATAGAGACTAAATGTATTTTTATTTGAAATAGAATGTGAAATTTTCTAAATTGTATAAAAAAGGTGTTTTAAAAAGAATAAAATATGTCCACCAAATTAATTGATATTTTACTAAGAACATTGGTGCCAGAAATTTGAATCATAAATAAAATTAATAAATTTGAGAATAATAAAATTAGTAGTTTTTCTGTCTATTCAAAAATTATAAACTATTCAAAAATTATAAAATTATAATTCTAAAATTATAAAGGTATAATAATGGGTTCCATCTGTAAAAATCGTACTTCCATTCCTTGGGATTGAAACGTGTTCCCATGCTCTTCTCGACGGTATTCTTATTTTATATTTGTTCCCGAAGATAAGTTCCTCTATTTGTCTGTCACATTCTGCATCAAGCTGGCTACCGGCCAACCAAATTCCCCAGGAATATTAAAATGCAGAATGTTGGGATTCGTTATGTTCAGACTTGGCCGTAAGGCGGTATTAGCCACTTTTTCACATGTACATATATCATTCGGTTGCATAGAATTTCTTTAAAGGCACTGGTTGGTGGACTTCTAACTGCACCTGCGAACTTCAAAGTAAGCCTCAATTCTCATCACGCCAGGCATGGTAAGTTAGGTTTCGCCGGAATAGCAACTATACAAGATCTTGGTCTACCTGTACTTCTGTCATAGAATAATTGAAAATCACTTGCACTACAACCAAGAATTTTGTCATCTTTACAAATATTCACCTGTTTTTTAAAATTTCGAAGAAATTATACTTAAGGCATTATTTATTTATTTTGTAAAGTAGGTCGTCTTTTAATGATATGTTTTCTCAATACGTCCGTCTCGGCCTTCAAATAAATCGACTAAGTCTAGTTTCCAAATAAATCTGTGCTTTCCTGACTGTTTTAGTTATTTCAAATTCAATCATTTCTACAGGTACTTCTTCTGCAATGTTTGCAACATGATTTGATTTTATTTCATTTGTATTTCCCGAATTGATATGAGTGGTTATTATGCTATTTTTTCTATATTTTAATTTAAATATTGATATAGTTGTAAATACAATAAACAGGATTAAGACGTATCCATAGCTAATCATTTCCAGTGATGAAAGTTCCCAAAACTGTTTCTCAAGTGGTATTGGTTGTACAATAGGTGGTGGAGCTTTAAATATTGAAATCTCCTTTGAAATGAATGATCTGTATCTAATATTAATTGTTGAATTATGAAATTTAATTAAAAATATTCCGGTCAGATGGTATGAAAAATTACGAAATTTTACCGTGCCATTAAATTGGTTAAGTAACAAAAATACTTTTGATATTTCATATTGGCATATGCTGATTTTTTATTTTATTGCATGTATAATTTAGACTTCTTAATATATTTGGTATGCAATTAGAATTACTAATATCAACAATATTATCTTGATTACGAATGGAGAGATAATTAAAAGTTTTACATTCTTTTTTATTCCAAATATGTTATCATTACATTTTAAAATATGATTATAGACTACTTCATTTATTACACTATTTCTATTAACTGGTTTTATTAACAATGTTTCATAAGTATTTTCATTAGTTGTTGGAATATTAACAATATAGAAAAGAAAATAATTGTTTGTAATTATTTTATCATTTGCCAAATCTAAGGTTTCTTCTAAAATACCAGTTTCCATTTTTATTTCTAAATTTGATGACATCATTGTATTTATAATTAACTACATTAACTAATTTATTTTGAGTAGTAGAAGCTAATTAATAAATGGTAAATGTGTTTTCCTTTGTTATTATATGTAAAATTTGATTAGTTACTCTTGTAATATTATTTATTCTATCATTATACAATTGATTAATTACTACTTGTTTATTATTATTCTGTAAAACATTATTTATTTTGTCTGTTATAATTTGATAGTCTTCATGGTATGGATTACCAGAAATCCATTTGCCGATAAAGTTTAACGACTTTTTAATTTCAAATTAGTTAAGAAATCTTGAATTTCTATTAATTCATGGTTAAGGAAATAAAGGGTCGTTTTGAGTAATTCGTTTGTTAGTATTGGAATAATTTTAATTATAAAATTTTGATATTTATCTAGACTAGATCTATGATATGAATTCATTTAAAGTTTACATCTTGTAGTCTTGCTTCGATAGTATTTATATCAATTAATGGTCGTATTTAGAAGTTGTAAGTTCGAAATCCGTTTCGAAATTGGGATGAGAAAGTATAATTTCTTTTCAAATTAATACGTTTTTAATTTTTTTCAGGGATGGCTCAAAAATATTTTTTTAATCTCGCGCCTCTTAACAGATATTTAAAAAAAAATGTTGCTCCATGAAATTGATCTTATAGTGAATTTAGGGTAAAAATTAGAGTTTAAGAATAATATTAATACATATAATTATTTATTATTAAAAATGTAAAATGGTATAACATTTTTTTTAAATTTTTTTTTTGTTGTTTTATTATCCACCTGATTAGATTTGTTTTAACTTTGTTATTTTTATCTATATGTGAATAATAACAATAATTAGAATTCATTTGTAAATAATACAGGTAACGCTAAACTGTTGAGGGCGCCAAAATTCGAGAGAAAAGTATAAAGATACTTTTTTTTTAGTTTTACGTTTTTTTAAAAACTGTTGAGAGAAAAATAAAAGCTACTTTTTTTAAAATTTTGAATTGAATTGAAATTGAGAAAGTATTTCATAGGCGTCCATGACTTTTCACAGAATTTTAAATTTTCTGAAAATTTATTAGGAAAAAATTATAGTGGCGTTTGGTAGTGTTTTTGTTAAAAATAAATTTATTTAAAAACATTCTATTTTATACTTTTATTTTGCGTACTGAGGTAAGAAACACATTTCGATATAAAGTATATGTTGTTATTTATGTAGTAAGCAGTATATTAATATTTTTCTCCCGAATTTTGGCGCCCTCAACAATTTAGCGCCCTCAACAGTTAGCGCCCTAGGCGACCGCCTAGTTTGCCTATATGGTAGAGCCACCCCTCGATTGAGTCATTGTTTTTTTGAAATATGTTTGGATACGCGGCCATTTTCCCCAATTTTCGTTACCCTGTTTTGATACTATCTTTTAAAATAAAAAAATTACACTTCATTTTGTAAGAACTCGCATTTATCGAGTTGTATTTTCATAATAGCTTTTTCTAAGGTTTTGAATACCATATTTTAAGATTTTTAAAGTGTTCTTTTTGATCTTTACGGAATATAATAATATCATCTATATAGACGTTACATTTTTCCTATACAATTTCTAAGAATGTGATCCAGTTGAATATAGAGATCGCATATTTTAAAACAAAATGTGTGAATTTATATATTCCATTATTTACGGAAAATGCGGGTTTTTCAATATCGGATTCTTTCAATGGGATCTGACAGAAGCCACTATTAAGATCTAATATTGAGAAACATTTATTTTTTCCTAAATTTGATAAGACTTCATTAATTTCGGAAGTAGGATATTTATCAGGTTATGTTATTGTGTTTAATAGTCTATGGCCATTCTTTACTTTTTCTCACCGGAAGCGTCTTTTTTTTATGTACAATCCAATCCATACACACGAATTATAAGGAGATTTTGAAGGCCTGATAATAACAACTTCAAGTAATTTTTTTACTTGTTCTTCGACTTCATTTTCTAAACAAATAGGATATGGATAGGATTTTGAATAGACAGGTTCATTGGAAGAAGTGCGTATCTCACCTTAGACATTTGGACGTGTACGTCAATTTTCATCTGGTTTCAAGAATAAATTATGATATTCTTTTATATTCAGGTCTATTCTAGAACACGGCGTAAATGAGTTTCGATTCACTATTGTGATTCACTTTAGTATGACGTTGGTATTCCAGAAAACGGTTGAAGAAATGCATTATCGATATGTTTTTGAAATGAGCTGTCTTCTGTCAATAATCAAAACCTACATTTGAAATTCAGGATAACATTTTTTTTTTGTAGAATAAATTATCATAAAAATAGTAAAAAAGCAGCTAACTAGGGGGAGCAGATAACTCGTAGTATGTTTAACAGCGATTTATGTCCAAAAGTTTTTTGTAATTAACATTATCTTTGTAACAAACAGTGCTTTCTTGAAAATTGCTCGTCTTTATTATTTATTGATTTAAAAATTAATAATTTTATATTTTTATTTCTTTAATAATAAATAATATCATTAAAATAACTATAATAAGTATAAATATGCGTAATCACGAATCCAACCTGTGCACAAAATTTCATTGAAATAGGATAATATTTACCATATGATCTAGATCTAGAACATATGATATATTAATCGGAAATTTTAACATGGATCCCCTCAGACTAGTAACTTCTACCTTAGTCTACACATGCGTTATCACGAATCCAACCTGTGTACAAAATTTCATTGAAATTGAATAATATTTACCATATGATCTAGATCTAGACTAGAACATATGAAATATTGATCGGAAATTTTAGCACAGACCCTCAAGCTACTAACTTCTACCTTAGTGACACATGCGTAATCACGAATCCAACCTGTGAATAATATTTACCCTATGTTCTAGAACATATGAAATATTAATCGAAAATTTTAGCAGGGGCCCCCTAGAGCTACTAACGTCTACATTAGGCTACACATGCGTAATCACGAATCCAACATATGTACCAAATTTCATTGAAAACTGATAGTAATTACACGCTGTAGAACATAAAGCAAATATTCTTCGGAAACTAAGTTGCTCATATATTAGTTTCCCATGAACGTACTATACCTACCAACTACAAATTTGTGGAGTATCAACTAGATAACTAAATGAAACTGTGTATGCAATATCATTGAAATTGGGTGAAAGTTACTGTATAGATATAGAGAGTTGAACTTATGAAAAGTAATTACGGATTTTTACATGGACCCATTGAAGTATCGACTTTAAATTTTACGGGCGCCAAGTACATACGGAAACTATCATATGTACCAAAACTTATGCTAATTAAATGAAAATTACTATTATGGTCTAGAGCATACGAAATTTTAATCGAAAATTTTACCATGGACCCCCTGAAGTTACAGACCTGTATCTAGGTAGGCTTGTGAACAATAATGATACCAACATGTTTTAAATTTCATCCAAATCTGAGACATGAAATTTGTTTGTACATTTTTCCGTAGAACAAAAACATATAGGTTCCCACATAAATGGGGAAATCTAACATGGTCCCACTGAAAGGATCGATCTCATCTTGTAAAGGCACCGGGGTTAAGTCTGTTAGGGCATGTCTGCCAAATTTCATTAAAATCGGACGAGCGGTTCTATGAGATGTTGCTACGCACATAAACAGCATACGCATACGCGTCCCCCGGACACTTTTTTTTTGCATTTTCGGACTCTCCGAACTTTTTTTTCGACCATCCAACCCATCACCAGACTTCATAGAATTTCATACTACTCGTAAAATGGATAGTATTTCTAGTGTATTAAATTTTAACTTTAGATAGGAGCATACTTTATTAAGAAATCAGCGGCAACAACTGAGAGATAGCTCAAATCCGCTACAATTGTCCGACAATGTGTAAGTTATGATGAAATTTTATTAATCTATAAATATCAATTAAATAATATAATAACATGGAAATGTTTTTTAGTTTCATCAAAAAATTTATACTCAGCAAGAGGGATTTCATTATGTACTGAAGGAACTACAGGATGAAATGGTACATGCTGTAAAATGGAATTCCTTGATTCCTGAAATAAAATTGACGGCATTTTTAAGATTTTTTGCTGACGGGGGTTACCAACCAACATGGTGTTGGAAAAGATTTTGATGTTGGAGTGGCTCAATGTAACATGTCGAAAACATTGAGTGAATGTTTAAATATCTTGGAGAATAAACTTTGTCCGTAATGGATATCTTTAGTAATGACTGAAGAAGAAAAAAATAAAGCAAAACGTGAATTTTTTGAAATAAACATTTATTTTTCAACAGAAAAGGTTTGATAGTAAGTACAATTTAATACTTGTTTTAAATTATATTATTTCTTTATATTAAGATTTGTGACCACAAATTACGTATTAGATATGTAGATGCAACATTTCAAGGAGCAAATCAGGATTCACACATTTGGAGCATAAATGATGCTCGAAAATGTTTTCATACTCAATATATAAATAATCGTGACCGCACTTGGATATTAGGTAATCTTTTGTACTATTGCAAATGTGTCACTCTTTTTATTATTAAACTTTCCTTTTAAGAATTTATTTATTTATTTTTTAATAGGCGACGCTGGCTACGCATTGGAACTTGGAACCCTGGCTAATGACTCCATACAGATCTACATATACATCACTAGGAACGCAGGCTAGTAGATACAATAAAAACATGCGAAGGCTGGTAATCAACGTTCCCTCTAATTTTTTGTATATCTGAGCGGAAAATGTGCTGCGTGAGCAGTAAATTTATAGAACAAGATTTAGTGAGCGTAAAATTTGCATGAAAGTTAATTAAAACAAAAAATTAAGAAATCAAATAATTAATTTATTATATAATTCATTTTTTCGTGCAAGCTCTTATATAATTCATATTTATAGCTAAAGCTATACATTGATTTAGTAATAATGCATATTAATACTTCATTTATTTATTGAATTTACACTTCATAATGTATATACTTATCTTATAATAATCTTTTAAAATTTAATTATTTGGATTTGGGTTTATAAAAGAATTTTTTTAATATTAAACGACAGAATGTCTCCTACGGCATTTTTTCACGTCTGTCTTTCTCATTAGCCCAATATTGATAAACTAGATCAAAAATTTTTGTATTTTTCGGCAACAATAAATTTTAATGTGTTATATTGCTGACATATCGTCTCTGCTGCAGTGTTTTCAAAATTGGGAATAAACATAGAATACTTTCGTACTAATTTTAATACACTTTCTTTCCCAAATTCAAAGTTAGTAGTATGTGCTATTGCTATTGCACCAGGATCGAATGCATACCATTTTATAAAATCTTCTTCAGGGAACCTGCTCTCCAAGTGTTTACATAAAAATTCAATAAATCGAATAATTGCAGCTGTGTCAACTTCATTGTTTGATAGAGCTAAAACTTTCTTCACATCATCACTCCAATATACTACATCATGCAAATACTGACTTTTCAGTTTATTTATAGTTGCTTTTGCAAACTAAAGAGCTTCCAATGATGTTAAACCACTTCTTTGAAAGAATTTAGTTAGTGCAACAAGGTCGCATAAAACTTCATTTATACTATTGCAACATGGTATTATGAATTTCCAAGCATTTTCAAACAATATTTGCTAATCATTAAAATTCTGCTCCTTTTCGGTGCAGTAATCAATTAGGGTATCATAATTTCGAATTAAAGCTTTCACGGCAAAGCGTCTAGAAAGCCATCTAACTTCATTGAGCGGTCGAAACGCTAGCGCATCACATTCTGTTAAATTAGCCATTTCTTGAAATTGTTCTTTCCTTACAGACGATCGGTGAAACATAGTGTAAATAATAAATATGTACATCCATATATATTTTATTCTCTATGCTTCTTGTCCATTCATCAATGGAAATACTAAATTTCTTTTGATTATAGGTTTGTGTATATTTTTTTTTATTACCTCTTGTTTTTTATCTTCATAAAAATCTAGCATTAATTACATAACTTTTGTGGAATTTCGTGGAAGACTAAATCCATCAACTGCTGCCAATTTTGATACTAAATCACCTATAGTAGGTCGCTTTAAGAATGATGTAATTGTTGTATTATCATTATTATCATGTTTAAATCTTTTCATATTTCTCGAACTACTTGATTCATCATTTCCTTCGTCCCTTTTGAATTTATGTATACCTATATAATTTATTAAGAATTTAAAAAGTCTCATATTTAATTCATATTTACTTGTATACCTTCAAGATGTCTACGAAGCCCAATAGTTGAGGATCCTTTGCATGAAAGCGATTTAAGACATATATTGCATATGGCTATATCTTTATTATTTTTACTTTTGTTAAAGTTGACACATTTTATGGATTCTATAATTAATTAAAATATATTTAGTTCAACAGATCACACAAAAACAGAAATAATATACTACATTTTCTTTATTATTGTCGATTAGTAAATAACATAAAATCAAAATATTTTAATTTTACAGAAGAACAAATAACCATTATATTTTTTTGTAAATACTGACTGTCAAACCGCAATTATTTTTAGTACGGTTTGTTATTACATATTTATATGTATATATATTTTACAAAAAAATCGTAAAATCCCCGAGTACTTCGTTTTGAAATTTAAAAATATTTGCAATTACAACTACATATATAACTATATTAAATCATAAATCACAAAATTCTTAAAAAGTGGAATTTGTTTTTTCGAGAAATATTTGCTCTTTTTCGAGAATTTAAATTCACAACAATTTTATTTTTCTCGAGAAGGAACACTACTAAAAGAGGCAAGATCAATTAGAGATGAAATTTCATCTTCTTTTTAATTATGTGTTTTAATTTATTTGATTTATATTTTATGTTTATTTATAACTAATAAAATATAAATAATTCACAGCATAAATAATATTTGGTTTCTTCATAAAGAAAATCTTAAATATTATAAATAAAAATAACTGTCTTCTTGACAAGAAATTAAAAAATCTTATATCTAAATAAATAAAAACAAAAAGTTAAAGACTTAGGAACTAATAATATTTTAGGAACGACTATCTTAGGAACTAATTAGTGTTGCAGTTAAAAAAGTCCAGCTTACACATTTTTGTACAGATTCTCTTGAATTTTAACTTGTTTTTTTACCAACTCATAATTTGTTAGGTTTGCCCGCTTTGTTGTTGATTCGCTCTCCTCATCATTCTCCGTATTATCAAAATTATATCCAGAATTATTTTCAGTAACGTCTGATCTGGATGTATTGGCAGATGGTGTAATGGACTCTCTAGGTGGAGAATATCTATTTATATTTTCATTTAGCTGTGTATGTGTTGCTAATGTTTTAGAGTTTTAGTAGAGGTACTTCCACTAGGTAAACCTAATTTTTTGGTATTCGGTATCCCTTCGACAGAGTCAACCATACACACTAGTACAATAACTTTTTCTTCGATTCCAGTTAACTTTATTTCTTTATTTGTACCACCCCCTGTACCACACAAATCTTTTTTATTTGCTGACAGTTTTTTTTAATTGGATTTGGAGTCACTCCAAATGTGAAAAAATTCATAATTAAATTAAAATAAATTTTAACTTTTAATAAAAATAACCTTTTTCCAAACAGATAATTCCTTAACTGGAGGACCTACGCTATTTAATTCATTAGTAGCATCTTCCGAAAATGTTAAAACTTCGTCCGGCGATCTCTTCGTAAAACCTTTTGCAATGTCAGGGTTCTTTTCATCAAACCCACCAAATGCTGGTACTTACATTTTTATTTGTTGTTTCTTCCCTAAAATTTTATAAAATACAAAATATAATATTTATTTCTTTTTATAAAAAGAAAGAAACTTACATATTTTTGTTCTCTTAACGCGACGATGTACCTGCGAATAATTATTGTATGAAAAATGAATGACGTTTCGATCGATCGTTTTCCATAATTACTTGAAATTTCCACCGCGTTTCACGTTTTACTTCGAAAGTATTTCAGAATGTCTGACAGTCGAATTCGAGTAAATAAACGTAACGCCGTGTTCTAGAATAGACCAGAATTATGTTATATTTTTTTTTTAATTCATATGAGAAGTTTTACTATTAATAATATTTACGGACTCAGAAATTTGTTGTTTTAAATGGATAATAATATCAGGTTGAATTGTTAAATAATTTTCTTTTGTATACAGCCCTTAACTATTCGTTACCAATTATACCATCAAAAGAAATAAGGTTAGATAAAATAAAGAATTTTAACTCGGAATTTTATGTCGGAATAAATTACTAATGCATGATAATTAATTTTAATGATATATGCAACAGAATTGACGTAAAAAATATTTTCATTTGGAATATGATTTTTAATAAGACGTGGTTTTATATATAATTTTTGTTGGAGCCTGTATCAATAAGAAATTTAAATATTTCTCCACTCGTCGCTGTGTTCTCAAAGTAAGGCAGCGAAGAGCTACGTGGTCTAAAAAATTAATGTCATCAAATTCTTATTTTTCTACTAGATGTGAATTTGTTTGAAATTCAACGTGTAGAATTGGGGTAATAAATTTTATTAAGATTTTATAGTTTAAGACACATGTAAAGAGCCTGTGGTAAATTTACTGGCTCTTTCATACTAAGAAGTCTAGGAAGATCTCTGACAAATGTATCTAATGCCCTATCACGAAAAGATTGAGAGATTCATTTGAGAGTTACTGTATTAAGCATATTGGACGATATGAAGGTGGCATTGGAACGAAACGGTACTGTTCTTCTAAAGATTTGGGAAACTGTTGCGATTACGTTAAGCAACGAGGCGATACAATGGAATATCGTTAGAGTATATTTACTTGCAGTACAGATGCTTGCAATAAAGCTTCAACTCGCTTAGTAAATAAATATATTGTTGGATTAACAACATTGATGTTTTTTGTAATGAAGAAAATTTATATATTATATAAGTAAAAATAAACTTAGATTTAGCAAATTACCTTGAAACTTATATTCTTAAAATGTCCGTTCATTTTTAACATTTGTACAATAAAGTTTATATTAAATATTATGGTTTGTCTTGCAAATATGTAGACTATTTAAGTAATAAATATTAGTTTATTCGTGTTAAATTACTAAATTTCATAGAATGGAGTTTATTTATAATCAATGAAAGGTTATACACGTTTTTATAAAAATCATGATTTGTTTTATTTGCTTTTACTATAGTGTAGTCATTTGATATAAAAATTTCAACTCTACCACACAAAGCTTTATATGTCCAAAAATATAATTTTAAGTTTCTGGAAACTTGAAATCAAAAGAGCTACATGTTAAGGAATTTATTATAATTTTGTTATAGTTTTACAGTCGTCCTTAATTTGTTGGAAAACTTAAAGAAAGACATCTTGGTTTTAGTTTTATTCACACGACTTTAATCGCTGTTCTCCCAAATTTAATTGCAAATTTTCAATTGTCATTTTCTTTATTTATTCAAACATAATAAATAACACATAATATTACACATTCTTCATGTTAGTAAAGATATTCTAACTTGTTCTGTTTTACATTTATTTTAAATTACGGAAATTATCCCACGGCGCGTACGTTTTTTTGGGATATCATAACTGCCACACCTTTAAAATAATATTGAATGGTAAAACATTTAAATTTTAAATATATTCAATTTGATAAATTATTTATTCATTCAAAAAAGATAAATTTTATTTAAGTAGTAAATAATTTAATTTGAATAGCATTTCGTTTTGAAGATTTTTAAAAGCATACTTAAATTCACCAAGGAAAATTATCACCCCAGAATTATTTTTATTCTATATTATTTTATACTGCGGGAAATCATTGAATTGAAAAATACGATATTAATAAATTTTATATTTTGATTTCAAAGTTTTCATTGAAAAATATTTTTTTTTTATATAAAATAAGAAAGGATAGAAAAGAATAAATTTACATTTCAAAAAATGACTTTATAATTGGATTTCAGTGTTTTGCATAACTATACAGTTTAATGGAATTGTTTACAGATTAAACAAGTTGAGTTATTTAATTAAAATTTTTATACATTTTATGTGTGTGGCACTTCCTTTTCGATCAGTGTGTGTGCAAATATTTAAAACACGGAAAAGATATTTTTCAGTAATTATATCAAAAATAGTATTTATATAGTCTGATTTATAACGATAGTAAAACATGTAAGAATTGTAAGAATTGAAAAATTAATTTAAAAATTCACATTATTAAATTTAAAAAAATCATTGTATCGAAAGTAATTTATTTATTGATCAACCAAGTACTTAGTTATATGTTAAATAAAATATATACAAAAATTTTAATAATAGAATTTATCTAGAACCAATTTAGTCTGGAAATTAAAAGAAATCAAAATTAAAAATTTAATTGGAAGAAAATATTAAAATATAATGCAGGTTGCAGTTTTTCTTCTGAAAAACAATGCGTTTAACGCAAAGATGTATTCAAGATGTTGAAAAGGTAAGATATGCTATATTGATGTTGAAACTCAAGTATGTCAGAAAAATATGGTTATATTTAAACTTTGCATGAAACAGTAAAATTACATTTATAATTATTTCCGAATATCAAATTCGGAAACTAACAATTTGTATCGTTAAAGAAGTTGATGGGAATAAGTTTAAAAAAGTGTTTTGAATATGAATACATAAAATAAAAGAATATCTAAAAATAAAGCAAGAGACCCGCAAGAAAATTTTATGAAAATTCAACAACCTTTGCACCCAGCTAACTGAACAACATACGATACTTCACAAAACGTCACGATGATTGATGATTCAACATAACAATAGTAGTGGTAGATGGTAGTTGTAATTCATTCAATAATTTAAATTAACATAAGAATTTTAAATCTTCCTATTTTGCTTCTTCTTTTTTTTAATTTATAAATTCTTTTTTACAATTTTGACATAGCTATTCCGTATTTCCGAATATTGTTTATTTGCTTTGTCGTTGAACAAACAAAAATGAATCCAAATATATTTAACAATATTTTATTTTTCTTTAATAGTTGAAAAGCATACTATGCACTTTACTTATTATATATATTAAAATAAATAATCAATGTATTATACATTATTGTTATGTGGAAAATAAAAGTATTAGATTTACAATTTATATAAATATTATATTTGCTGACCAGAACTTTCGACTAAAACTTGTATATTTGTCAGAAAATGCATTAGCCATTTAAAATGTTTTTCTGGGTTTTATGAAAGAAAAAAATGGTTCGCATTCAATTGTACGGTTTTCGTACTATAACTTATAAAACTATACATATTTCCAATAAAATCTTTTGTAATATCAATAAAAGATCTACTCCGTTAAATAAAACTAATTAATCATATTCTTAGAAAAAATCAACAATTTTACAACTTACATTTCTTACAAATGCACACAAATAAATCAACTTGTAACCCAACAAGAAAGATATTTAGCGCATTTATAAGAAAACATATTAATCCAGAAGATTTGAAAATAATAAATTATTTTTTACGAATACTTTTGTAATTTATATATTTTTATTACGCGATAATAATTTCCTATTACGCTAAAATCATTAAATTTTTAACTACGGTATTTAAGATTTTGTTATTGCAATCAATAAAAACAAGGTTTAAAAATTGCTTATGTTATCTAAACAACTAACTGTAACAAATGGAGATTACTATTTGATATTGTATTATAAATTTTATTAATAATTTCAAAATTAAAATAACATAAATCCCATTAACTTCAAGTCTTTATTCTTTTAATTTCTAATTCTTTCTAATTATTTCGAAACTTCAAAAAATAAAAAACATAATTCATTTTTAACTTTTGTTTTTAAAAAATCTGCAAAGCAACCAAACAAAATGTTACAACTTCGTCCATCCTGACTTGAAAATCGTCCTCGATTTCAATATTGGATGATTCGTCTAATTCTTGATAACATTGAATCCATTTCTTCCTACGATCAGCTGCTTCAATTGTAGAAAAATATCTTTGAGTCCGTTGAGTACCAGGTATGTCTTCTACAACGTTTCTAATCCCACTTCTGAATTATAACAAAAGGAAATTACTATTTGATATTTTATTATAAATTTTATTAATAATTTCAAAATTAAAATAACATAAATCGCATTAACTTCAGGTCTTTATTCTTTTAATTTCCAATTCTTTCTAATTATTTCGAAACTTAAAAAAATAAAAAACAATTCATTTTTAACTTTTGGTTTTAAAAGAAATCTCCAAAGCAACCAAACAAAATGTTACATCACCATTTTAGTTTCAAAATAAGAATAGTAAACCCTAAAATAAAAAAAAAAAGTTGTCAAGTATTCTTAATAACAGAAATTCAGGTTTGGCCATATGACCATCAAAGAGCAAAGATTAACAGCCTTAGAAAACCTTATGGAACTACAGACAATTACACGAACAATATGTGCCGATTACATCGCAAGCATTCAAAGAAAATTCACTGCGGCTCTTAACTTAGAAAATATGCAATATTAATAAATTTAATTTCAAATATTTTGTATCAAAATTAATTGTTTTAAATCAAAATAAAATTTCTCATATTGAAATTTACTATTCTTATATCTAAATTTATTATTCTCAAATTGAAATTAACTATTCTAATATTGAAGTTTACTATTCTCATTTTGAAACTAAAATGGTATAATAGACTAAAAAAAAAATATTGACAATATTTGTTATTATTATTTCATATATTAATAATATAGTAAGAAATATTAAAAATAGTAAGCAAAACAATAATAATAATTTCACAGAAATATATCGTATTATAAATACCAAAAGTACAATTAAATTAATACAATTTTCATTTTCTTATTTATAAATTTAGAAAATTATAACATGGATTATGAAGATGTTGTATGTGTGTTTTGGCTTCATGTGGTTCTTAAAAATGAGGAAATCAATAAAGAAGAAAACAAAAAGACGCTGGTGGGTTAGAAATGTAAATCTAACTCGAGAATTTAATGGATACTATACTACAACGCATCTTTTGTAGAAATTAAAAATAAAGATCCTGAAGATTTCTTTAGGCACACTATAATGTTATTGGATCTTTACAATATGCTTCTTAATATACTGACACCAAGTTAGACCGAATCTTCTATAAGAAAACCTATAAGTGGAGAATGTAGGCTTGCACTTACTTTAACGTAAGTATGGGATTTACCACACTGTGTAGGAGCAATCGATGGAAAACATATGTCTATTCAACAACCTCCTAAAAGTGGTTCAAACTATTATAATTATAAAAAATATTTCAGCATAGTACTTTTGGCAACTTGTGATGCTAGTACTTTTGGCAACTTGTGTATACATATGTTCACAACTGTTGATATTGGAGCATATGGTAGCAAAAGTGATGGAGGTAATAATTATTCGTAATTTTCTTAGCAATTATAAATACAATAAAAATATTTTTTAGGAGTTTTGAGCAATTCTGAATTTGGAAAGCAGCTTTTAAAAAACAAGTTGCCTTTGCCAAAAAATAAGCAACTTCCAAACTCTAAGTGCATAAACAGATTGACGCTATGAGTGGTGCTGGAAGCTGTGCTGTAGTGTGGTTGTTGTTGCTTTTTATATAAAAATACACTACAGCACCTCTTCCAGCACCGCTCATAGCGTCACTCTGTTCGTACACTAATATTGTGTATCCACATTACTTCATTGGAGATCCTACATTTCTATTAAAAAATAATATTTTACGTGCATATGCTGGTAAATTATTGGGTATAGATAAAAGAATTTATAACTATCGAATTTCAAGAGGCCGGATTACCATTCAAAATGCGTTTGGAATATTAGTCGCTCGTTGGAGGGTAGTGAAAAATAGTCTTTCTTGAAAATGCAGAGAAGATTGTTTTGGACACCATAGCTCTCCACAATTTCATAAAAATGAATGAAAAAATGTCACAATTGTATTCCCCATCAACTTATGTAGATTGTGAAGATGAAAATGGTAATCTAGTACCAGGTGGTTGGACAGCAGATGTTGCTGGTGAATCAATTTTTTCAACTTCAATACCGGTTTCCAATAATGCTTCTAGAAAGAAATGCTTTTCTCCAACGCGTTATATATTTTAAAGTCATATTTTCTTCAAGACGGGAAAATAGAAAAACAAAATAAAATACAAAATATCTTACAAAATATTTTATTCATTTCTCATAAAAAACTTCATATTTACTTAAATTTATTTATAGGTTTTTAACTTCAAATTCAGTTTTTTAAACTTCAAATACAATTTTTTAAATTTGAAATTCAATTTTTTAAATTTCAAATTCAATTTTTTAAATCTAAAATTCGATTTTTTAAATCTCAAATTATATTTTTTAAATCTGAAACACAATTTTTTAAATCTCAAATTAAATTTTTTAAATTTCAAATTCAATTTTATTAAATATTTATAGCAAAAAACAATAACTACAAAAAATTTAATGTAATGGTTGACCAGTCGCAGTCAATGGCAATTTCATAGTCATATCAACATAATAATTATTATAATTAGCCTGGGTAACAGTTGCTACAGATGATTGAATTATATTTTACAAATTAAAATTACTTCCTGAGTCTGCCAGCAAATTTTGCGCACATAATTGTCGAACTTTTTCGCGCATTTCCTGCGTTTTGTGGATCGTGCAACTGTCCAGAACCAGCCGTGCGCCTGTAATGTTTTCTTCTTCCAATTTATGAAATAATTCATCGAGAAAGTCAATAAAAATATTTGAATTTACTCTTGAGTTAGAAATTATTTGCTTATATACAATTCCATGTAGATTCATTGCGGCAATAAGGGATACATTTCGGCCTCTCACAGTTGGAATAATTACATGAGCCGCAGTATTGATTTTTGATCGAGCCGAAGATGTTAATTGAAGATGGTAATTGAAACCAGACTCATCAATAAACACTATTTTTACCCTTATTACTGGTGCATTTAGCGAAAAATTTAAGGCATATTCTTTTCGTTGGAGAATTGTGGATGTAGGATTTAAACGATCAAGATTCATTGTCGCGTTCTTTAATGCAATCCTTAAAGTTTTTAATGCATTATTTATAGAAGTGGTGGTTAAGTTAATATGTTTGTTTTCCATAATTTTCTTGCTGATATTTTTTAAAGTGATGCCCGGATTTTGTTCAACTATTACTTCGATTTCATTTAATATTTCAATAGTTATTTTTCCAGTTCTTTTACCACCACGTTTTTTTTTAACAATTAAGCAGCCATTAATTTTGTATCTGGCTGTATTTTTATTCATCCCCGAAATATCCGCTGCTTCAACAATTGTTTTACCTTCTTCATAACATTTTATGAAATTTTTTTTTTGACCAAACTAGTGGTACTCTATCCTGATCTCCGATACCCTCTACGCCGAATAACTGTCATATCTCGAATTGTTTCTTCTGGCATATCTGGATTTGTTGACTATAAAGAACTATCTTCTATAAATGTCTGAATTCTCTGCACCAAAGGACTCCATTCATTGGAGGGCGTATTATTTATTTCATTTTCTAATTCATTAGGTGACGTGTTACTTACTATTCATTTTCATGTATATAACAGAATGGGTTTTGTTTTATAGATTTTCAAACTTCAAATTGACGACTACTGCCACGATAAACAAATTATAAGGTAATATATTCCGAGTTTCTATTTTGGTTTTTACTGCGCATGTACGTCATCTGACGACAAAAAATTTGACAACCGAATAAAAAAATTTGTAAACAATCAAAAAGCCGGTTTATTGAATAGTGTAAAAAAGTGATTTAAAGTTAATTAAAACTATTATAAATTTATATAAATAATTATTAGAGATAATAGAAATAAAATAACTATTTAGTTTTTATAATGGTGATGTGTGCAGTGTTCGGTTGCTTTAGTAACAACAATAAAAAACTGAAAAAAAATAAAAATAATTCAGATAACGTGAAATTTTTTCGTTTTCCAAAAGATGAAAATATAATGAAAATATGGATAAATAAATGCCAAAGGGTAGATAATTTTAATGCCAAAAATTCTTATGTGTGTTCTAAACATTTCACACCGGAGCATTATATACGAAATTTAAAGCATGAGTTGCTAAAATATTCACCAAAAAGTTCTAAAAAATTAAAACTAGATGCGATACCAACTGAAAATCTTCCATCTAACCGGCCTGTAGGTCCTGTGCCTGTAGTAGATACTGAAAGATCTAACAGAATAAAAAAAAAGAATATGAAAATTGTTGTTAATGAGTTGTTATTAGACAATACAAAACATGATGAAATTGTAATGGACGAAGAAATTGTGGAATTGCCTACAGTATCAAACAAATGTCACAAATCAACAGATACCGCAGATTTAATAACTGAAAAGTAAGATATTATTAAATATATTGTAATGTTATAATCTATTAAATATATTGTAATGTTATAATCTATTAAATATATTGTAATGTTATAAGTATATTGTAATGTTATAATCTAAATTCTTTGCAGTGAAATAAACATTGACATTCTTTTAAAGCAAAATAAAGAATTGCAAAAAAAAGTATATGAATTGGAAGAAGGAAACAAAATTATATCTAAAATTTTTACTGAAAACCAAATTAAAAAAATGCTAAAGGGTGGGCAGAGGATAAAATGGAAAATTGATGATATTTCTCAAGCAATTGCAATTTACGCAAGTGGTCCAAAGGCTTATCGGTTGCTGTTGAAAAAGGGCTATCCTTTACCAGCTGTTATTACGCTGAAAAAGTGGGCAGCAAAATTAGATGTTCAACCAGGATATTTAACTACTGTATTTAAATTGCTGAAAAATGCTGATTTATCACATGTCGATAGATTTTGTGTCATAATGGCAGATGAGATGAAAATAAAATCATCTTATGAGTATGATAAAAAAACAGACACTTTGTTCGCACCTGCGAACTATGTTCAGGTATTTAATCTTATATACCTAATTAAATTGAAATTATAATATAAATAATAATTTTTTTCATTATAATTAGGTTATAATGGCTAGGGGAATATTTAATAATTGGAAGCAGCCAATTTTCTACAACTACGATACCAGGCTGAGAAAAAATATGATTGATAAATAATTACATTACTTCATGAAATTGGCTACCATGTTTTAGCAGTGGTCAATGATATGGGGGCGACTAATCGGTCTCTATGGAAAGAATTGTACATTGATGAAAATAAACCATTTTTTAACCATCCGATAGAGAAAGATAAAAAAGTTTATATGTTTGCTGATGTTCCGCATTTAATTAAATTAATAAGGAATCATTTATTGGATAATGGTTTTTTTTTTAATGGAAAAATGCTTACCATAGAACTATTATTTGAATTACTTCAACAAAATTGCCAGGATTTGAAGATTGCACCACGTTTAACATTAAAGCATTTGACAGTACAACGTAGTGAAAGACAAAAAGTGAAATATGCTACACAATTATTTTCCCACACAAATTCATGTGCTTTGGAAAGAATGGGAACTTTGGGAATTAGTAAAACTGATAATTGGAAAGAATTATCTGAATTTATTTCCCAGGTTAATAATTGGTTCGACGTGTGCAACTCCAAAGTACCTAGAATTGATTCTAGACCAAGAATGGCTGCTTATGGATTGGAACTGGAAGTTCAAAACCAAATATTGGAAGCAATGCAATTGTCTACCAGAAATATGAGAGTTGGTGAGCGAAGCACTTTATTGCCTTTTCAAAAAGGAATTTTACTAACCATTAATGCACTAAAGATGCTACTCGAAGATGTTAAGAAAAATTGTGGAATGTCTTATATATTAACTTACAGGTAAACAAAAATTTAAAGAATCTATAACGTTTTTTTAATAATTTTAAATTTTTCATAGATTAAATCAAGATCCATTAGAAATGTTCTTTGGAATAATCAGAGCAAAAGGAGGCTTATATGACCACCCAAATGCGCTGGAATTCAAATACAGATTGCGCAGCTATTTATTGGGAAGAAATGAAGGAATAATATCACAGGCAGCTAATATTCAAGAAGATATAGAGGACAACACTCAAATTGATATTGCTTTGAATCCAACTGGAAATATACATTTAGATTTGGA
Source organism: Rhamphomyia laevipes (assembly GCA_963920725.1). Taxonomy (NCBI): domain Eukaryota; kingdom Metazoa; phylum Arthropoda; class Insecta; order Diptera; family Empididae; genus Rhamphomyia; species Rhamphomyia laevipes. The sequence goes on from OY987256.1 coordinate 35,493,899, forward strand.
ACAGGAATTACACTCTGAAGATTCAGTAATAATTACATCAGACTTACTTGAATCGCTGTCAGAAAATTTAGATAATATTAACAGTGATGTCAATGAGATTCAGGAAATGTCCGATCTTCACTACGACGCGATTGAATATTTAGCTGGATATATATTAAAAAGATTTAAATATAAATATCCAGATATAGTAAATAAATATTCGGAAAGCGAACCGTCTGGGTTTACTTGGACAGACCATATAAATGAAGGAGGACTGCAAAAGCCTAATGTTATTTTCATAGAAAAATTAAATAAATTGGAAACATTTTTTAATAAAATTAATGGCAGTACTTTAAGTGTTGGTTAAAATTATATTCATAAATTATTAATGTTATCTGAAGACAATGATCTTCATATAGATTTTAAAAAATTATTTTATAGATGCAAAATGTACTTCAGAATACGAATTTTAAACTCTAATTTAGGTTATAAAACTAATTCAAATAAAAGAAAATTAAATAAAACTGTTAATTAAACATAAAATGCATTCTTTTAATTAATAATATATTTGAAAATTTATTTCTTTTTCAGAATTTTCGAAAAATTCATTATTAAAATATGATTATTACTTATACTTTCTATATAGTAAATAAATTTTTTGTCGTCACATGACGTCATTTTGTGCGAAGAGTATTGCAACATACATGCGCAATATATTACCTTATAATTTGTTTATCGTGGACTACTGCAATTTATGTAATAAGGTAATAATCAATTTTTTTTTTTTCATTTCTAAATATTTAAAACTTATAAAGCCTCGCGAATTTTTCCGCAACCGCGGTGCGAATTTTTCCGCACAATTTAATTACACTGCATGCAGCGTTTTACCTGAATTTCGCTGTTGAATTAAGAACTAGTAAAAAAAATATTTATATTAATTTTTTTTTTTAAATGGTAAAATTTATATAAATAGTTAAAAAATAACCCATATTGTACGACTTATCGCATAAAGAGTATAAAAATATACGTAAGAAAGATAAAATTGGATTGGACATGAAATAAATGAAAAAGGTAAGAAAATGTGAAACTTTTTATGTAAAAAATTGAATTATTTAAAAAATTGTTTATTTAAAATAAAAATAAAAATATGTTGTTTTAAGGTGATACTTTACGCAAAAGATGAAAACATTTAAGGTATACCCATGCAAAATATATTAGGAGCCAAAAAACTAAAACTGGTCAAGCTGCTGATTTTAATAAAAAATGGATTTGGGCAGAAAAAGTGGATTATTTTAAACAATTTTTAGCTTTAGTTCAAATGTAACAAGTTTAGAAAAATTGCAAGATGAACAAAATTATGTAGAAGAAAGACATTATGATTATATAGAAGAAGATTATTTAGAACCAGATGTCACATCAGAAATTATTGTTCAATAAGGTAAAAATATATATTTAATTTTAAATATGTTCAACTAATAGCTATTGTATTGTTATTAGCATCATCTATTGCGAAAAAGGGCACAAGAAATCGCACAGTTTCAGCATCATCTTCAAATTATGTTTTCAGAGTTAAAGTAATTAACAAATTTCTTTCTGGTAATGTTAACTAATACGCAATTTGGATTCCGTAAAAATCATGGAACTATACATGCAATACATAAAATGGTATCTGATATTAGTTGGAACTTAAATAATAAAAACTGCATAGGAGCTTGCATGATTGATTTATCCACAGCATTCGACACATTATGGCTAGAAGGTTTAATTTTTAAACTAGTTAACAAAAATTTTAACCGAGATTTAGTATATTTAATAAGAAACATGATATTTAATAAAAAATTTACTGTCACTCATGGAAAAGATCAATCAGATATATCATTTTCAGTAAGAAACGGTTTACAGCAAGGTACTATTTTAGCACCAACCCTCTTCAATATATTTATTAGCGATATATATGAGGATGAAGCATTCAATGAAGCAACAAATAATGGTATAAGTTATGCTGACGATCTCACTATTTATACGAGTTATAAGTATGTAACGACTACACAAAGCAAACTACAAAACCTATACAATACTGTTTCAAAATATCTGTATAAATGGAATTTTAAAATAAATGATGATAAATGTGAAACCATACTATTTAGAACAGGATTAGAACAAGCTAATTATAATATGAAAAAAAATTGGAAGAAATTTAAAATAAAAACAAGAAATGGTGAGACAATAAAAAACACTAATAATGTGAAATATTTGGGAGTCTATTTAAATCAAAAATTAAATAACACATATCATGTTGATCAACAAGTAAAAAAAACTAAAAAAGCATTTATGATATGCAAAAATCTGTTTTATAATAAACATTTAGACCCCAAGATAAAATTAATCGCATATAAAGCAATTATTAGACCAATTATCACATATGGATGCCAAATATGGTTTAATATAAGCGCGTCCAATATGGAAAAAATTAGAAAATTAGAAAGACAATGTCTAAGAGCAATTACGGGGAAATTCAGGACTCCACAAAGTTTGTACAAAAAATATTATAGAAATAAAGAACTATACAAAAATATGAAAATAGGAAGAATAGATAACTTTATAATCAAACTTATTAGAAACTTTTACGCTAAAAGAAAAACAACAAACAACAGCAACATAGATCATGTTTATTATCAAAATAACGAATATTTAAAGATGACACTGGAGACGGGATTCACCCCTCCCGAAAGTTTTATATATCTAGATGAAAGAAACTATACACAGAATGAAAATGCGGTACCAATAATTTACAATATAAACAGAAGAACTACAAATCAAAAAATACAATATAATCCTTCACAAATCGAAAATAATATGTACAGATATGATTTATTTGTACCAGAATATGATATTAAAGTGCGAAGAAAGTATGAAGAGATATGTTGGTGGTTAAAGGAACCAAATAAAAAATAAAAAAATAGAATAATTTAATATTCATCAAGCTTTTTTTTATATAGGTTAAGATTTAGGTTAAGTTTTATACATAATAAAATATATTAAAGTAATTGTAGTTTTTGAACAAAATTTTCTACAAAAATACAATAAAATAGAAGGATGTATAACAAAAATTCAAATAGGTTGACAGAAAAAACAATGTTATAATATTAATTAAGAAAAATAATTATTTATAGACTTCCATTGACGGAGCGATAAATATTGAATAGAAAAACATGGAATATACTAGCTTTAAGTAAAAAATGTAAAAGAAATTGTTAAAATCATTGAATAAAGCACAATTAAAATTAAAAAAAAAAAAATTCTTTCTGGTTTCAAAAGCTATGTTGCTCGTCGTGGTTCGTTTGCGAAATTTGAAAAAGCTACCACTTCTGACTCTGGTGGATCCAGGAATTCAAAAAAAATATCATCACTTTTTTTTGTCCTTAAAAAATTATACATGCAGTTTTTATTATGAGAATGGTTGTTGTTGTTTTGGTTTCAATTGGTCTATAAAATATTCTCCATATTTGAGCCAATATTCCAAATGCATTCTCAACTACCATTCTTGCACCACAAAGTCTTACATTATATTTTTCTTTTAATTCATCATTTCTTGATTGGCGATACGGAAATGGTCTCATTAAATATGGTTTTAGTCCAAAAGCTTCATCTCCAATTACAACGTGACGGCTATGTTCAGTTTGTCTGGGTAAATTTGTAGGTGCAGGAATATTCATCATATTTTTTTCCCATGTTGGATTCCTCGAAAATACCACCATCACTATTTTTACCATATCCACCAATATCGATCATATACATTTATAATCTGGCCCAACGATCGATAGCCATTAGCACCACAGAAAATTTGTGCAAGTAACACCAATAATTTGATCCAGTATTGTTTGGATACTTGATAGTGACGTGCTTACCATCTATACTTCCAATACAATTCGGAAATCGCCATAAATTCTTGAACCCTTCCGCAGATTGTTTCCAAATTTTCGTAGTTGGTTCTGGTAAATAAATATTTTACATCTATTACATTTTCTTGCCTTAGTGTAATACAAAGTCTTTCTTCAGATGAAATAGCTACACGATAATTTGTATAAGCTTTTCGAATATCGTCGTCTATTAAGCTTAATATTTCATCAAAGCACTCGATTGTCATTCGAAAATATATATAAAAACGTTTTTCATCCCTTCGAAGTTGTGGCATCAGTGTATGATATTCTCCATACTTCAACCGATCCAAATTAATTTCATGCACATGCACCCACTTTCTTTTTTTCCTTAAAAAATAGTTATAAATGCAATAATTCAATAAAATTATTTTTGTAATTAATGACACTAACCTGCTATTTTCTTCGTCTTCTAGTAAGGCTAATAAAAGAAGTTCTTCATCTGATGATGATGACATTGTAATTTTTTTATTTATTTTTTAGAATATATTTTATAAATTTAAGCTTCTTTATTACTTATAAATTATACGTCTTTTAATAATTTTTTTTTTATTTAAAACTAAAACTTTTATGTTTACAAATATTTTTTTCATTTCATTTAATGACACTTTTTTTGACGTTTAAGCGTTTTAACGCTTTTTTCCGCGTCAGTGTGGCCTATTAAGCGAATTCGCGAATTCCGCTGAAAAAATTCGCGTCGGTTTGGGGAAGCCTTAACCCTCTAGCAGGACAATTTTTTTTTGCGATGAATAAATTATATTTTGTTATTTTTAATGCGTAGAGCATGAAAATGAAGTTGAAAATAAAATCTGATTAATCGTCTGACCTACAGGTGAGAAAATAGGTAAACCGCCAAAAGGTGGGCAAAACAGAAAAACGAAAAAATAAAAAAGGCAGGTGTGATTTTTTTTAAATTATGTTTTATTAAAAATAAAACATAAAAAGTTATGGTTTAGAATGATATATTTGAAAACATTTTTTTGTTGATGACAAACATAAATTTACTTTACATTTTAGACAGTACATTTGAGTTTCGGATTTACAACCACCTAATTTACATGTTCGCTTTCCTGAACGATCTAATTGATCTGGCATATGGCCAATGTCATCATAACGAGCATCTAAACCTAATCCATATGATTTTTTAACAGAAGATGGTCCTGTATTTGCTGATTCTTTTGCTGGCCTGCCAATGGATCTTTTTTCTGGCTTTTGCTGGAACCGACACAAACCATTAGCAACATCCATACGAAATTTTGGTAGTTCAGCAGTATTGATACCAGCATTTATTCTTTTATGTAAGATATAAGAATTGACCATTGCCATATCTATGAAATGGTAAAATAATTTTAAAGATGCACTTTTTGTTTTGAGACGGATGTGGTATCGCCCTATTAGACCGTCCATGAGATCCACGCCACCCATATGATAGTTATATTCTCTGATTATCCGTGGACAATCAACATCAATAAACTTTTTTTTCTTTCTATCATATCGCGCTATTTTTTCAGGTTGGGCATTCTCATTATTTGTTAAAAATGGTTTTATACCAACATATGTAGATAAAAGCCGAACATTTTTTGTATCTTTCCACAGTACCGTCGTTATGTCTACGCCATAAGCAGAGCCCACATACTCCTCCATATAGCCTCTTTCCCGTTTTTGATCTTGAATTACTTTATCCGATGACAACTTGCAGTTATTGACACGATTTGCACGAACTGTACCCAACGCATAAATTCCTCGACCTCGTAAATAAACCATTAGTGGCAGCGAAGTATAAAAGTTATCAAAGTACAAGATATGATTTTTAAAATCAGGTACTGTTTGTGCAAGGCGAAGGACAATATTACCAGTTGCTCCTAAATCAGGTGAATTCGGCAGCACCACATTATCATTTTTGCCACAATACACTTCGAAACGATATGAAAAACCAGTGGAATCACACAATACAAATAACTTCATACCCCATTTATGGGGCTTGTTGGGCATGTACTGTCTAAAAGAACTTCTCATTTTCGTAGAACACATTTGCTCATCAACGCACAAACGGGCTAGTTTCGGCACTGAATCAAATTTTTCATTAAAATGATCATAAACTGGTCTGATTTTAAACAGCTGATCATGATCAGGATCATTACGGTCTGTAATTAATGTAAAATCATTGAACCTTATGAATTTACGGATATCGTAAAATCGCCTCGATGTCATTGTTGTCCTAATTGCCTCGAATGAATGTTCACCCCAGTACTCTTCTAGACTTGGGTAACGATACACTGACATGTATACCAGAATTCCGACGTACTGTCTAATTTCCATATTACTTACTTGAAACTTCGTGTTAACATCCTGTTGTCGAGCATGCAAATTTGTGTAATGACAGATTTTCTCTATAAGCTCATCAGTTAAAAAATACTGAAAACATTGAAATGGTGTTTTTAATTCTTTAAATTGTTCAGGTAATCGCGCATCACCACGAAATACCACTTCGTTTACATGAAGTTGTAAATTTTTTTTCCGCCAAGTTATTTTTTCGAAATCTGTAGATTTATAATTTATACATGTCAAGTCTACACTAAATCCACCATCATTTGGTTGCATTTCCGGTCCTCCTTCTTCATGTTCTAGCGGTGGTGAACGAGGTCTTTTTTCGCGCCTACCTTTGAAACGTGGATGATCAATTGTTACAGGCTCAGGGATTGACGATGGACCAGCTTCTAGTTCAATCGAAGGAGAAGGCAGTGTAGAATCATTCAATAAAACGCTTATAGCATTATCCACAAAATCATTACATGTTGCGTTTTCCGATTCAATGATGCAATCCTCAATTCTTACGTTATAGTTTTCATCTGCCAATAAATCATAATCTGGATCTTTCATAGAGTCATCATCAGCAAAATCATTGATCGAGTTACTATCAGTATCTGATTCAGAATCAGTATGGATTGAATTCATCATTTCTTGTATCTCTTCATCAGTCATTTTTGAAAAATTAAATGTTCGCCTTTGATAAACCTGAGAATTTAACATTTTTTTCTTCATTTCTGGTATTTTTTCCGCCATTTCTGTAACAAAAAATAGAAGGATATACTCAACTGATAGATAAGACTATAGTATTTACTTAAATAAAGATATTGGCACTGATAACATATTTAAATTTACGTTAATAAAAATCGTTATTTACATAATAAAATTTAAAATTATCTAAAACAAAAAAAATTAAACTTTATGTTACATTGATTACCCACCTTTTGGCGGGGTGCCTTTGGAGGCCACTTGCGATGGTTTATTATTTGAAAATATATAAATAACTTTTACTAACACAAAATATAATTCATTTTCTACTTACCAATAATTTTTTTAACTTCCACGGACAACTATAAATATTTTTAAATTTATTTTTTATTTTTCACTATGTGGACAATTAATTTTTTCCACCCACTCATTAAAAATTGTACTTCAATTGCCGATAAATCACAAATGCACTTTTCGAAACTAACAAAACTTATATCATATTGTAAAGCTAAACAAAACAAAAGGCAGTGCGGCACGCTAAGACTCGAAATTTTTTTAAATAAAAATATATTTGCATTACGGTGTTGCCCGCCAAAAGGCGGTTAGTCCTGCTAGAGGGTTAAGAGTCTACGGTGCAGATTGTAGTTAAAAGTTCATTTTTGTAGGCTATTATGTGGATTTGTTACAGCATTTTTTTAACATATTATAATTTTTGTGGTTTAGGAAGATATTGATTGAGCGAGTAAGACAAAAAAAAATAAACTCTTGTAATTGGAATTATATGTTTTTAATTTTTTAAAAACATATAATTGGCCATTTTTGGAAAAAAATGGTATTTTTGCAGGTTATTGTTCGTATAAAAATATTATTTTTTTGGAATTCTAGTTTTTACTAATAAAATTAAAATTTATCAAATGAGGAAGTAAGATACATTTTAATTTATTTTTTATTGTTTAAATATGTGAAATTTAGATCGTAATCCCGAATTTCAAAAATTTCCATATAAATAAAATTGTAAGAAAATTATTCATATCAACTATGTCAACATACCTTTAGGCTGAAATTTATTTGGAAAGTTGTTATGAGAGAAATTAACAGAGAACAATTATTATCTGCTCTACACACACACTATAATCCATTATTTTTTTTTCGTTAGCGGAAGTATATTTATAATTTGCATTACGTATTTGAATTTAAAAAAAAAAAAATTAAAATAAGAAAGTGAATAATATGTCTGGAAAAAAGTTTAAATTTAGAAAAAAAGACGAACCATATCTACAAGAGGCCGGTAAGTAAAATCAAAGACAATCATTATAAGATGTAGGATAGTGTTCAAAAACCGCGTAATATAGGATGGACTTTTGATGAAATTATGAAACCTTTTTTTTCAATATGAAATTGAAAAATATTTTTTTTTTAATTTTTTTACAGAATAAAAGAAAAAAATTGTTTCAGCGAAATCAAAAATATTTATTTAGAAGCGGGTAGTTGAGGGTTGAGACAGGGGGAACAGAATTTTCAATTTTTTTTTAGACAGAAAACAAAAATAATATTTGAATTTCAGTTTTGGGATTTTTTAAAAAAAATATTTTACTATATTTGGAGTTCGAGTAGTTACACAATTACTATGTTATGTTGCGTTGGACTTGAACTCTAAAAATATGTGTTATGTTGAAATTTTTTTCTGGGCATTTTTAAGGTCAGGGAATACTAAAATTTAAAAAGATAACGTTCCCATTTGGTACATATTATAGATTTTAATTTAGTTTCTCCCCATAAAATTTTGGGTCAGCAGTTTCAATAAAAATTTCGGATTATATATTATACATAAAAAATACATTATTGATGTCCTAAAATACGTGAAATTTATAACAATTCAGTGTTCGCTACAAAAATTCGGTTAATTGCAAACCACCGTTGGACATAAATACAAGTTATGTGCTCCCCCTTTGGTCATTATACACTACATAGAAATTATCATTGATAATGAATTTCATATATGTACCATATTAGTATATCAATTTTACCTAATATAATTTAAAAATTGCAATATTTTATTGAATGTATGCATGTGCCATGTGAATTTGATTGTATGTTTTCAATGAATGTTGTGAATTATGTTTGTATTTCGTTTATAATATATTTCTCATTATATGTAAAATTAAAAAATTGACATAGTGTGCGATTCAATTTACTTTGTATTTTTTCTATTTCCATGACACCTGCTGATTTCCGAGCTAGGTGGAAGGAGTGATGCAGGAAACAAATTTTAATATTTTAAAAAATCTAAAAAACTGTTTTTTTAAACTTTTTTGAATCATTTTATGGGTTGCATAGATTGTTTTAAGCAAATGTGCTAAATTCTTTCTGGTTGTTCTAAAAGTCGATTTATGTCCATATAAAATTTTTTACATGCAATGTCATAAAAGTTTTTTACCATAATTATGTCTTTTTTATGAACGGAATGTATTAAATATTAAATTACACGCCACAGTTCAAAAATCTTAAATTATTTGATTTTTTATTCAGAGAAAAAATAAATTTTAGTTTTTTTTTCGACGGATGGACAAGAAGAATATTAGAAATTTCGATCGGGCAAATTCAAATTAACTTTTATGTTAATTTCTGTTATTTTTCTTTTTTTGAACAATGTTTTTATTTTTCAAATTGGTCAATTTATAAAAAAATATATTTCATACATGTCCACCGTTGAATGTTCAAATCGATTAAACTCACGCGTCCGTCCGTCGTGGCTTACTTTATATATTTTATTTCTTGAAATTTAAAAATTTATTAGAAATTTTTTTTTTCATGTTCAATTGGAGATAAAAATTTGAATAAACCAATATAAACCCACATTATAAATAATGAATACACCTCCTCCTTTGAATTGAAACAACTTCAACAATCCGTGTTTATTAATTCATATATAAAGACTTTTAGAACAAACAGACAGAATTTAGCACATTAGCTAAAAATAAACTATACAACCCATAAAATCCGAAAAATGGAAAGAAATTTTACAGAAAAAGTTTTAAATTTTTTTTAAAATAATTTTTATTTCCTGCTCCCTCCTCCTTGCCCACGAAATCTTCAAAAGGCATTAGAAGAAAAAAAAATAGAAAAAACAACAAAATAATAAGTAAATTGCATAGCACACGATGTCCATTTTTGAAATTTACGAACATAATCCAAACCAACTAAAAGCCGTGTCATTACAATACATGCGCAAAAATTTGTAGTCACAGAAATTATAATATTATACGTCAAAATTAAATGCCGGTAATACCAACCGCTAAAAGTTCGGAAGAAAAAATGAAATATAATAGGTAAATAATAATTATTAAAAACATAAAAGTAGTTAAAAGTGTTATTAAATAATAATATATAATAGATTAAATTAATCTAAAAAAATTGTGCGGGCATTGTGTATTTCTAGTGTAATTTATGTGATAAAAATTAGCACAAATTCTAACCTAAAAATTTTTTTTTTTTCATATATTTTTTTTGTAAATAAAAATAAACTATATACTTTAATAGTTTTTAATAATAATTTAATTTTTAATAATAAATAAGTGTGCTAAAAGCAATTTACATTACATATAGGTGTACATAATTAAGTGCAATTTTTTTTAATATAAGTTTTTTTGTTGGATTTTATAATGCCGAGACATTGTGTGGTGCCAGGATGTAGGTCAAATTATGTTCCTTCTGAACCATCAATTCCAACTTTTGGATTTCCTAAAGATAAGGAATTAAATTTAAAGTGGATTCGTGCAATTTGTAGATCTGATTTGCAGCCCACTAATAGTTCGGCTGTTTGTGCGCTACATTTTAAAGAAAGAGATTTTACCAAAAGATTAAATAATAACAAATATGGTAGAATAATTTCAGGTGCTATACCTTCAGTTTTTCCAAATTTTCCGCAATATTTAGTTTCTATAGAAAACGTACCAAGACGCGATCCATCTAAAAGATTCGAAAAATTAAATACCATATTAGAACAAAAAGCAGATATTTTTTTTTCATCTGATTTAATAAAAAGTTGATTTTTTTAAAAATAATTTTAAAGAAAAATTAAATTTTAAAAATTATCACCTTTTTGAAAATGATGATAAATTTGTATTTAATTTACTTGAAAATAGTAACGATTTAGAATGCAACATTTCTGTTCGAATTAGTATTAATAAATATTTGGTAGTAAATGTTATTTTGCATGGATCCGAAGTTCCATATGAACATTTACAATGGATTTTACCAACTACGGATAAAAAATTAACTTTATGGTCACAAATTGACAATTTACTCGCGAGATACAGAAATGTTGAAAATATTAATTTTGAAAATCGCGAATATTGCATAAATCGCGCAATTTTATATTTAAAAAAGGCACAAAACTGCCACGAAGATTTTATGCACTGTGGCAAGCTAGATATTTTAAAAAAAAATTAGCCTATATATAAAATATCTTTGAAATCGGTTAACAATTACTATATGCTGTAGAACATATTAAAAAAAAAAATCGGAAATTTAACATGGACCCCCTAATCCTACTAACCTGTAATTTGGTCAAACTATGCAGAATCATGAACTCAACCTGTGTACCAAATTTCATTGAAATCGGATAATAATTACGAGCTGTAGAATATAAAGCAAATATTCTTCGGAAACTAAGCTGCTCATATATTACTTTCCCATGAACGTACTATACCTACCAACTAGAAATTTGTGGAGTATCAAGTAGATAACTAAATGAAACTGTGTATTCAATATCATTGAAATTGGGTGAAAGGTACCGTAGATATAGAGAGTTGAACTTATGAAAAGTAATTACGGATTTTTACATGGACCCACTGAAGTATCGACTTTAAATTTTACGGACACCAAGTACATACGGAAACTATCATATGTACCAAAACTTATGCTAATTAGATAAAAATTACTATATGCTCTAGAGTATACGAAATTTTAATCGGAAATTTTACCAGGGACCCCCTGAAGTTACAGACCTGTATCTTGGTAGGCTTGTGGACAATCATGATACCAACCCATGTTTTAAATTTCATCCAAATCTGAGACATGAAATTTTTTTTTACATTTTTCCGTAGAACAAAAACACGTAGGTTCCCGCATAAATGGGGAAATCTAACATGGTCCCACTGAAAGGATCGATCTCATCTTGTACCGGCACCTGCGCGAAGTCTGTTAGAGCCTGTGTGCCAAATTTCATTAAAATCGGACAAGCGGTTCTAGGAGATGTTGCTGCGCACATAAAAAGCGTACACGTCCCCCGGACACTTTTTTTTTTTGCATTTTCGGACTCCCCGACCTCGGAAACGCCTAGAAAAAAATTTTGAGCGAACTTTTTTTTTTGACCATCCAACCCATCACCAGACTTCATAGTATTTCATACTATTCGTAATACTGTGGACGATATTCCGCCCCACAAATGTAATATAAATTACATTGGACCATCTACAGGCATGGAAGCGTATTTGATATCAAAAGGTTTTCAAGTAAGTGAAAGTTTATATAATGTAAGATACCACAAATTTATTGCAGATGGCGACAGTAGCGTGTACAAAAAAATTCTTCAAGCGAATCCTTATAAAAATCTTATCGTGCAAAAAATTGAGTGCAAAAATCATTTGTATAGAAATTTTCGATCAAAACTTTGCACTTTAGCAGTAACTAAGTCATCAGATAACTTGCTGTGTGATCGCAAATTATTAAAAAAAAAAATATCTAGGTTTGAAATTGCTGCTAAATCAGCAGTTAAATATTGGAAATCTAATACTGATGTTTCTGCTACTGCCCAAATCAGTTGTTTGGAGGATAACATACGTAATATCCCTGCTCATATATCCGGAAATCATGACCGATGTGCAAATTATTTTTGTGATAAACATGTCCAAATAAATGAAAATTTGTTCCAAAACAATTTTTTGACAAAACTTGTCGATATATGCAATCAATTGGCAAGAAATTCCGGAAGCTTGTTTCAGGATGTACATTCAAATATAGTCGAACAATATCATTCAATTGTTGCTAAATATGTGGGAGGTATTTCAAATTTATACATTTTTTCTTCTTTTTTTATTAATTAATAATTATAGGCAAACGAGTAAATTATACTCTTAAACAATCGTATGCGACGAGAGCAAATGCAGCTTTAATTCAACACAATTCAAAGAGTGTTTTTTCAAAAGTGCTTGCAGTGAATTTAGCAGAAAATGCAAATGACCAAGTACTGCAGTTAGAAAGAAAAAGAAAAAAGCAAATGGAAAACTATAAAGTCAATCCAAAAAAAAGAAAAATATATGCACATTCTGCCCAAGCTGACATTAATTATGGAGGTATTGTTCAAACACCTCAATTCTCTAAAGAGCATCTGAAAATTGAAATTCAGCGTATTAAACAAAATCTCTTAGAAAATTATAGGAACAGAGATGATATCCAAATTAATACCCAACAAAAAGAAAATATTGTGGGCTGGCTCAGTATGTTTATTTTTTTACTCTAATAAATTCTAATACAAAAATTTTTATGATATTATATATTTTTTCTATTACTATACAGGTATTAGAAGATCGATGTTGACTGCTTCAAATTTTGGACGAATTTGTCTGTTGACAAATAGAGGAAAAGCTTCCAATATTGTTAAAGATATTTTATACGCCAACTTAACAAATTTGCCATCAATAAAATATGGAAACAAAAATGAAGAAACAGCTGTTCTTCAACTTGAAAAACAGTTAGATATAAAAATAGATAAATGTGGATTATTTATATCAAACAATGAGGAAGTATGTTTTCTTGGAGCTACTCCCGATGAATTGATTGGTAACGATGGATTAGTGGAAATTAAATGCCCTTCGTCTGCTACTGGAATTGATCCAGATATAGCAATAGCTACTGTTAAAGCATTGAAATATTTTGAGGTTAATAAAACGACAAAAGAAGTTCAATTAAAAAAAAAAATCAAGATATTATCACCAAGTTCAAGGCCAATTAAATATAACTGGGCGAAGTTTTTGCTATTTTGCTGTATGGACTTCGGAAAAATATCCTTTAAAAGTTGTAAAAATTTCCAAGGATTCAGATTTCTGGGATAAATGTGTTCAAAAACTGAAGAATTTTTTTGTACAGTGTTATATTTTGGAGCTTGCTGATCCTCAATATCCGGCAGGAATGACTATTCGAGAACCAGATAAAGATTTGGGGTATGTATACAAGAAATTAGTAATTTCAAATAAATAATTTAATAGATATCAACAAACTTAATTTCAGATTGCTTTTTTTTGATTAAATGGCTGCTTATTTTTTTTATATGGTATATAATAAAAAACTAAGAAATATAAATATATATATAAAAAAAACGTTGTTATTTACTGTAATAAAATTATGAAAATAAATAAAAAACATATATGTATGTACAGAAAATAAATATTTCGTACAAAAACTTTAATTCATACAAATAAAAATTTAAAATTTTTTAAAAACCACGAACACAAATATTCAATACAAAAATTTTATTTTAAAATTTTCAGATTTCACTAGAATATGAAATGAACACACACCCGAATTTTTGTGTATTATTTTTCTCACGAGCATAATTATATAATATGATGATCATGATACAAATATAAAGATATGGCATTCCCGCGTTTCGTTTTAACATTCTACTGCGCATGACGTCAGCTGAGACTAATAAATAAATTGTATGGTAGAATTTTATATGAAAATTATAGAATTTTGTATGAAATCGATTAAATTTGGTATAATTTTTCTTATTTTGTTAATGAAAAAGGTTTATTTTAAGAAATGTTTGCAATAAAAAACAATTTTTAAATGAAACATTTAATTTATTTAAAATATAATTGTGTTAAGTAATGATTTTTTTAAATTTTCGTTTTCTTGTCTTTAATTTTTCCACAATTTCTTTGTTTAATTTCCTTAATCTAAAATACATTCTTGCTCTTAAGAAAAGTTTTTTAATTTTAACATCACAATTTATATGATTTACCGAATCCATCATATTTTTTAAATAATTGCTTGTTGTAACCAAGCCTTCACCATTTATTTCATTGAACACATGCTCCAGATTGATCATATGTAACATCATTTCTTCAGTCGGTTTAGAAAGTCCACCTTCTGATAAGTGGTTTACCCAAGTATACGATCTATCATTTTCCATATTCACCTGAATATGTGGTACTTGGTCTTGCAATCGGTTACAAATATAACCTGCCAAATTTTCTAAACCATCATATTCCATAGTTTCTAGGTCATTTTCTTCTGCGTTAAATTCTACGAAACTATTGGTTACTGGAAGACTTTTAAAAATTGATCCTATATAACCACAATATATTAATAACAATTAAAATAATTATGTAAGAAAATTGTTACCTGTTAATGTTGATTCTGGTACTAGGTCTGAAGTATCATCAACTGAAACATTACAGTTTTCAGACAACGCTCCTTCGTTGTAACCCAAAATATACGACCTCAAGCGGTACTTAAATTCTTCCCGATCTGGGTGGTCGTTAATTCCGCCTTTAGATCGTATTACACCGAAAAAATTCTCTAAAATGTCTTGATTTAAGGGGTACGTTAAAATGTACTTAAAATCAAACCGGCGTTTTAAATCTTGGTGCAGCAACATCAAAGCATTATTACTTTGTATTATACCTTTAAATAAAAATGATTAATTTTACAAATTATTCGAATCAAAAAATTTAATTATATACCTTTTTGAAATGGTAATAAATTTTTACTCCCAATAACCCTCATATTCGTTATTAATTTCGACATATTAAGTAAAATACTATTTTGATTTTCTAATGCCAGACCATATGCCTTCACACGTTCCCTTGAATCAGCCGAGTACACTCTGCTGTTCATGACATCAAACCAATCATTTGTCTGTGAAAAAATTAAGCTTGATTAAACGCACAAAATCTGTAAAATAGAAATAATCTTACAATCTTAATTAAATTGTAGCATTCCTCCCAATTTTCATCTTCAATTATTCCTAATGTAATTGCTCTAGATAGAGCCTGCGCTACAGTATGGGAAAATAGCTTAGTAGCTATTTTCACCTTCTGTCGTTCAGGTCCTGCTACATTCAAATGCTGGTTAGAAATTTTATGAGTTATACTCAGTTCTGTTGATGTACAGCTGAGAAGTTTGATTATAATATCTTTTTTAACTGCTTTTCCATTTATAATAAATCCAGAATCTAGAAAATGGTTTCTGATTAAATTTAATGAGGTGCGGGACGTCAGCGAAAACATAAATTTTTTCATTTTCAAAAATAAACCTGAAAAAAATGTAAATAAATGGGATAGATTTTCTAATATTCAAAAATTTTACCATGGCTTTTCAATTTCTATATTGAGTTGCATATGAAGGCCTCTATTTCCGCCACCCAAATCACTAGTTATTGCCACAACGTTATAACCAATATCTTTAGCCGCTTTTATAATATCAAATATAATATTCTGCGTCATTTTACAATCGAACTCATAAAATATTGGTTGCTTCCATTTGCATACTACCCCTTAAATGGTTATAAAAGAACAATTTAATTATATATGATTTAAATAATTTTTTTCATACCTCTTAGCATAGCAACCTGGACATATTTTGCTGGATTATATAGCGTATCTGATGACTTATCATAACAAAACTTTTCCTTTACTTTAACTTCATCGAAGCTTAAAACACACACTTTTTGTTTTTCATTTAGGTGAGTTGCTGGTTCCATAATTTTTATTACAGGCTCAATTATTCCTAATATATATATATATATATATAAATTTAATTAAAGTTATATAAAAAAAAACGTATATTATTACCTGTGGAAATATTTATTTTTTGAGCTAATGTATTCAATGTTCTAATACATGGTAGTGGAAATTTTTTTCTTTTTAATAATTTGTATGCTCTTGGGCTGGCCGAATACAAACTAATTGATTTAGCTATATCAGCTTCTGACCAGACAAGCCTTTTGCAACCAATTTTTATTTTTCTTATTTGGCCAGGAGTAAATATTTCCAGTAACTTATTTTCAATATTAATTCTCTGGAATTCACTTTTTTGCAAACCAATTTTCAAAGCAGCAATTTCATCTTTATATTTATGTTCGGCTTCTTGCAATTTAAGATAATCACATTCTATATTCTGCCTAAAATTTAAATAGAATGTAAAAAAAATTGAATAGACTGGCAAAAATTAAAATGTACTTACAATTTAGTTTTTAACACATCAAATTCAACTTGTAAATTCATAAATTTTTCTTTTAGCTCTTCATTTTTGCTTACAATACTATTATCATCATCATTAATAATTTCAGCAGCAATATCCGGCTCATCAGCAATAATTGGTTCTACTAATAAAGAAGAAACAATTTTCTTTTTTAGTTTATCTGCCATTCTTTCTGACCGATTTGTCAAACAAACAACATCATCAGATTTTTTTATTGTTGGTTTCGCGCCTTTTTCTAATAATAAATTATCGCATAATCCTAGTCAAAGAATTATTTATATTTTAATTTTAATTACATAAATAAAAAAACGAATATTGTTTACCCATTTCATGTTGTAAAAGGTTGGAATAATCTTCTTTTTTAAAATGTTCACTGCAAATTCTTGCAGTTTTCACATTAAATTTATCCTTCCTTTTACAAAAATTAATCCAAACTTTCAACAAAGTTGAATTTTTTGGAAAACTATGGAAATGAATTATTTCATTCAAATTTTCACATTTTTGATTATGGTTTGAACAATTATAAACCGCACACCTCATTTTTTGTTTATATAATATACTATCAATACACAAAATACACAAAACTATATTCAATACACAAAATTTTTATATTCACTTCAAATTTTTACAAGTCTCAACTGACATTATTTGACGTTTTGTTATAATCTAATGAAGTTGGTTGATATGCGCAATGCCATATCTGTATATTTGTATCATGTATGATGATGATGACTAATTATTACCTATTAATCGTTGCATAATTTTAGGGGCGAATGACGACACGATTTCTAAATAATTTTTCGTACTGAAGACACTTAATGTAATGTAAAAAATTTAATTTGAAATTTAAAAAACTGAATTTGAAGCTAAAAACCTATACAGGTCGAACCTCTTTATTTCGTATTCGGACGGGACTAAAAAAAAAATACGAATTATAAAGGAATACGAAATATAAAGAAATTTTTTTTTTAAGTTCAAGAAAAGAAAATCGAGCGAAACAAAAAGTACAACCAATGGTGTTTAATGAAGTAATAATAATTGAAAAACAACGAATAGAACACAAATTAATAAAATTAATATAAATAACAACAAAAATTAACGAGTTTAAACCTTAAGACATGAATTCATTAATTTCGTGCAAATATGAGAAAAAATTTTGTGGAACATTTTAGGACAGCATTCAGGATAGCTTCGTCCATCATATACGAGTTCGTTGTCAAGTTATCATCCAAATTCAGGTAATCTTCCAAGGTTTCCGTAAAAGTTGAATTATTTATTGTTTGGAAGTGCATAAAATTTTCTCTTGTCAAATCTTCAGCTGAACGAATTTCATCAATTCCATTTATCGCTACTTCGACAACATTTGATGACAAATTTTGTAAATGCATCATATTTGCTCTTGCCACAAAGTCATATAAAGGAATATCGTCTTCATCATCAAATCCATGATCCACAAAACCAGCTTTACGGAAACAACTGGTGATTGTTTGAATGGTTACCTTCGTGATCCACACTTTCGACACAATGTTGATGCAGTCCAACAGGTTGATTGTAGTAATCGGAGTTTTCGTTTCGATACAATTAATTAATTTCATAATTAATTCATTCCTGTAGTTGACTTTTAATGATCTGATAATTCCACAGTCCATTGGTTGCAAGATTGATGTCATATTCGGTGGAAAAAATTGGAGCTTAATGAAGTTCAACTTTCCCTGGACGGTCTTGTTGTGAGCGGAACAATTATCAAAAAACATTAACACACGTCTATTCTGTCTCTCAAACTTCTTGTCCAATTTCAGGAGCCAATCTTCAAAAATGATTGACGTAATTCATGTTTTGCTGTTGAAGTAATAATCAACTGGGATCGACCTTACACGCTTAAAGCATCGAGGTTTTTTCGAATGGCCAATTATTAATGGTGTTATTTTTTCTGAGTCATATTACTGCACAACATTACTGTTACGCGTTCTTTTCTATATTTCCCATTCTGGCATTTATCTTTTTAAACGCCATAGTCTTGCCAGGTAAGCATCGGAAAAACAGAGCAGTTTCATCGCCATTGAAAACATCATCTGCTGGGTATCGATTCATTAGTGGTCTAAATACGTTTTGAAGCCACTCTTCGGCAACATTGGGATCAGTATTTGCCGCAGTACCAGTGAGACATTTCCATTTAATTCCATTCCGCTTCTTGAATCCTTCCAACCATCCATTGCTCGCTTTAAAATCCACATTAAGCTTAACCGCGAATTCTTTAGCTTTGTGTTTAACCATTTTCCCATTAATTGGGATATTTTGTGCGCGTATTTCATTCACAAATAGTTTTACCGCTTGGTCCACTTCCTGATTTCTTCGTTTGCAAACTCTTTTTTTTTTTATATTAACAATATTTGTCTGTACTTTTTTGCAAGATAACATTCTTTCATTTTAAAATCGAAGTGATAGTGCTGGGTTGAATCTTGTATATTTTCGCGATCTCCACTTGCTTCACTCCATTATGTACTTCATCGATAATCTTTTTTTTTTTCAAAAAGAGATAAAGATAAATGTCTGCCTCTTGCCATTTTTTTAGCGAAATTTATACAAAATAATAAAGTATAAAAAAACTGATAAACCATTTTATTTCTAAGTTTGCTTTGCTTTAACAAAATTTGTATGGGTATATTGAAAAATTACAGTAATTTCAACCACCAAATCCTGCCAAATTAGACATATAGCCAAATTTTTAAAAATACGAATTGCAGAGGTCTTTTATTTCGTAAATTAAATACGAAATAAACAGTATACGAATTAAAGAGGATACGAATTATAGCTGGAATTTTGTTTGAAATTTAAAATGCCGGACTGGAAATACGAATTAAACAGGAAATACGAAATAAACAGTATACGAAATAAAGAGGTTCGACCTGTATAGCAAAAAAAAAATTGATTCATTTATAACAAAAAAATAAAAATGTTATTTAAAAACATAAGAAATATGAGTAACAATGCGACCTTAGAATAACAGGGTTCTAACTAGCAAATCTGTAAAAATTAAGTTTGATATCACATCGTCATAATTCGGGCATGCTCTTTCGATTGGTGGTATTCAATATTCTCTATCCCTTACGCATTTCGAGATATTCACAGTTACGGAGTTCTATATACAATTTTTTCGGTTTCAGTTTAGTTAACAAGGTTCAAATATCCAGGTAGAATTTTGTTTCCATCTACAAATTTAAGAAATCTGTAAATGGAACCTTGTGACTCTTTAAAATGCAAATAGAACTTTGTCGCTCTTAGTTGTCCCACTGACTTTTCGTAGATAGAACTAAATTAACTTGAAAATTGACATAAGGAGTTTCTTATTTAGTCTAAAGTAAATTTTATTGAAGTAAGTCCTGTGTTAAGATGATTCAACAACCAAGTAAGTATTAAATAAATTTCATACTTTAAATATTAATTATTATACATAATAGAATCGGTTTAGTTTTTGTAAATAGAAAATGGCAACAATAATAAACCTTTCTGAAGGAGATATAATTAAATTAACCAATGATGATGTCGTCATTGAAGATGTTTTATTGTTGCCAATGGACACAAATGAACAAGAATATTGTATGGAAATAACAAATTCAGAATTAGCTACTGAATTCCAGGAACTCAACACATAATTGAAGAGTTAGTTGATGAAAATGTTGTTGAATTAGTTGCTGAAAATGTACTTAAAAAACCTCAAAATACGCGTAAACGAAAAACTAACCAAGAAAATTGGAAGAAAAATATTCGAAAAAACCAGCGTTAAGCTGGAAAAGGTTATGTTAATGTCCGTGATATTGCAGTACCAGGAAAAAAAATTACTTCAACGAAAAATTGTTTTGCTCAATGTAAATTTAAGTGCCAAAAAAAATTTTAGTGCCAAAAAAAAAATTTCCGCAACCGCTGCGCGAATTTTTCCGCACAATTTAATTACACTGCATGCAGCGTTTTACCTGAATTTCGCTGTTGAATTAAGAACTAGTAAAAAAAATATTTATATTAATTTTTTTTTTTAAATGGTAAAATTTATATAAATAGTTAAAAAATAACCCATATTGTACGACTTATCGCATAAAGAGTATAAAAATATACGTAAGAAAGATAAAATTGGATTGGACATGAAATAAATGAAAAAGGTAAGAAAATGTGAAACTTTTTATGTAAAAAATTGAATTATTTAAAAAATTGTTTATTTAAAATAAAATAAAATGACAAGTCGATCTGAAACAAACTGGAAAACAAAAAAAAACTGTGTTTCTCGTCGAATGAATTCATTCTTGTGTTCCTCAGAACAAAAGTTCAATTATGGCTTCAGCGATTTAATATTTCTTAAAAAATAATCAAGGGCGTCTACTACCTAGTCCGAGTTTCGGAAAATAATATTCGAATTCGAATAATTCTAACTACGTAAGGCGAAACTCGAATGGGATCCGCATCCGAAAATGAAATGACAACCTAAAATTCGAATATCCTATTACTATGTATTTCTACTTTCGTACCCATTTTTAAAAATTTCATTCGAAAACTATTTAGCTATCGAATGTGCTTTTCGTTTAGTAATTTTGTTTTAGTTTTTTTTTGTAGTTAATTTATTAATAAAAATATATTGATTTGATAGTGTTTAAAATG
Organism: Rhamphomyia laevipes; assembly: GCA_963920725.1. Taxonomy (NCBI): domain Eukaryota; kingdom Metazoa; phylum Arthropoda; class Insecta; order Diptera; family Empididae; genus Rhamphomyia; species Rhamphomyia laevipes. The sequence goes on from OY987256.1 coordinate 35,515,747, forward strand.
TAAGTAAAATATTTTTGTATAATTGTTGATTAAATGAAACATTTTTAAGTTTTGTATGTACCATAAAGGCGGATTCATCGTTGCGGCTAGAAACCGACGAACTCAAACGCGCGCACACTTTTAAAATGAAAATTAGAAATTCTCAATTTTTGAATTTTTTATTTTCGAAATTATTTCTCTCTCTGAAAAAGTTGATTTATATTGAACTTTAGTGCGGCGCATTTTTAATTATAAATAAAATTCATCGTAGTTTGCCAAATAAATAATACTTTTTGTCAAATAAATGTCTCTCTATAAAGTCATAAAATATTTTTGTGTGGCTGATATCAGCCGCAACGATGAACGTTCTAAAAAGAAATCAGTTCGATTAAAATCAGTTCGACTGATTATATCCGCAACGATGAATCCGCCTTAAAAGATATTTGAATATACGAAAAATATTTGAATATTTGAATATTTTAAAGATAAAATTAAAGAAATTAATTTTTGTATTGGCTTTAGGGCAAAAGTAAGTACCAAACCATCACAATTCAGTACAATGGTTGATTTTATGGACCAGCATAAAGAAATGGCTCAGGGATATTTGAAGTCTGCAGATGCACGAATTGCATCTTCAAGGTTATGGGAACGATTGAGTTTGCAATTGAATGCAGAAGGACCTCCAGTACGAGCAAGTATTCAATGGAAAAAGGTAACTATATAGTATAATAATTTAATCTACGTTATTTAAAATATTTACCTTTAATAGGTATGGGCTGATTACAAAGTCCATATTAAAGCTAAAATGAGGAAGAACAAACAATCAATGTCAGGAACTGGTGGCGGTCCAAATAAATATTTTTCATTTACACCGACAGAAGAACGTGTAATTGAATTAATAAATTTGCAAGACGCTACTTTTGGAAATACTCAAACTAAGAGTTTTGGGCCATCATCAATTAACCGTTCTGCATCTGTATTAGACATGGAAGAAAGGAATTTGAATGATGAAATTATTATTGATTGGGAAAATCAAGAAAATATTGCTGTTAGTGACAATGAAATTAATACTGACTTTGAACTGCCAAATACCAATAATGTAAGACCGAGACCATCAACTTCTTCAACACAACAATCAGCTTCGACTAGAACAATTATTTCAAAAAATTCATTAATTGAAAAGCAACTACAAAATCAAAAAGATTTCCACAATAATATTTCGGAAATTTTGAAGAAAAGTGAACAAAATAGTGCAGCAATTGCAAAATATCTAGGAAAATTGTACAATTTAGAAGATAAGCAATATCGTTTAAATAAAAAGAAATTTGAAATGAAAGAAAAAATTAATATTGAAAAATGTAGAATGCATAAACAAAAAATTGAAATGAAAATGCAATACTTAAAGTTAAAAGAAGAAATACTAAAGCAAAAAAACTCCAATTGAGTTGCCGTGTTCATATATATATTATTTTTAAATGTTATAATATAAAATTTATATTTATTTTATTACATAATTTTTATTGTTGGTGCAAATGAATTGTTAAAAGCATAACAATATGTTATATTATATTATTAGTTCGCATAATTATTTTCTTTTTTGTTCCTATTTATTTGGAAGCTAAATCTTAAAGTATATTATTTTTAAGTTATTTATTAATATTAAATTTCAAAAATTCTAATTACAAATTTATTAAATTATTGTTTGTTTATTAAAACAAAAAAAAAATTTAAATAACAATAAAATTAACAAAAATTTCGAACTGAAACTATATTTTTTTTATTTAATCTAAATTAATTATTTATTAATTCAATTTAAAGAATTGTGACTATAAAATATTTTTAATTGTATCTCGAATTTTTTTAGCTTCATTAAGCAGAGGATAATTTGCAATTTCTGCATTATTTGGAATTTCTACCTCAACATTATCTTCATCTGCTATATTAAAATCGATAGGTATTTTAAAATCAATACAAATGTTATGCAATGCACAACATACATTTAGTAATTGGGTAGCTTTAGATGGCGAATAGTGGAGCTCTCTTCCAGCCAGCAAACATCTAAATCGTCCTTTTAATATACCAAATGTCCTTTCAATTATGTTGCGAAGTTTAGATAACTTATGATTGAAAGTTGCTTCAGAACTCCATTCTGCAACATTCCTATAGGGTGTCATTAACCATGGCTCTAAACTAAAGGATACCCCGAGTCACCTAAAGCATAATTATTTTAAAAATATAAATATTTGATTAACAATAAATTTGTTTATAAAATACCTAGGAGCCAACTCGATTTATCTCCATCATTGTACCACCTATTAAAATATTCACGTTCTGTGCTCATACCCCATACATGAGAATCATGTGAACAACCGCCATAGCATCCATTAACTGACCTAATTCTAGTGTTGTGGTCGCAAATCTGCAATTATACGAAACGGTTAAAATATTATAAATAAATATTGAATTTCACTTACCACCATTGCATTTATACTGTGTTTTAATTTCCTGTTAAAAAATAAGTGTTCATCTTTAGCTGGACGAATTATTTGAATATGTGTTCCGTCAATTGCGCCTACCACACCAGGAAATCCGCATTTTTCATAAAAAAATCTTTTTGCTTCCTTTTTCTCCAAATCCGACATTTCCAGATTTATTAATTTTGGACACACTTTGTTTTCTATTGCAATGCATACTTCTAATATCACTTTTGATATAGTTTGTTGAGCTAAAGCTATATTCATATCTTGGCCAATTGAATGTTGGTATCCACCTTCAGCTAAAAATCTCAATGTAGCTGCTAATTTTATAATAGCAGGCACTGCAGTCGACCGTTGCGGTGATTTCAGATCATCCTTAATTTCATTCAATAAATATAAAAATGCATCTTTTGATAATCTGAAATTTTTTCTAAAACTATAAAAATAATACTTACTTTAATTAAATTTGTTAATAGTTAATATAAAAAAATGCTTACTTCTTATGTGGTAATTCCATCACATTACTTTTGTCTCTAATTGACTTTCGTTGGATGTATAATATCCTTTTATCTTTAATTTCTTCATCATCACTTTCACTAAAATATATTTCCACAGAACAATCCATTTTCATTTAATATAAAATTTCCCATACAATATTATGTACAAATAAAAAAAATGTAAAAAAATAAAAAAAAAAATATTTTCCTGTCAAAATTGAATTTTATGAAATGGTAGCACTATTTTGGATTCGAATATCTTACGTAGTATGGATTGATCCGAAAGTAGGATCTGCCTGATACGAAATTCGAACGATTCGAATTTCTTAGGTAGTAGACGCCCAGATATAAAAAGTATTATAATGAAGTATTCACTACCTGGACATTCAGCAATTGGTTTTAAAGATTTCAGCAAATATGCAAAAATATGCTATGACTATAGATACATATCACATATTACCATTTACAAAATTAAAACTTTTAAAATTCACTCAAAATGAATATGAAATTGAATATTCTTTGGACTACAAAATTGAAAATATGAAAAAAGAAATAATAAGACGTAAAGCACGCTCAAGAAAAAATAAGATAGGATCCTTGGAAATTCCAATACTTCAGGATGTTGAGAGTATTACTACCAAACATACCATAAGTGAAGAAAAGAAAAAACATTTGTTGGCCATGTTTAAATATATGAGTATAGCTGATATATCATACTACAAAGTTGTACTTAAACTAGGTAAGTAAATTGCCGTAAATTATGTTATAAAATTTAATATTTTTCTATTTATTACTTTTAGACAACACTGCAACCATTTAATTTAAAGTATTATTGAAAACTTAACGGCGCTATGAATTTGAAGCCTTAATTTATGTTTAAGTTATTTTACTAATTGATATAATTTTCTTAATTATATCTAAAAACTGGCGCTGTGAATTTAAAGCCATATTACTTTTTAATTGTTATGACTTATAATACATATATCTTTTTTTATTGTTTAATAAAATAAATTAAAAAAAGAGCATAATTTGTACAGTCTTTAAATAAAAAAGGGTAATTTCCCCAGTAATTAATATAAATATTTGAATGTTTTTTTATAGAGTTCCAAAGTTCTATATGTCAGATTCATAATTTTCGACAGTAGCTAAATATAGGTTTAGCTATATTTTCCGAGTTAAAATTACCTCTTGTACTAAAAGTAAATAAAATATTGTGGTTCAAAATTATAAATTTTGATTTACCTTTTTGGCTTAACATGATCTTTTAGAAAATACATTAAATCACAATATTCCCATGAAATTGAGGCTGGTGCAGCTGAACCAGATAAGTACTATAATTTTTTGGTTTCTCGGCAATACCTGTCTCGTAGAGCTTTCCAGGTTTTTTGGAAAACTTCATCTATAAAAAAAATGTAAAATATGATTAATTTTACACAAGACACAAACAAATTATTACCAGTTGAAGAAAGGGTTGCAGATATTTTATTCCAAATATTATACATTTAGCTGCAACATTCTTGTATCCACCTGTAATTTAAATATATAAAAATAATTCTTTCTAAAAGTAAATTACCACTACTTACCTGATGATTTTTGGTATATAATTGGATATTTTTTAACTTCTTCTATTAAATTTTCTATTAACATTGTATGATATATTGTAACACAAAAAACATTGAATTTTGTATACAGTTTAAACTTTAAATTATTTTGACACATTAACGTGTACTACAGCGAAAGAGTTGAAAGTTGCGATCAATGTAACTACCTTCATACAATTTCATACATTTCAACTTTATTTTGACACCTACTACGTATTCGAACATTGTAACTCCAGCATTACATAAATATCGTTGGTTTACAAGCCGAAAGTACACCTTTTAATGTAAATTAACCCATTATTGCCAACTTAAAGAGCAAAACATAATATGTTTTTATTGATATTGGGATGAATCAGCAAAGAATTCCGTAAAATTTTTATGTGATGAATCATTTGGTGAAATGTTTTCCTCGTCTTCATAATAACAATTGCTAATATTTGTTGATTCCTGTGAGTCATTGTTACCAGATGTCACAAAATATGTTGGATATGAATATTTCCTATTTACATATTTCACAGAAGTATAAGTTTTTGATTTGGGTCCACGGAACATTTTAATTTCAGTTGGTGTAGTTTGCTTATTTATTTTTACAGATTCCCTAGTTAATGTTCCAAGGCATCCCTCAGATAGAATGTCATCAATTGCCTTTTTAACAAAAACTTTTTGATTTTGTGTGAGTTTTCTATACTGAAGAGCTCATGTTTTGCTTAACGTTGTAGCTTCATCATCTATTTTATTTTTTATATGGTCACATGCCAGTTTCAGGAGATCGTTCCAAACCACTTCAGGTTTTTTATTTTTTTAGTTTTTTTGCAATCCAATATTCCAACGAATCCAGTTTCCTATAAAATAAATTACATAAATTTAATTTTTTTTATTTATACAAACTGAAAAATTATTATACTTGTAGGTACCTAAAACTGAACAAGAGTGGAAGAATATCGCAAAAAGTTATGGAAATATGTGGAACTTTTTTCAAGCGTTAAAAGCTAAAAGAATTATGTTTCCTGATCCACACTTCTTAAGAAATAATAACGAAATGATGCCATATGTTCTTGTTGCAGACGACGCTTTTCACTCACTGAAAATATTATAAAACCATACAGGTAAATAAATGTCTACTTCTTAAGATATTTTTAATTATAGACTATCTATTATAGCAAGACGAATTATTGAAAATGTATTCGGCATTATGGCTTCCAGATTTCGAATTCTCATAAACAGAATTAACTTATCACCAAAAAAAGCAACAACTGTCGTCATTGCATGCTGCCATTGCACAATTTTTTGTAAAATAAAATTTAAAATTTGCATGTTCACAATACCATTAGAGGAATTCTCAACAACTTACAATTTCTCGATTCTCGAGATTTTTATTCTATTTCTCGATAAAATTATTTAAATTTAAATCAAATTAATTTTAAAATACAATTTTTTTGCGAAATGTCGATTGTTTTCCACAACCATGTAGAAAACAATTGAAAGAAAATCGTTAAATGGAAAATATTTATTTTTCAAATTTAAATTTTGTTCTAGGTAAGAAGTAGGCTTGTTGTGTTTTAAAAAATTTAGAATTGATGGGTAGGCTTAGAGTAAATATTTACTCTAAGTGATTAATTTTTTATTATTCATTCGTAGTATTGTAGATTTAAAAGGTGAAGTGCAAATATTATATATTTTTATTATTTTTTTATAAGTAAGATTAAAGCTGTTAATCAATCGATAATATCATACAAAAATTTTTCTTCTTTAAACGTAAGTTAATCATTCAGAAAAAAATATTTACTGGTTGTTTTAAAATTTTAAACAATTAAATAATTTAATTTTAATATAAATTTTTAAGCAATCAAATGGAGCAGACACATTACGAAAATTGTTGGCAACATTTAAAAAAAAAACCTGGGTATAAGGATATAGCTGTTTGCAATCTATGTAAAAAATGTATATCATGCAAAGCATTGCAAACAACAGAACTTCATCGGCATTTAACTGGTCATGATAGCATGAAGAGAATAGCAATAGCAACTACTTCAAAAAGCCACAGCTCTTCAAAATCATCAACGCTTGACAAGTTTGTGACTGTCACGACGAATGTAAATAATGATATTGAAACATTGGAAGAAATTGTGGCTAAATTAGCAGCCAATGATGGTTTCAGTATTTTGGGTATAACTAAAAGCGAGTTCATTCGTAAAAGTATAAAAAAGCAGGGATTTTCTTTGCCACAGCAGCCATCAGATGTCATAAGTTTGGTGTATAAGTATTATTCCTTAGTAAAAGATAAAATAAGTTTTTAAAATTAAATCGCTAAAAGAACAGAATTACAAATTTAGTTTGTCTATTGATGAATGGACCAGTTTCAAAAACAGACGATACATGAATGCCCACTTATACTTCGGAATATTTGATTCAGTTAATTTAGGATTAATCCCAATAACAGGAAGCTGTCCTGCTGAGAAAATTATACAAATTTATCTTAGTAAAAGATAAATTGGTTTTTAAAATTAAATCGCTAAAAGAACAGAATTACAAATTTAGTTTGTCTATTAATGAATGGACCAGTTTCAAAAACAGACGATACATGAATGTGCACTTATACTTCGGAATATTAGATTCAGTTAATTTAGGATTAATCCCAATAACAGGAAGCTGTCCTGCTGAGAAAATTATAGATATGGTGAATTCAAAATTGGAATCGTTTGGTATAAGTTTTTCCAAAGATATTGTGGCAACTATATCAGACGGTGCGAGCGTTATGGTAAAATATGGTAAATTATCACCTGCCCATTTACAAATGTGCTATAATCACGCTATCCATTTGGCGATTATATCGGTTCTATACGCATCTAAAACAGAAAATAATGAAACCAGCGATGACGAAATTTCTAATTGTGATCCAAACGAAGATGATTTATTTAATAGTAATTTCCAGGAACAGCATTTAATTTCTCCAAGCGGTTTGATAATCAATCCCGATCCCGATATAAATATTAATAACACTTTGCAGAACATTCGAAAAGTTGTTAAGCTTTTCAAGAAATCACCGGTTGCAAAATTACGTTAAAGCCGCAGAGCAAAAAGAGCTTTCGCTATTATTGGATTGTAGGACCAGATGGAACACATTAGAGTCAATGGTAGAACGATTTCTTCGTATAGTTGATCCTATAAAAAATGGTATAGAAGATCTTAATATGGATTATCTATTGACTTTTGATGATATTATTAACGCCAGAAATATATTAGATGTGTTGAAACCTGCCCGAATAGCAATAGAAGCGTTAAGTCGTAATGATACTACCTTATTGACAGCAGAAGGAGTCCTAAAGTTTCTTTTTCAAGCACTACAAAAAAATCATTCTGTTTAAATTTTTACAGGACCCATCCTCTTTGGAAAATGTGGAAGATGAATTTTTCAGCATGACCAGTAAAATTGAAATCACCAAATCGGCTAAAAACTTGATGGTAAAGCTATTTCCTGTATCACCTGATGAATCACCTGGTAATAGGAATCTTATTGTTGGGATATCTACAGAAAATTCAGAAATAATGGAGATTGAAGATTGCGAATTAGAATCGAATGATATGAACCAGCAGGATGTGAACAATACAAATGAAGATATTCTTAAAAAAGCGAAAGCAACAAATCTTCTCAGATATCTGATGGAGGCTTCAAAACGATTTTTTCTATCAATGGCCAACTTACGCCAAACTTAGCGTTGTTGCAAGCAGCATTACAAACGATAAAACCTACTTCTACGCAAAACGAAAGGAATTTTTCAACTGCGGGCAATTTCGTTTCGAAGAAAAGAACAAGCCTCTCAGATCAATCAATTGATATAGTCTCTGTTTTTTGAAGTATTATTTTTTGAATAATCAATAAATTATGATTATTTATGTTAATTTAAAAAAATTAATTTATAATATATATATTATAGAATTTTGAATAAAATTTAATAGCTGATTCATAATGAGATTAACGCAACTGAGCTAAAAGTCAAAGCAAGCTGACAAGACGGTTTTAAAAGCTTTCAATTCATAATATATAGTTGTTTTATTTACAGCGTACACAATATTTTCTTATTTGTTTTATTTACACCGTAATATTTTCATCACAAAATAAATTAAAATTTGACTTTTCAATTTTCAATTTTTTTTTTGGCATTTTACAACTTTTATAATCGTAAAAGTTGGAAGTTGGGCAACTTTAGTTTATCGTACAGTTGCGCTATGTTTCCGACTTTGCATTCTGAATGAAAGTACTATTTTCATATAGTTTATCTTTGTAACTTTGAGTTCAGTTGCGTTAACTTTGTATTATGAATCCAGCATAATGAATTCCTTTTTGTAAAATTTATACTTTTTTATTAGTAAATAATATAGTTAAAATACTTGCATTAAATATTACATTTAATGCAAGTATTTTTATCTATTTTTTTAAAATTATTATCATTTCTAGAAATTTCTCGAGAAATGCAAATTAATTTTCTCAATTCTCGAGAAGTTTATTTTGTCGAGAAATCACAACCTGATTTCTCGACAAAATAAACATCCACACATAAAATCAACTACTTCAAACAGAATGACAATTATGTTTGAAGAGAAATTCCAACAATTTGGAAAACCCTCAAACCTAGTTTTAAAACCTGCAAACATAGCCATCTATTATTAAAACAACAAGATTTGACAACCCGGTTGAGAACAACAAGATTTGACAACGCGGTTTGATAGTAGATTGGCATCCTTTAAGGATGCGGATTCCGACTGGATTCTAAAATGAAGTCTAATTATATGGGCGACTGCATTTTGGAAACCTATTTTACAATTCCTTTTAGAATCCATTAGGAATAGGTTCATGTTCCTAAATTAGAAAAAATTCTGAAGTAGATTGACTTCATTTTAGCTTCATTATTAAATCAAAATGAACTTGAAATGAAGTTAAACTGAATCCAAACTGAAATCATTATGAAACAAATAACATTCAAAGTAAATTCATAACGAACTTAAAATTAAAAGAAACTGAACCCAAAATTAATTCAAAATGAAAACATTATGAAGACAAAATTAATTCCAAAAGAACTCGATCTGAACGCAAAACGATATCATAATGAAGCAAAAAATAATTCATAATAAACTCAAAATGAAGAGAAACTGAATCCAAAATTAATTCAAAATGAACTACATAACTGCGAAGTAAAACTGAACTTAAACTAAAGTTAAAATGATCCATGAAAAAAAACTTTTTTTTTTCAAATAATTTATAATTAATTCTATATCTATAACAACAAATTATATATAAAATATTTAAAAAGAAATAACAACAATAATAATAATAAAAATTTAGGATTTAATTAATACTTTTTAATAAAATGTTTAATAATGTGTTATTTTAAATTTTCTTTATTTCATCCTGTCACTTGCATGATGGAACCATATTTTAGTTATATTTATTATATCACTAATTCTAGCACCAGTAAATTTTTTCATTGCTCTTTCTAAAATTAAATAAAATTAATAACACATTAATGTGAAGAATTAATTTACATAATTACTTTTAATAATATTTCATAATTCTAAATTTTCCATAGATCGCGTCCCATGTTTTCCATATAAAGAATATTGTGTGGTAACATTATTTGTCATTGTTGATATTAAGGATTTTTTTACAAATTTGTGTAAGGAAGTGTACGTAATTTTATCTAGTATGGTCTGGGTCTCCTATAAAATATATAGTATTTTATAATATTAATTAAATATTTTTTTTTTAAATTATACCAAATTTAAAAAGCAATGTTTTCAGTTTTAATTTGTATATTTAAATGTTCTGTAGTTACTCTGCTGTCTGCTGTCTCACATGGAACACAAATACATAATTGGGAGCCAGATTCAGTTTATCAATTATTTTTTTCTTTATTTTCACGTCGCATCAATTTCGTTTCTTTTAACAATTATTTTCTACAACTACAGCTCTTAATTCTTCAAAATTTGATGGTAATGGAATTGTTGATGGTAGTGGTTTGAAATATGGTACTGGTGTGGTGATGATGATGTTTATGGTTGTGTATTTAAAATTGTGTTAGAGTTAGATGGTACTAATGGCATTGATTTTATTGCTGATGTTTTAATTGTATTATTCATATACTTTCTCTTATTATATAAAAAATTTTGAGAAGGAGGAATTTTGGTACTGGTTAATGGATTGATATCAGTTCCAGTCTTTAAAAAAATTTAATTATAATTTTGTGAATCATTAGAATATTCGAATGATTGTTGAGATTCTAGCATAGTTATTTTTTTATTAGTATTGAGGAAAATTTCATCCCTTATGGAATAACTATGAAGTCTGGTTATGGATTTGATGGTCAAAAAATAAATGTGGCGGTAAAAAAATTTCTAGGCGTTTTCGAGGACGGGGAGTTCAAAAATGCAAAAAAAAGTAGTCGGATTTTAATGAATTTTGGCTCACACAGACTTCATCCTGTTGCTCGTACAAGATGTAATCGATACTTTCAGTGGGACCATGTAGATATCCCCGTTTATGTGAGAAGCTGTGTTTTTCCTCTACGGGAAAATTTCCAAAAAAATTCATATCTCATATTTGGATGAAATTTGGTACACACCAGGTTGGTTTGTTGAATACGCAAGTGTTTGCTAAGGTAAACATTAGTATCTATAGGGGGTCAATGCTAAAATATCCGTTTAATATTTCAAATGTTAAATATTAGATCATATGGTAAATGTTATAATTGAATATTAAAGATTCAATTCTAAAACTATAGTAAAATAAGTATAAATATTATTGATATAAAATATATTTATTTGCAATATTTTTTATTTTAAAAATTTACTACAAATTTTTAATTATTTCTGTAAATAATAGTTTTATTATTATTGCCTGAATGTATTATACAATGAAATATAATATTTTTAAAATAAAGTATACTTTTTTTGTACTAGATATTGCAAATATGCATCAATTTTTTAAATCATAAAATTTAGTAAAAAAAAACACATTTCATTTATTTTAATTGGATAAACTAGTATATTTGAACACTCGAACTAAAAAAAAATAGTTGGAATAAAATATGAAATCGAAAATGTTGTTTCATAATATAAAATAAAAAGGATTTGTAGTGAAACATAAATTTAGATTATGATTTCAATAATGCTTACCGAAATATGAAGAAAATAGTCGTTGAAATATATTGAATTACCCATAATACCGAGGCTGAAGCGTTGTTAATAAAAGACGAGCTGCACCTATTCTCCCGTATTAGGTAGAAATAAAGAAAAACTAATTTACCGCCCTTATTTATAGAAGTGTAAATGACAAGACTAGGTTTTATATATAATTGCAACCATTTCAAAAGCTTAAATGCTTAAGCAAGATTTCTAATTTTTTCTAAACCAAAATATGTCGATTATCCTAGTTGATCACAAAGTCATCATATGCAGCATTCTGCCTCAATTTGCTTTTTTGTCTGTTACACGAATAATATATTAAGTTTTATGATTTTATTTATTTTTATTCGTAATTGCTTTTATTCATATAAATATTTATTTCATATTTAATACAAACAATTTTCAAAATATTAAATAATTAACAAACAAATTTTAAAGAGTACTATTAAATTAAATTATTTTAAATTTAAACTACAACTGCTGTAATTTAATGTGATAAGAAATTATACATGTCAAGTTTCATAGTAGAAAAATATAAAATTGCAAGAAATGCTATGAAAATTTTTTTTGTTAATCTGTAACTTTTTTTGTACCTCAGGTAGCTTTCAAACCTGCAGCTTTTTGTTAGAGAATAAAATGCCGGTTAATTTAAAATTAAAAAACAAAAATTTTATTACGTAGTTTTTTTGAGATAATTTGATTTTAATAAAAAAAAAAATCCAACTTTGAGATACTAAATTTGCACCTTGGCAACACTTGATATCATTAAATGATACATCAAAATAAAGCTACGACAATTACCTGTCGAAAAAAAAAAAAAAAATAAGGATCTTGATTAAACAGTTTGCGAAATTTTGAAATTTCTTTAAAACTTTAAAAAAATTTTTTTAAAAACAATTAGTCACCCTGTATCTCGGTAACGGTGCCGTTTTTTTCGTTTTTCGTCATGCCCAATCACCTCCTGGAACTAATGCACTCGTAGCTAGGGTAACCAACTTTAACAAACAAATATTTAAGTGTTGTTTACCTCATTTTTATTTATAGAATAAAATATGAAAATAAAAAATCTGAGTCTCAAGATCAAGTAACACATCCGCCGTCTTCTTATTTTAGGTAGTTTAACTTCATTTTATTTTAGATGGTAACCACTGAATTCAGCTTTATGTAGAGATATATTAAAACCCATTTACAATTATATTCTATGCAATGCAAAAAAAAAAAAGAATTTTTACCTAATATAAAATCAAAATGCAATGTTATAAAATTATTTAAAAACTTTTAAAAATACCTTTTAGAAACAAAAATTTAATTTTTAAAATTCCATATGGTAGGCTAAGCATGTATAAAATGTGCTTTTCCAGAAATGCTCTTTCTACTATATAACTACATATAACATATTTCATTAAAAGTATTAAAGAATTAAATTAGTTTTCGTTTTGAACATAATGTGGAATGTGGTTTTTCCATATAGAAATAAGAAATATGGCTAATTTAAAATAAGATATGGTCAGTCACTATTCTTATTTTGCAGTAGTAAGGTATTTTAAAATTAAATTCATGCAATTCTTTATAAAATTTACGGAAGTGATAATACATTTCATTAAGGTTAAACATGGAAATAGAGTCGTATATATTTTATATTTTTTTTCTCTAATTGGATTTGTTTGCTTCACCAATTCAATTCAATTAAATTCTTAGCAATGGTTTTATTTACTTATGTTGACAGTTGAAATCGGCTTCTATCTGAAATATATAATTAAAGTTTAATTTTATGTGAGTTAACTATTACATTCAAAACTTTTATTTAATTAATTATAAACGCAAGAGAACTTATTCTTTATAAAATATATTTAAAAGAACAAGAATAAGTATTACTAACATTTGCAGCAAAATATATATTTAATTAAAGTTTTTACATTAGAAAATTAAAACTATAATGCATAAATTGTATATATGATTTACATAGTTTCAATTGTGTATGCTTTTAAAATAACATTATAATTATAGTTTTTAATTGTTCTCCATTTTCGTAATGATTTAATAAAAATCTTATAAAGTACATATGTATCTATAAAACATTTACAAATAAGAATACATATTACAAATTACAGTTCTCTTCTCTTAACTTTGCATCTTATTATTTTAGTTTTATTTTTTCACAAATTGCAAAATTAGTGACATTTTCCTTCAAAAAATTACATAGAGTTAAAATCTGACTAATGAAATAATAATAAAAATTTAAAAAATAAAACAAAATTATTCGTTCTCGGTGCTGATGCTGACATCTATATCTATATTTTTAATATAAAGAATAAAATAGTAATCTTTTAATCTTATTTATAACAGAAGATGAATAATAATATTAAATATTACATAAAGTATAGCCATTTAAGTTCAATCAATTTTTTTATTACTAATTATAAGCAAATTTAATTATTTTGAACAAAATAATTTAAAATAAACAAATTAAAATTTTTTGCTTGTTTTTCAATCATATTCAAGAAGAGGAAGGTACCCCTAATTAGCAGTTTTTTTATGGTTTAATAATTGTTTATATTGTTTATATTTCTGCTCTGTAAATCAGCGAGTAAATACCATTTAAGAAAATTAAAATATAAATAAATATGTATATTATAATTATAAAAAATTATAAGGACCGATTAATTGCAACAGGTTAATTTAAATAAATCTATTTTATCTGTTTTAAAAAATCTATTTAATCCATACTGTTTTTTTTTTTTTTTTTTTTTGACTATTTTTTTTATTACCGTCTACCGTCTTTTTTTTATTGCAATTCATTGATCAACTTATAAATTCAGGATTTTTTTTCACTACAAATAATTTTAGGCGTGCATGCCAAATTCCTGAGTTTTGAGTATACGGAGAGTTTTCACAGACCGACATGTCACAGACCAACCAAAAAACCATTTAATACCATTCGCCAATATAATTGACATTTCATCAGGGCTTGCCAGGTGTACGTTATTTGAACGTTTCGTACGTTATTTTGGCTTACAAAATTAGAATGTACGTTATTTTAAATTTGTGAAAACGTACCTAAAGGTACGTTTATTACTGAATATTTTTTAAGTCGAACACAATTTTTTTAAATTTGTTGCAATTTAAACCAAATAGTATAATAAATATGTGAAAAAGAAAACATAAATATACCATTTACGCATTACGAATACAGTTTCGTTTATATTATGCACCGTTTTTGTTTAAAGGGGGGAATTAGTCATTTATTTAAAGGGTGCTGTCATATTTAAATAAAAATTTCGAGGTTACTGTTATATTTAATTCAAATATTTGTTTATAAAATGCAGTTCAAGTAGAAGTATTGTTTTTTTGAATTTGTGATATAAATTTTGTGCGTAATATTTAAATTTTGTGATTTGTTTTAATTTTTTTCGAGTTCAACTTTAATAAAGCAGCGTTTTTGTATTATTAAGGTATTATTTTTGGAATATTTGTAAAAAATAAAGTATTTAAATTTAAATCAAATTTTATTTAAGATATATACATGATGGAAAAGGAAATTGATACTGACAACAGCGAATACAACACTGAAGATGAAAATAAAAATATTAGTGGTAAATCAAAAAAAAAAAAAAAAGACAACGTCGTATAAACAATTTTAGCGATGAGTGGCCAAAGTTTTATCCATGGCTGGTCAGAATAGCAGGAAAACCCAATGCTGCGAAATTTATTTACTGTCGCACAGAATTTAGCATTCCCGTATCTGGAATTCGAGATGTGAAACAACACATGAAAACATAATATATATAACCAACTTAAAAGCAGCATCAAGTAGCAATAGCCTAACTTAATTTTTTTCAGACACATCAGCTATAACTTCATTAAGTAAAAAAATTAACGCTGCAGAGGCTACCTTTGTATATATCACAGTATTCAACATTCTCATAGCTTTAATTCATAAAATTGCAGCAGTTCCTTATTACATACCTTGTTTTCCGATTCAAAAATAGCATCCAATTTCACTTGTGGTCGTACTAAATGTTCGAAAATAGTAACAAATGTTAAATGTATTAGCAAAAGAATCCCAAAATTCTATTATTGCTAATATAAACAACAAAAATCTTCCTTATACTATTTCTACAGACGCGTCTAACAAGGGAAATACAAAATGTTTCCTCTAGTACTACGATATTTTTTTAAAGCTGTTGGTGTTCAAACAAAACTTTTAAATTTTTTTGAAAGTTCAAGTGAAACATCACAGCATATTGCTGGTGCTTTAATTAGTTATCTAAATAAAGCAAATTTAGATCCGAAAAGCATAATACTTAAGCTACTGCGGGGATAATGCTAACGTCAATTTTGGTCGCCATCAGTGTTTTTACTGAGCTCAGAAAAGTAAATCCAGACATTATAGAAGTAGGATGTTTGTGCCATATGCTGTCAAATGTTGTTAAAAATACTAAGTTTACTTAAATTTGATTTGGAGTGTATTATAATTAAAATATATAATGACTTCAGCTCTCATACTAAAAGGAAGCAAATACTAAGAAGTAATGGAGTTTTATGATTTTTGCGATGTCGAATACAACGAAATGTTACATCATGTTCCGACAAGGTGGTTATCTCTTGTGCCAGCTATCGATCGCCTATACAAAAATTTTGAGCCCATAAAATCTTATTTCAATTCTAAATCTTCACCACCGGCTTAGTAATAGATTTTTTAAACAACGAATTGGCAGAAGCTTACTTAGATTTGCTATCAAATATTGGGTCTATTATAAAAAACGTAATATTAAAGCTGGAAGGTGAAGGTCCAGTAGTAATAGAAGTATTTGACTTACTTAAGAATTTAATGAATTCGCTAAAAACGAAGCTAGAGCAGAAATTTTATGGTACTATAGCACAACAGGCATTAGAAAAATGCAATAATGATACTGAAAAAACATTATTTTTCAAAAGAGCTTCTGCATTTTTAGAACAAATGATTCAATACATTGAAAAAAGATTTGATTTCAGTAATAATAAATACGAAGCTCTAAATGTTTTTAAATTGGTAGAAGTTCCTGCTTTTGAAGCTTTTTCAAATGTACTTAAGGTGTTTCCTATTAAAGATATTGATGTGGATGGTTTATTTGAAGAGTACATAATATTTAAACCAATTATACCAGATATACAGAATTTAACAAAAAAACATTTAATTCTCCAAATTTTATTTTTGCGTTAGCTCATTCCAACGCAATGAGTGAACGTATGTTTAGCTTAATGTTTCATGCTTGGAGATGTGATAAAAATCGTCTCCTTATAAAAAATATAGAAGCAAAAATCCTAGTAAAACATAATTTTAAAATGAATTGTAAAGAATTTTACAAATTTGTCATACAGAAAGACGAATTATTAAAAAAAATTAAAGGGAATGAAAAATATAACTAATCAAGTTTTTGTGATTTTTTTAAAGGCAGAATTAAAGTAATTGTTCTTTATTTTTAAAATTGTTATACTATTAATAATTAATTTTAATATTTTATTGAAATGATATAATTAATTTTATTTTAAAGGCAGATTTAAAGTCCTGGTTATTTATTTTTTTAATTATTATATACTAATATAAACCTAGATATGAATTAATAAAATTGAAGTGATATATATGTATTTATTTATTTTAAGGCAGAATTAATTTTTAAATTAATTTATTTTTTAAATTATTTAATGTTATGTATTTTATTTCTTAAAATAATTTTATTATATAACTTATATCAATTACTAATAATTTAAAATAATAAAAAAATTACATAACATGTATCTTAAATTGTTTTCTATTTAATGCTGTTCAATTTTTGTAGGTACGTTTTTTTTAGAAATTTTTATCTGGCAAGCCTACAAAGTTTTTGTACAAAGATTTATAATAGTCTGGTACGTCAGAGCATTTAGTATTCAGATTTAAACTTAATTCTTCAGAATTACCGTAAATATGTCATACCGTTTTTTAATTTAAAATAAAGCATACTTAAAGTATTTGGAAAGAATTTTATTGGTTATTAACTAGCTGTGTTTATAATAGGCTTTCAAAATCGTATATTAGTTCAAGTTGCTTCAAATTTATATAAGGTATAGTAATTTCTGGCGATATAAGGTAGTAATTTCCAGTTTTACTCTTAATACAAAAAGTGTAAAAAATAAGTATTTTTTGTAAATATATTTGTAACTAATACGGTTATAATAGCTATATATTGCAGTATAGAGTATAGACATAATAGTCTTAGTTTAGTCTTAGTTTCTAATTTATTTAGCGAAAAGTTAAGTATGCCTTAATAAATATATATGATATGTACGTGTAAAACAAAAGGATATTTTTTAACTAGAATCCCACAGAGAATATTTGCATTCAGCTCATTCTACAACTATTATTGGTAATCTTTCTAATCGCCCAGTTCTTGCTTACATTAACTTCACATTATTTATTTATAATATTTCCACATTTATATTAATATAAAACAAAACACTCAAACACAGTAATTCATAAATTCTGCAAAAAGTAAACAAAAAGTTAAAAGTAAATTTTAAACTTAAGCAATTTCTCTGTTTCAGTTGGTAATTAACTACCGCGTATGCAAATATTCATAAGCTTGTGCGCGCCAATATAAGTTTGTTTCCTAATCGTGCTTGCACGCAACTCTGCATTTATACTTAGGCTGAGACCTAGACCCGCGACTAGCTGGGGCCCCTTGTTCTGCATTATTTGCTTGAAAGTTTTAATAATATTACGAGTAGAAATATATAATTAAATTATATATTATTATAAAAAAAAAAATCTTTTTACCAACAGGTTTTCATCAAAAAATTCAAATGAATTATAAGAAATTACATATTTTGTTGCGCTGTTAATTGTTAATTGCAATTACTTCGTATAAATTGAAAGTTTATTTTTTATTAATGTGTATTATTATTATTAAAATTTATTACATTTTTTAAATTTATGTATATTTATAAATATAAGAAGTCTCTATAATTTCCGATTTATATATTTGATGTATTCTATAAAAAAGCATGTAGTAATTATTGTTATCAAATTTATTAAAATTTGCATAATATGTTCGTTTCCTGGTGTAGTTGGGGCATTGATGGGTAGATTCAATGGGTCCATGTTAATATTCCCACATTGTATTTCAAACATTACATATTCTACGCACTATATACACATACAGTAATTGTTACCCATTTCCAATAACCTATAACGCAGAGTTAATTGTTACCCCATAGAGGTTGTGTTTGTCATATTGTTAGTGCTCTTGAAATTTCTTCAGTGAGTCTATGTTAAACTAATATGTATGCACTTTAGTATGTTTAATTAAATTCTAAACATTTAGTTATTATCATTTGATTTCAATGAAATTCCGTACACGATGAATTTGGTTATCTAGTCTTAGTGTATGCCTATAAAATTCAATAAAATTTGTTCCTATTAAAATTTCGAATTATTTACAATACATTCTTGGTGTCTTAAAAAATGTGATATTTTGAAAAAATACCCTTGTTTTTTACAAACCAAAGTAATATTAATTACAAATCACTGCTGGACATAACTACGAGTTTAAAAAAAATATGTTTTGTGAGCAAAATAACCTGAAAGCGTATTCAAAATAAAGTTAGATATAAAATTCCAATTTTAATTTTTTCTTAATAATGAATAGTTTTTAAAAATTAATTTTTAATTTTTTTATTATAATTTAATTAAATATAGGAAAAATTTCTTTCGATACCTCTGGCGCCATCTCTTGGACTTAGGATTGAAATAGGTTGTTATAGAAATATTGTACTAGACTAGAAGATTACAGGTATATGTGTATTTGTATGTACATATTTATTATATTTATTTATATATTTACAAAATTTTAAATATTATTTATGTACTTATATTTGCTGTATTTTCACTCTCTAATGTTTTTATTACATAAATTTTATATTTATTTCTTAATTTAGTATATTTACATATATATTATTGTCAAATTTAAAATTATTTCATTTTAAGAAAAAATTGTGAATAATGAATATTGTAAATATCTAAAACTTTAATTAAATAAATAATCAACATATTTTAATAAATACTATCATCATAATATCATATACGTACTTAAAATATTAATATTTTCTATGTCATTATCTAAACACATCAGTTGTTCTATTAAAGTTTGATAAGAGAGTACATATATGAATATCTATATGTTAATCCTGGTTTCAGCCACTTTTTTATTAATTCTATTCGAACCACAAAGCTTGTTGCATAGCATAAATTAATTTGTTGTTCCTGTTGAGTTTGTAAATAGACTTTTTGTTTTGGTAGTTACAAATGATTCCAGTGCGCCATTAACTTATATTTTTCTACTTCTTACCTATTTTGAGTATTATGTAGTTTTCAGTAGAATTATAGATATTATTATTCAATGATTTCTTCAAATCATCGAAATGTTGCTGTCAATAGCATAAATTAAATAGAATTATATTTGATATAAAAAAAACACTATAGAAACTAGAGTATGCCAATGTAATTGAAGATAGTTAAACGTTGTATAAAAACTGAATTTACAAAAAATTCTACAGTATAATTTCACCCAAGATATAAAAAATAAAGTTGATTAAAATCCCCTACCCTAGACAAGAGAAAACTCTATAACTTCTTCAGCACTTTTGATTTTGTTATTGATGTTCTCTTCATGAAAATTATCTGTGGCTGCGCGATGAGGTATTATTCAAATAAATGTTGCACAATTTTAAATCTCTTAATTTTATAATATGTTTAATAAAATTTTTAAGATATTTTTTTTTTCTCTTAAATTATTTTTCAACGAAAATGCTGAACTGAATTTTAATTTGATATTTTGTGAAGAAATATTTTTTATCTAAAAAATCTAAAACAACCAAAATATAATCAAAAATCTGTTTTTATGTAGGTATCCATAAAAATTTATTTATGTTTATATCTATACATAATATTATATGGAAATATATTGTTGTATATTATATACCTTGATTTTGTTAAAACTGAACGAAATTATTTTCTCAACTCGACAAGGATTCTACAATTTTATATTTAGTATTCGTTTTGTTGCAATCGTGTACGGTTTAAAAATTTATAACTTTTGGAATTTTAATATTTTTGTGCGATATTAATAATAATAACTATATTATTTCAATTAAATATTTTTATAATAAAAACTATAAATTTTAAATTTTAAGTGACATTTTTGATCAAAAATTGCTATATTATTTAAAAATTGAAATATTTATTAGTAAATCTCATTCTAAATTAATTATTGTAATTTTATAATTAATTTAGATTTTCATAACGTATTCCTTATATTTTTCAAATGTGTGTATAATGATTATAATCCAAATTATTAAGAAAGATAATTTATTATATTTATAAACCTACACTTAAATTTATAAATTTACACATAATAAAAACAATATAAAAATACAGATAAAATTTTTTTTTTTTATATATATTTATTTATCCTTATTCATTTCAAAATAAATATGCAATTTATTATAGTTACAGGACATTTTATTTTAATTGTGTTTTATTTAAAATACATTACATAATATTCCTTTTTGTATAAAACACTTAAAACAAAATTATACTAATATTATATTTCGAATTTATTGGTTCATCATTGGAGTACTCTAATTTCTAATTTTGAAATATATTTCTTAGTTTTTAACTTATAATTTTTATTTTTTTTTATTAATTTACATTTGTTTTACATATTTGTATTGGAAATTTATTTTCCAAAAAAAAAACTTTATCTTATTAAATTTTATTTAAATGATACTTGAACCTTATTTTGTCTTATTTGTTCCTGAAATAAAATTAAAGATAAAATATTATGTTTGGTTTTATAATACAGTCCTAAAATATTTAATATGGAATGTTAAAAATAATTATTTCAAGCGACGCACAAAAACGGTGATCATATTAAAAAATAAAAAAAGGACAATACAATTTTTTTTTTATTAATTAGAATATTATTATTTTATTTATATATACATTACATATTCTTATACATATAACTAAATAAAAATCTGTAAAACAAATCTGTTGACGAATAAAAATCTGTAAAACAAAACACTCTTCATAATGTAAATAGATATTTTTATATGAACTGTTAACGTGTTAATTTAATATGCATTATAAAAAATGTTCCAATTCCAAATAAATATAAGTCTATTGAAATAGTAATTTTACCTATTTTATTTTGGTTGTTATTTTATTATAAACAATTGTGGTCAACTGAAAATTCACAACTTGAAGCACCAAAAAATATTATTCATACTTTTCGCAAGAACTTATTTTTTTTTAAAATATCATTTTTGTTTTTAGATAATCGAAAAATTTGATACATTTAGTAAAAACAAATGCTTGAAGTTGTGGTTTTTCAGTTGTCCATATATTGTTGATTATAGAAAAGACCCGCTCGGTTAGTGCATTGAACCAGGTAGACAAAATGGAAATTCCACTATTTTTAAAATATTTTTATAAGAAATATCTTTACCTTTAAAATATCTGAAAATTTCTACTCATTTTTGGTAGTTCATTATTTGTTGATTTTCTCGACAGTAATTAAGTTTTTCTAAAGACTTATATAATTTTGTATACAGACTAATTCATTAAATAATTCAACATCATATCAATATCTATTTTTCGTTTACTCAATATAAAGTATAAAGGAAACAAATTTTTCTATCTGGATCCAGAAAGGTAGTTTACTCAATATATTTATCCTTTAAGAGAACAAAACTTATAATAGAGGACAAAAGCAGCATTTAGAAAAATAAATATATACATATACAAAGGACAGGAATTTAAAATAAATGACTGTCCTCTTAAAAAAAGGACGTCTGGTCACCGTACGCACAATAGATCAATGTAATGGATATACCTGTTAAAATTCAAACAAAAAGTTGTTAAAATGTTTTGAAATTATACCTCCAAATAAACATAATTCCTATATGAAGCCGGCTACAACACTAATGTCAAGCTTGTTTTTCACAAATTTGAATATATTTTCTTAATTCACTAAACAGATAATTTTAAATTAAATTATATCCAAACTTGTTGACATCCATATAAGCCATGTATATATCAAAATAATTTTAGTAACAAAACTATATACCATTTCCAACATTGTTTTATATAACTAATTCCAATTACAATATATATATATTATAGTATTATTTAGAACTTATATATTTATATGTTAAATTTATCTTATATATAGGAAACATATTCTTTGCCACAATTTCTACTTAATTTCATCTTTTCCATATAAATTTTGTGTTATACTTATATTTATAATTTGGATAATAATTACTTTCCGTCGCCATACAGCCACAAAATAATATATTTGTGAAGATTTTAAGAAATAACGAATAAAAAGATAAAAGGAATTAGTGTACTATATGTAAAATAAATATAAAATTTTGTCCACACAATTAGAAGAGCCACATTGCAAGATAAAGAAAACCACTGGAAATAATTTAATATTAATGTAAATATAAAATTATTAAGTTGATATTTTAAATTGTTGGCTGTTGTAATTCTGGGTATAAATACTAATAATGTAATTTTGTGGATTAAAGTTACATAATTATTAAAATACTCTTATAGAATTTAAATATATAATCACAAACTTTATAAAAATAATTTTTATTTTAATAAAAATTCAAACCTCGTAAAATTTATTATAAATATAACCGAAACACGTGCGAATTATATTATGTGGTTTTTTACTTAAAATAAAAACTTTTCAATATAACATTTATTATAAATAAAATTAGGTTTTCAATCACATCTTTTAGTTTAGGTTTTAACTCTATCTACAAAAACTCAAACCAAGAACACACTTCGGAAACTTGTATATGCAGTATTTGATTAAAAATTATTTATACATAATTTTATTATGAAAATACGTACATTCAATACCTATGTATATAATCTTAGTTTTTCCTTTCAACGTACTTAAAATTTCAACAATTTTATAAAAGCAAATTAAAGTATTAAATAAGACGAAAAAAGTTGGACTTCTTGATATATGCATCTCATAACTATGGGAGTTATGAATTACATATATCAAGAAATCCAACTTTTTTAAAAAAAACAACGATAAGTTCTTCTCATCACTGCCAGTGTTTGTTTCCAAAGCTTTTGTTGAAATTTTACAAATTTCATAATAAAATAAAAATACACAATAAATTACGAATTGATTAAATTACAAAATTTTCAATTTGATTCCACAAACCCCTGGAAATTTTAGAAATTGTTTTTATTCTTATAACTTTTATTTGATATTTCGTTCTTTTCAACTTCGCATAACTTTTAATTTAAAAATAAGAGTGTTTTTTACATGTTTTAAATTAAAAGATATTTTCAACATGAAATTTGTTAGAATGATTTAAAAATAATACTTTGAACAAATAGTAATTGTGGTATGTATGATGTTTAGGATATTTTAGAAAGTAAATAAAAATTATCAATTTAGCTGGGAGGGGGCGCTGTTACGTCTTTTAAGAAATTAAATTGAAATATTTTAAAATTATTGAAGAAGTGTAAAGTAATCATTTATGAACAATAGTATCGGGATACAAATATATATATATGTATGTATCACAAATCACATAAATAAATATAATCGCACATCGCTATTCATTCATATGTCATCGTAACTAACAAAAAGTGCATATCTAATTCATGAATGACTTTTTTGAATTAGAAATATATATTATATGACAAGTTAGAATAACTAGGAGTGTTGCATTTGAATCGACAATAAAAAAATATTTTTGCAGAACCTTTTTTCTTAGCGTTTCGACTCCAAAAATCATGTACACGTCACGTACGCAAAATTAAGCTGTAGCGCAACAACTTCCACTAGAACATATATCACATACAACACGTCAGATTGATTACATTTGCTACACAGATTTAAATTATATTTGACAAGTTTAGTTTCCAAAATATATTCGAATTTGATTTAAGTTGTAGGCAGCATTATGTAATTATTTGTCAGATTTCAATTAAATTTGGTACACATATGGGCTCGAGATCTAGGCGGTGTTTTTATTTTACAAGTTTTTTTTACATGTTGAGTTAATTGTAATTTATTAAATAATCATTGAATTCATAAATTCAATTTAAGAAATAAAAACAACATAATAAAATAATCATGCGGATAGCAATATGTTTTCTATATAAATGTTTTATATTTCATGGGTAAACAAAAAATATTTCTTTAGTCAGTAAGAATGTATATAAATTAATTTGAAATTTTTTTAGAGACATATTATTCTTTATTGATCAGTGTTATATATATAGAGTGAAGAAATCAGACCAAATTCCATTTGTGAATTTTCTCAAAGTGTCTGAAAGAATTTATTGAATTTATCTTTTGTCTGTGTATTATAACAGTTGGCATCATTAATCGCACAATATAAATTACAACCATACTATTACTTTAAATTCTGCTTTATACTTGTCCCCAAATATATACGAAACATAGTTCTACTCAGATATTTCTCTACCAATTAATATAGTAGATAAATTTGCTTCATACATCCATCATTTGATATCCTTTCAATGTTTTTTTGTAAATGTAATTTATACCTTTCACAACAAACCAATCAATAGCGTCACACATTTTAAGGATTTGGGAGCACACAGTTTGAGTTTGATAACAAAATGACCTTTCATCGTTATTTTGAATTTTGATAACATAATAAACAAAGCCAAACTCAATGTTAGGTTTCGTTAAGAGATAGTCTAAGGAATTTCATGATCCATACATCTTTAAAGCCTTATTCACATAACTAGTACTTCCTAACCTTAAGTAAGCAAGTTAAGTTTGGTTCTCTTTCTACAACGACGAAATAGCCAGCATTGAATCATTTAAAAAAAAAATTGTAAGATATGCTTTACGAAGTTTACATTATTCAAATCCACTAATTTTCCCTCCATACAGGAACAGATTTATTCATATAACAGGTTCTTCACGGCCAAATAGGCTCGTATTATCAGGGGCGGATTAACCACTTATGCGGCCCAAAGCTAAGTATTTTTGTGGGCCCCAAAGCGGTCCACACCAAAATATAAGTAAAATGTTAAGAAAGATTTACAAATAAAATTTGGAAAAATATAAATTCATTTTTTTTCATTCAAGTAAAAAAAAAAATGTAGTATGTACAAACAAAATAAAATAAAAATAATAAAAATTATAAAAGTTAATTAAATTTTCTCTTTCCTGCATTATTTAAATTTTAAAATTTTCCTAGAATTTAAAAAAATTAAAATCCTAATTCCCTATCGGTTTATCCACATATATTTAAAAATATACTTTACCAGTTTAATTAGAAATTAAGCTGGTAAACACAAAAAATGTTCAAATTTTATTTAATTATGAATGATAGATGCACTTACATTTATTTTAGAGTTAAATTGATGACACTATATTTAATAATGACTTATTTCGTTTTTTATATTTAAAATTAGATTTACAATTGAAAGCGTTCGGGGCCCTGAAGCAGCAGCTTCATTAGCGTATAGATAGATTCGTGCCTGCGTATTATGTTAGAAACCAAACCAATACGCATTTTAATCGTAGAATAAGTTTTCGGTGGGAAAACATATTTTGAGAAACTTGACGCTGTACAAATTATGGAAAATTGGAACCCATTAATAGAATGTGTATAGCAGTTAACAAAAGTCATATTAACAATAAAGTCGAAATTGATAGAACTCGGTATATATATATAAAAGCCTTTCATCAAAGTTTACTTTAATTAGCAATGGTTTCTGCTTTTGATCACCATACACTAATATTATTGTTGGTATTAAATTTTTCTGTAATAAAAGCTTATGTAGAAAAATTGGTACAGCTTCTACTATCACTCTATTGACTATTGACTAAAGTACTAATATTGTTCTACATCTCGTTAAAATTTGCGTTTTAGCATTGTTTATTTATATAAATAAACAATGCTTTTAGCTAGTTATGAATTTAATAAAAGAAAAAGGTTTGAAAGGAAGAAATTCAATACTTATTCATATTTCAATTTGAGTACATATTATGGTTACGGTATATAAATTTAATTCTCAATTTTCACATACAAAACCAAAAACCAATAAAAAAAATTGGAACTGTAATTATGAAATTAAAATTCATTACATATTTAAGTAAAAACAGGTACATATGAAAGAAAAGTTTGAACTATTTTCAAAAGAAAAATTCTATTCAATTTTCCATTAAAATTTGTTATGTAATAGGATATTTTTTGGAGAGAGTATATGTAACTTTACTGTATGCCGATAAAGCCTTAATATATAAATTCTTCAAATGCTATGGAAACAAGACTTATATAACTTATGTATTAGAAGTTTTATTTTATAATTGCCTGCAAGAAAATTAATAATAAACATTCGTAACTGAGCAAAAATAAAATATTCATTGCACAACATTGTAAATTTTTGAAAAAGTGTTTGTTATTTGAAAGAAAAACTTCCTAATTTAATTAGCAAATGGAAGATTTTGTAAAAGAAGTGTGCATGATGTAACGTCAGTAAATTTGGATTTTTTTTTTATAAAATAAGTACCCTATCGTAGGCGGTGGTAAGTATTTGTACCACCAAAGAAAAATTACTATAAAAATAAATTCGGTAAGTATTTTAATTTAAAAAAAAATTAAATCTCTTATGAGTCTTCTTACATATATGGTTATAAATTTATGAAGTACGAAAATTTCGTACTACAGTTTTGCTGGTGGTAAGTATTTTTACAAGTGCCCTAATTATATATGGTGGTAAATATATTTACCACCGCGTTAATATTATATTATATTATTAAATACTTTCCTCGAAAAATTAAGAAAAAAAAACTTGAAAATGGATAAATTTGATTTGCGTGAGACTGGAGATGCTGAAAGAAAGCTAGAATATTTTTTTTCATTACGAGCTGAAAATGATGTGCCAGATGTTGAAGCAGACTTTGAAACTGTTACAGAGTTAAATTCTTTTGTATAAAATTGATAAAATTGTTGTCTAAACGTCGAATTTACGCTTGTGAAATGGTAAGATAAATCTTATCTGATATGATGAAAACAAAAGACAAAATACAAAAAGGTGAACATCTTTACCAAGTAAAATCAAACTTATCTCCTGATGATATGGAGGATAATTAAGCTGTAACTATGCTTTCAAATACTCATAATCAATTGAAATTATTTTTGTCCCACGAAAAAATGAAAACCGAATTTCATCCGATATACCTTCTCCTAAAGTAGTGCAAGTATATGGCAAGATAATGGGGGGTGTATACAGATTTGACAAATACATTGAGATGGTGGATGTTCAGTCAAATGGTGACAGAATTTTTTATTATTTAGTGGATCTCGCTATAGTTGATTCTTTCATCCTTTGGAAACTATCTTAGAGGAATAATTCAAAACCAGATTAATTAAATTTGAGAATCAGATTGGAAAAAACAATTAATTGACAGTTTTTATTCACCAAAGCATCGCGGTAGAACAACTTTCTATCTGTCTAACAAAAAAAAACAGTTCCCGAAGATGTTCGTCTACCAGATGTTGGTAAACAGGGCCCTGACTACCCTGTACATGTAAAAAGTATTCTTATTCCAGCACACAAATTTTATTTAGTATACTGCAAGATGTAGTGGTAACAATATAATGGTATTTCTATAAATAATATGTATCTTATATGTATTTATACATTATCAATATGTTTTGTAAAAAAATATTCATCAGAAATTATTTAACCGCGAAAGGGTTAATTGACTACTTCTATAGAAATATATATGAAAATAAAAATATTATTATTGTCATATATTTGATTTTAATAGTCTTAAGTTGCAATCATCGTGTATTTTAGTAAACAATGGCAATGTCCCAAATTTCATTCCGCCAGCAACCTAAAACGTGTGTAATACAAAATTTATAATTTCTATAAAATTTATGATTTGGAATGAAACAAACTTTTCCAAATTAATCCTATAATTTCTTTCATTAACAATGTCAGTATGGTATAGAGTTCACAAACATTGTACAATATTCGAATCCAATTCGGTAAAATTTCATATAAAAATAAAATAAATTTTATATTAATTAGAATAATGAAAGTGGAAAGAAAATAAATATCTTTTTAAATACATATATCCAAAATTTCAAGACACTACACATCAAGAAGACAAGTTGGCTTTATAGGATAAGAACATAGGGTTTTATTTATTGTAATAAATATACTCTAAAATATAGGGTTATATTAGCTACATGAGTATCAAGGCTTTTTACATTTATATTAAATTATTTGTTAAGATGTAAATCAAATCAGTGCTTTTACTTCCCTTTTTAAATATATCGTAATGAAATTAAAAATATAGTCTCATTTTTATTAATAATTCTATAAAATTTTATTATTAATGTTCTTTTAATTTTATTATTTAGTCTATTTAAATTCAAGAAGTAATCTCTTTCTGGATCCTTTTACTTATAAACCATTTTTGAAGGAAATATTTTTATGATTTTTTTTTTATGGTTTTGAAACTCTACAATAAATGTTTATTACTTAACATGCTAAGACATGTTTTTTTTTTTTATATATTCAAACATGATAATATTTTTCTAGTACATATTTAATATTTGTAAAATATTTATCATATGCTTTCTTCATATAATTATAATTTATAATGTTGGTTTTATTACAAATAATGTTTATGATATTAGCCAGATTGAATAATATATGCAATTGCAACAAGCCATATTATATTAAATTTAAGAAACATGTAGAATTAGAACTTAGAATTGACAACATGTTTTATTTTTGGTCCAACAGTGATAGAAGTATATTATGACCAACGAAGTTAATTCGTTAACAAAAATTCTTATAACAAGAAAGATCTCGCTAAAACCATGGAGAAAGATAAATTAAAGAATTTACATAATTTTATATTCGGAATTTTCATAAACACTTAATGAAAAGTGTATTTTAATCGAAACTTAACTGGTCATACGAGTATATATTAGTTTGTAATGAAGCTACCCTAAATCCCAAATAGATTATAAACTGAAATCTATATGTCAGATAATTTTTATGCTTTAAAATATATAAATCGAATATTTTAGTATCTACAGCTATGAGAACCGCCAGGTTCGCATATATTTTCAATAACATCGTACAAACGATTCTATAAGCAGTCAGTGCTTACGTATGCATGCATGTAAGCAAACGGTTCAAGTATTATGAGTATTTTATTATAAGTAAGTATACTTTAAACTTGTAATATACATATATCTGATAATTGAGTTAACAGATATAAGTAATAAAGTCGTATTGGATAAAAATCAACAAAAATATGAGATTTTAATTTAAAATATTATAAATTATAAGATTTTGCAGGGCGAATTATATACACAATCAAGTTATTTATATTTGATGAGTGGATCACAGATAACGTTCTTTTTCTAAAGTTTATTTAATAAATTATAGTTATTGTACAGAAATAGAAGAAAATTAAATTTATCATTTATGTTATTATTATGCTTACGAGTTTTATAATACTTTTTATAATTTAATATTGTTAGTTTGTATATAAGCATACTCAGGCTGTCTGACTGAATAAACTATAATTAAATCTCAAAATACAGTGATGCAAATTAAATTAAATTTTGATAGCAATCAAATTATCTATATTTAAGTTTTACTATTTCCACTGTTGCGAGTTTGACATCCTGTCAAAATGAATTTGTGGTAAAAAGTGTTTTGGAAATTATAGAGTTATTTTCATATGATATACAAAATATGGATAAAAAAAATTAAAGGATTAATACATACAGCACAGTATCATAAATTAATTCCCCTTGCGTCTTTTATAGAATAATATATAAATATGTATATAATACCGTATTTATATATTATATATATATATATTCTAAAAGCCAATATTCGAATTAATGTATTCATAGTGATACGATAAAAATATTGATAAGAAATATGGAAGAAAGATTTTCAGATTTCTACAATGTATATAATATCGGATATATCTAATGTAATAGCACTATTTGAAAATCCGTTTACATTTTCCATATGTACAGCTTAAGCAGTGCCAATTACAAAATACTAATAGTTTGAAAGTAAGTTTCACTGAAAAATATTGGTAAATTTATATGAAGGACTATCGAAAGAAGATTTTCGAAAACTGAGAATGTTTGCATCAAAAGTGTTAATTTTTCGCAGCTCATACATATGAACAAACTTATTCAAAAACGAAAAATGCAAAAACGAACGACAAAAACAAACTGTCATTTGCAGGACATTTTAAGAATTGCAACGTCAAAAATAGAACCAAACATTACAAAACTGGCATCTATCATCCAAGCGCATCCATCGCACCACAACTAAATATATAATAAATATTTTCTTAAATTTTTTATAAAAGTGAATTTAAAATGAATTAAATTTAATCATTAATAAAATAAACTTAATTTCCATCTTTTGTATTATTTGAATTTATACTTTTTAATATGATATCACTTTCTCAATGGTCTGATTATCATACTAATTTTATAGGAAATATATTTAAGAATAAGAAAATAAATAGTTTTGGGTACATTTTATTAGAGAGTTTTTTGAAGCATGTCTTGATTTGCAGAAGAAAATGAAATTACATGAGTAGGCCAACTATTATGGCCAAGGGCTCGTATATATTTTTTTGAAATTAGTTATAGAATTGCTATTCTTCTCAATAGAAATTGTCATTAGGTAAACATCATCAGGCAGCAATTGTCGATAGGTTAACATCTTAGTGATTGTTATA
This sequence comes from Rhamphomyia laevipes, assembly GCA_963920725.1. NCBI lineage: Eukaryota > Metazoa > Arthropoda > Insecta > Diptera > Empididae > Rhamphomyia > Rhamphomyia laevipes. The sequence goes on from OY987256.1 coordinate 35,547,330, forward strand.
TTTTAGTATATATTTTTATTATTAAATGTCAATACTTTCGAAAATTTTTGTGAATAATTTCCAAATAATTAGAAAATCTAAATATTGAAGAAAAAAAATTATTGATTGAAAAAATACTAAAAGATATGTTATAATTTATATGTGTGTGTAAGATTTTCTTTCATCTTTATTTTACTTTTATTTTGTCCTTCGTAAAATAAGGAACAAAACAAACGCAAGAAATTTACCATATTAAAGAGAAAATCTGAAACTGAATTTGTTTTGTATATACTTATTACTTATATAGTATTATACTTCGCTTTCTTTTGAAATTGAATTAACATGAATGAATATTGTAATTTCATTATTAAACTTGACTGGCAATCTAAAAAACAGTAGAACAGAAATAATTTTTATTTTGTGAAGATACCAAATTTATTATAATAAAATATGTATAAAATAATTAATATAAAGTATCTGAAAAATATTAGGATATGTTTCTGAAGCATAGTTTAAGTCTAAAAAAGAGTATTTATGTTAAATTTGGAAAAATACGAAGCATATTTCATAAAGATTTATCTTGTTTTATTATTTCGTGTAATATTGTTGTGTTTTGAATTCACAATAGTTTATTAAGTGTATTTCTTATAAAGTTTTGTTTATATAATTTTATTTTATTTAATTATTTTTTATATATATAAGGTCAGATTATGTGGTAAGGTCAATAGAGTATTGTTGTACTCTGGCAAGAAAATTGTTTTATGATTTTATCCTGCTTTCTAATTACTTTTGCAATTATCAAATCGATATATATTTCAAATCACTTAAATTTTCAGCTAATTGCTTTTAAACACTGAACTCTTTATTATATACTAATATTGTTATTTCTCCAAAGAAAATCTCGAAAATATACCAAGTTAAATATCAAAAATTATAGAATTAATTCCTATTTAAAAAGGAAAGATTTTCAGAATTTTGTTTATTCTCATGATTTTATTAATCCTTGATTATATTTAAACGAGATTTCACGGAGTATGTTACGACACTTTAATATCAAGTCATTATATAACTTCTTCAATATGTTAACCAGAGAAATATAAAAAAAATCTTCAAATTGAAAGTAATTTAAATAATTTTAGTCTAATTAATCTTAAATTGATGTATTTCCTAATCTTTCTGGGTTTTATAGATTACAGATTAGTACCTACAATACTTCAACACGAATTTTTCGATGTATAATAAATACATATTTTTTTAAATATGTTTACATACATTACAAATGCCATATATATATATATATATAGATTATCTTTTAATAGTGAAAATTATGTTGTTATAAATATGTAATGTGTACATCAACAATTATTTTTTGCTCGTGCCTCTTAACCTTAATTTATCAGTTCTTCAGTTTTGTTATAATTAAAAAAATGAGTATTTCAGCTACATTAAGTATGTATACACATAATACATATTGACATATATACACATATACATATTGTTTTTATGAAGGTTCATATAATCTGTTTATAAATTAGCTTGTAAATTAAGTTATTAAAGCACCCTGGAAAAAAATGTTGGAAAATTTTCATTTTTTTATTTATTTGTTTTGCTGACTATTCAAAACCAGTGATAAAAGTGATAATTATTTTGAAATACAAAAACTGAATTGTTGATATACTGCAGACATGGTCGTATTGGTAATTTCTCTATTGGTATAAAGCGATGGTGAACTTAAAGAACTACATTATTATAAATATATTAGAATGTATTTATGTATAAATAATTTCTTATAGTCTAGAACAGAATTTTACTGTTTTCTACAGCATGCGAAAAACTTATGAGGTATGTATAATTAAAATAATCTTTCGGTGGCGTACGGAACGGACACACCCTAAAGTGTTCACACTGTTTTGTTATAAAATAATTCTAACAGGATTTTATAATTTGTATCCTTAAATTTGTCCCGAAAACTGATTTATTTAACATTGTTTTCAATTTCAAATTACATTTTACATATGTAATAATTTAAAATATTGCAAAATTTTACTACCATAATGTTACATACCAAGGGAAACTAAATATTTTATGGTTTCTAGTTTATTTGCGTTTTTTTTATATTATTTGTAAATTTTAGTTTTAGTACTGAGTTTACTGAAGTTGCTAATTTTATTTTTATTAAATTATAATATGTATTTAAAATGGACGTCAATATTTTAATAAAAGTTAAAATAAAAATTAAATTAAATTAAAATAACTAATAATTTTTTATTTTATATGAACTTTATTTTAATTAGAAAAGATGTTTACAAGAAAGTGTTTTACAAAATTCAATAAAATGCAATTCATATAAATTGCATTTAGCTGCTGAAGAAAAATATAAATATGATTTAATAATTATTTTTACCTGAATATTCATATCAATACCAACCAGTATATTATATATTTTATCAATAAATAAATTATTTACTTATTACAATGTAATAATATTAAAAAAATAAAAAATAAATATAAATTATTATTATGCATATTTACTACAGTATTTAATTTACTAATGATAGTTCTAAGTGACTAAATAATGGATTATGTAAATAAAATTAGTGGAAACATATTTGTATAATCTGCATAGTCTGCACCTACAATATATAGTATGCTTATAGTATTATTCATTGGTATAGATAATTACCATCATGTAGTCTATGTTGTTTGATTTTAAAATGTATTTTTTTTAGTCATATATTATAAATTTATTGGCAACAGTTTAATATGACTAAATGACAATTATACCTAATTGACGTCATCAAAACCTATAGCAATAGCTGGTGATATTATAATGAAATAAGTATGTAAGTTTATTTCAATAGAAAACGGATTTTAACTTAATTACCACACCGCCCGTTTACATTACAACCGTGTCTGGAAGCTATACTGACTTAAGTGATAACCATATTGACTTTTACATAGATTTACATAATTATAAGGACTTGCTGTGTGTGGTGAAGTAACTTTATTGAAAAGAATATTGTTACCTTAGTCCTTAGTTTTATAGCTAAATTATATATTTATATACATATATTTTTATTTTACGTATTTTCATTTTACGTATATTTAATATTTAGCTATATTTTTAATATATTGATTATACATTTTGCTGATTTAATATTATAGCATGAAGAACTGGTTATATCAAAAAGAGTTCACTACCAAACAAGTAGTTATTGGGCCACTTGGTGCTGGGAACCAATTTGATTGATGGTGTTGACAGGTGTTGACAGGTGTTGACAGGTGTGTTGACAGGTGTGAATAATTAGGTAATCATATGTACTTAGTGTTTTTTGTTGACAGGTGTGTTGACAGGTGTGAGTAATTAGGTAATCATATGTAATTTTTTTTTTTTTTTTTGGATCTTGGAAAACATGATTTTTTTTTTTGCTTTGTCATCCATGCACAGATGAAATGTTGTTGACCTTTATAATATTTATAAGTATGTCGCAAAACAAGAAAATATGAATAAGTATTACGAACTTGAACTTGGTAATTTTTGTTATTATTATTTTATTGAACTTGAAAAACATGATTTTTACATTCTTATGTCTTTCTGATTCGTAATGATAAGAGTGTTAGGCGCTTACAAATTTTGTATGCATGGTGTGACGATTCTATCTAGACCACATATAAAGTGTGTAGGTGTAATTGACTTATCTTTACTACCTTTTTTTTTTGGATACTTTATCGGTGTATTAAAGTTAGTGTTAATAAAAACACGATCAATTAAAATCATATTCGAATATAATAATTTATTTTTGATTGCGTTATTATCATGTATGTTAAAATTATAACAGTTCAGTGCTTTTGGGTATGAGAGTTTTATGTTTGTATATTAATAATAATGTATATACAAGTTTTTGTGAAACAATACATACCTACATATTCTTTCCATTAGGACTGGTAAGTATATAAATAAAAAGAAGTGGAAGATGAAAGAGATTTTAAGCAATTGTATGTATGTGGGTGTATGACGGCCGTGTGAAAAATTTCCGTTTGATAGCTCAGATGGTAGCGTGTTGGTTTACAAATCGAGAGACATCCACGGTTCAAATCTACACAAAACCATTTTTTTTTACCATACTAATTCACCAAAATTTATTTATGCAAAAAATAATATATTATATGATACAATACTAATAAGAAATTATTTTTCTTAAAACAGAAATTTTTACCAGATTGTAAGCACATTAACAATAATCACATTAACATAATTTGCGTCTTAGAAAAATTCAGCTTGATGGCTTAGTTGGTAGCGTGTAGATCTACAAATCAAAAGTTATGGGTTCGAATCTGCACAATATCAAAATTAATTTTTATGTTTCTACTCAAGGGGTATGTGTACTTTATGTGTTTTTATAGATAAAACAAATATATATATATATATATTTTAGTATAAATATATATTTTGAAAATATCATATTATATTTGCTGTATAAATTTTATATGAAAATTTCTTTTTTGATTCTATTCTCTATACTATACCCTACACCATTCCCCGTCATAAAATTAGTTGAAAGTATATATAATTCCATTTTCCTGTTCTGAAAAAATATTTCCGAAATTTAATACAACTATGAAAAATAATAACAACAGAGCCAGCGAGGTAAAAAATTTTAATTTTAACTTTTAATAATTATTAATATTTGGTTGTTTTTTATTTAGATCGCTGAAGACGAGACTGTAACAGGGAGCGGAGGAGGAAAAACGGGGCGGTAAGTTCGAAGGACAATTTAAAATATATGAGCATTAATATGTTCTTTTATATAATAATATGCTCACATATTGTAAATTTTTTAGTTGAAGTTATATATATAACTTCTGATTCTTCTGCAATCAACAGCCATCAGCTGATTTTTATAATTTTCATTTTTGTAAAATATGTAATAATTTTTCATTAAATTTTTTGTATTTTTATTTTACTGTAATTTTTTTAAATCTACGCCATCTGGGCAAAACCACATAAGTCATTTTTTGCAACTTTTCAGGAGAGTCTTTTTTTTAAATAACTTTTAAATGAAGTTAGATAGTGGGACCAATATATTGGACGTATTTGTTTATTTTATTGTAGTTTTCTGAAAATGCACAGAACTTTTGATTTAAAGACGTGGTTTATTAAATAAAGTGACTTAGGTTCCTATGCACGAATTATCCATGACTTAAGTTATAATGACCGTGAATAAAATTGTATTTCTTTAATTAATTTTGATATTAAAAAAGTAGAAAATAAAACACAACTTTGATAATAAACAGCATTTAATAACAAAAACAAAAAATATGCAAGTTATAACAATATTGCAACTTCATTTTAATTACAAAAACAAAAATAAGGACATTAAAAAAATGAGAAAAATGCTGACTTGTAATATTATAAAATACTTAAAATATTTAATTGGATTTGGTGTTTTTCTGTAATATAAAAGGAATTAAAAATGAATGTATTGAGTGAAAACTTAATTATTTAATTAATTAAGTCTTACCACAATTTTTAAATTTATTCGTCAAAATCCTCTTCTTCTAAGTCGGGATCTATACAATTCTTTTTTATTTCAGGTAGGTTCTTATAATAATTATGAAAAACACCTGGAATAAGGTCAAGTAACGATAATAAATCTTTTTTCTTTTCCATACTTATTGGTATTGGCTTATCAGTAATTGGGTGTACTTTAATATTTTTAAAGAAACCACGGCGTATTAAGGAAAGCACCTGAAAGTTTTCATTGGTTTCTAATGACTTTTTATATAATATTTCACCAAAACGTTTATCTTCTGAATACCTCAGCCATTGTACATCATGCCACTTATACAACTCACCTGTTGCATTCTTTTTGCGCAGAACAAGCGGACCTTTAGATTTTAATAATGCAGAGAAATCCAAAAAATCAGATGCACACATTTCAATTACGTTAAAATTTTCGCTGCTGGATCTAATTAAATGACTCCAATCGTGGGGATGATATATTTCTATATTAGTTTTTTTTTTCTTTTTTTCTATAATGCCATGAGCTACATCAACTTCCATGTGGCTGTGGCCTGAAATCATGAATTTGTGATCGATTATTTTTATATTTGTAAATTTTTCTTGCAGCAGCAAACTGAACATGGCAGCAATATGCGAATTTCTGTTCTGACCTCCACAAGTATCAGAATAAAGTACAATATGTTTTACGTTTTGAGGCAATTTACGAATATATTTGCACAAACATGACGCAATCTGATTAGCTCCACGGCCGGAAATTGATTCATTCCACAAAAAATGATCCGATTTTCCGCTTGTATTGTTGTAAATTGTCAAATTAAATGTCCACAATTGCCTTTTATAAAATGCAACAGAAGATGATAATGCCGGTGTTGGTAAACATTGCTGTAGATCAAAGCTAAAAGATTGCAGTTCTTCATTTTCAGCTGCTTCTTTTTTATCAGCCCTCTTTTTTTCATAAGCTAAATCCGCCGCAGATTGATGTGCATTTCTTAAAGTTTCAATTTCTTTTCTATTCACTTCATTATCAGCCATTTTTAACTGCATATTAAATTTATCACAAGAGTAACAAGTATCTTGCTGACGTTTTTTAAAAGAAAGATTTAGTTTATGAAATTCATTTTTGTAAATAGTTAACGATACATGATTTTGTGCATTAGCTTTATAAAGCTCATACATTTTTTGTAAAGTCAAATCTGAACTCAAATACTTTTTATCGTTAGTTCTACGAGTGTAGTGACTTTGATAACTTGGAAATGCCAAAATATGAGACTTTACACTTTCTAGCTTTTCAATAGAATGTTTGTTTACTGGAGTTCTTTTACCTCTTTTATCTGAACTTATTAATCCACTTACGACAGCTTGCTTTTTTTTTCCTACTAATTTTGTCATATTTTGGCTTTCACCTAAAGTTTTTAAGAAACATTGCATGCACAGTTTTACATTAACACCTTCAACTTGTAAATGATATTCATATGTTTTTGTCCTTGATTTAGTTTTATTTATATCTGTAGTTCTTGGTCTGTGATTTTTAGTTGCAGTGATACTCATCATGCTTGCAACAAAAGCTGCACGTTTGTCGTAAGACCCTAAACTCCAATATTCTTTAAATATAGTTTGACGATTTGTTTCACTGATGCGTTCTCTGCATTTAGCTCGGCAGTTACTTAGAGGTTTCAATTCTCTATCAGTTTTTGCTTTACCTTTTAACGTTACATAAGCCTTTCCTGAATTTCTATTATGTTTTCTAATATTTCGTGCTTTTCTCGTATTTTTTTTCTCAATAGTTTCACTTGTAATATTTTCATTATCAACATTTGTAAAATTATTTATATTGACAGATTGTTCATTGTCCGAGGAATCACAATTAATTTCATTGGGTAATGAATAAGTAGGATCATCTATTGAATCATCACAGCTTGATTCATCATAGCGTTCAACTAAATTAGGAGGTACATATTTACTGTTACCAGATGTTGACGGTTGAAAAGCATACCCATCATTATTAATACATATTTCTAGAATTTGTTAATACATGCTACTTGAAGAAGTTAATTTTAAATTAATTAAATATACCTGATGAAATAGTTTGATCAAATTTTGGGCTGGTTAAATTTTCAGAAATAGACAATTGTACTTCATCGTGGTGCTTAACATAATTTTTCTTATCTTTTTAAAATATATTATTTTATAGAAACAATACATAAATAAAATTATTGCAAAATTTACCTTCTACTGTTTCTTTTGAAGGAATTGATTTTTTTAGAGCCAATTCAACTAATTTTTTGCCGCGCCAATTCATTTTACAAAATTAAATAATAATTAGTAACTGATATTGCAAAATATTGTTTAAATTCAAAAAAAATAATAATAATATGAATAACTTTTCACTTGACACGACTTAACTCATTAGCAATTGCACTTCTAATGAGAAAATAATTATGCAATTAGAAAAAATGTATCAATTCTAGGAAAAACGAAAACAAGAACGAACATGGTTTGACTAAAATATTTCGAAAAAATATGGGTACAAAGAACTTAAGTCAAAATATTGTACTGAATTAAAATGGTTCAAATAACTTAAAAGGACTTAGGTGATTTGCGCATAATGAAATTAGTAATTATTTTTCATGAGTGATAACATCCATTTGATTTTGTGGAACAATTTTCAAACATACTGACTTAGGTGTGAATGGCAAAGGGACAGAAAAGGTCTGCTAAAGACTTAGGTGAAAAAAACAATTTTTTTAAAAAAATGACTTATGTTGTTTTGCCCAGACGACGTAGAAATTTTCTTGTAAATTTATTTTAAAATAAAATTCATGGGTAATATATTAAAATTAAATTTTTCTGTTTTTATTTTTTAAAGACAAGTTTCAATATTTTTTCGATTCTTCAGATTTTTTTTTTTTGCATATATGGTAATTTTTTATTTTTTGAACTCCAGTTTCGCCATGTTTCTTTTGGCTGGATCTCGGCCTCTAAAAATTAAGGTGTAACCTGCGTTGTTTAATTTGTCCAGTTCCTCCTGCGCTGTTATTGTCTGGGCAATCCGTGTAGGCAGGTATACTAGAAGTTCTTGAGGGTTATCAGAATGCTTCAAGAGCGCGGTTACTGCCTGTCCGTATTTGGTGTCTTTAAATGAGAATTTAATGACCTGATAGGATTTACCTATAGTCAGGTCATCAATTTTTGTGTAGACTGTGTCTACTCCTGCTGCTGAAGCCTCAAAAAAATCTAAAAAACTCTAAGATAAAAATACAGGAAAAATTAATATAAAATTTTAATAATAAATATATTAACAATTATCTTACCATATTGTTAACGTAATAATTGTAAAATCAAAACTGATAATTGTTTGGATTTTTTTAGGATATTTATACTATTTTTCCAGAAAATTAAAACTTTTTTTGCAATAATAATTGCTACATATATTTTGCGTTAGTATATGTTGAAGGCTTTTTTTTTTTGTTAAAAACCAGGTTCTAATCTAACTTGATGTTCATTAATTCAAAACATTCACTATTTTCACAGCAGTTTAAAAGCTGCCGTATAGTGAACCTTTGAAAATAGTACTTTTGACTGGAAAATAGTAAGCAGCCGCTTGGGTAATTAACGAAATACTTCTGTTCGTCCATCAAATACCGCTTTTGTAGACTTTTGTGCTCAAGTATCTCCCACCAGCAGTCGCAACTGCACACTCGGGCGTTAAAAGCAGTCCGTAATGCTAGGTTCGCCAATGTTGGTGGTTGATTTTGGTGGCTATCCTGTTGTAGATCCATATTGATTGTATATTTATTTCAGAAACATCGTGTCCTTTTATATTCAATATATATATATATATTATTATTATATCGCTGTTACTTATTTATGACAAGATAAAAACTATTTTTTTTGTTTATAATTAGATTTACATTTTATTTTTTACGCTAAATATAATTGATGATATGTATATTTCTGACAGTTTAATTGAATTCGATATTCATTATTTACACAAAAACTAAAGGTACATATTTGTGATTTTCTTAGAAACAAAGTAATAAATAAAACTTAAAATTTATTTCGATTACTTTATCTTTGTCATTTATTCTTATATTTTTATCCTGCTATATAAAAATTCCAGACACTTAAAAAGGTAGGACCTATGCACTCGAATAATAATGATTGCTATAAAGATCAATGTACCTGAATTTAATTCTAATTGCTTCTGTTTGTTTATTTCTGCAAAAAATAATTTTAAATTATGCAAATCCTTTATTCAATTTTTGCAAAAAATACATGATATGCATAACTATCATAAATAGCGGATTAATATCCTGCTATATTAAAATTAAAAGGTGGGACTTCTGCATTCAGGTAATAATAATTGACATAAGGATTAATTTACCATAAATTCAATAATACCAACTTTTATTTATTTTAAAAAATTTTATTTCTTTGCATCAAATTAAATCATTTTATTTTATACATTTTCAACAAAAATATACAAAACTTTTATTATATAAAATTTAAGTTTTTTTTAGATAGCCATAAGGCACAGAGTCAAAATTATCAAGAAATTTTCTTTTTGTTGATGATGGTTTGTACAGTTTAGTTTCGGGGACAGAAATTACCTGATGATCTTTTGTACGTCGTATATTTTTTGAAAAAATTGATATTGGTTCAACAGAGTTAGCGTCTTCATGCAGTATCATTTGTTTTATAGTATCAAAATTTATTAAATTTGCGTTTTTATAATTTAAACAGATACCTTTTACTTTGCACCGAGTTTGTAAATTGTTGTCTTTTGTACTATATATTTGATATGCATAATTTTTTGGTCCACCACAAGCAAACTCTGTTATATAGCTCCCGACACCAAATTCTCCTTCTAATTCATCGGTCATGCAACCAATTAAGTCCCCCGTTGCTGGTTCATATTCATTTTCATGACTTATGTATATAACAGAGTCTGTATCATAATACAAAACTCTGTTATCCAATTTTTCCAAATACTCATAAAGTTTAAGGCGCGCTTGTGCAGTCGTATATGAAGCAATACACACATTTACTGTTGACAGTGGTGTACATGCCTCATCTACATTTTCATAGTTCACAATTAATGTGTCCTCATTAATTGGTAAAATGTGGTTTACACTAATGGACGCATCTGTTATAAGTTCATACAAAACATCAGGTTTATTTACTATTGTTGTTTTTGGCTGATTTTCTCTTTGACCAAATTTTCCCCAGAAAGAGTTTAGCATTAATTTGGCCAGAGATCTTAAACCAACATTTTTAGTTATTTCTGCAAAATCAAGTTGAATATTTTCATTTTTTAAAAAATCCACAATATATTCTTCCATTTGTTCTCGAGTTTGACACCATGTGGGGAAACCACTGGCAGATTGCTTCATTTTTAAAAATTTATTCATCATTTCCGTGAACAAACCTGATAAATTTGAAATTTTGTCATACTGTGCAATTTCATACTCCCATATTTCCAAAATTTCTAAAATTTTATATCCTTTTTCTACTGCTTTAACTACCTCATTAAAAATCCAGGTACCAATTAAAGCTTTCTCATCCCCGTTATGAGAACAGTCTGATTGAGATAAATTTTCGGAACATGTTCGGCATAGTGAAAACATTAGTTTATTGTTTTGTTTGATAGGCAAAACAGGGTGATATAGATTTTGTGGGGGAAGTATTTTACACTTTATTAATCCATTTTTTGATTTTATATCCACCTGTTGACAATCTTGATTGCCTATATATATTTTAGGGTGACCAATTGGAAATTTTCCATATTTGCAAACCCACGGATATAATGAACACACGTCAATGTATTTAATTTTTTCTGAATTTTTACATTTGTAATGCATTCGTGTGTTACCTGTTCTTCCGCCAAAAAACGAATCACGAGGATTAAGTGGCAAATTATTCAAAACAGGATGATTTTTCAGATATTCTGTCATCTGTTTATTTTGTTGCAGTTTTTTGTAAAACTCGCATTCCCACATTTCTATTACTTCATAACCAAAAGATTGCAGTCTATTTGTTTTTGCTAGCGTATTTTCATAACGTAACTCAAATGTTTCATTAGATTGATTATTTATTGACTTGTTTCTATTGTGTTTTATGCATACAGGATGACCATGATAGAAACAACCATGAAATTCAAAAATTTGCTTTGTCTCTAAGCAATATCCATCTACTTTAACACCATTTATGACTGCCTCTTTTTGTTTTGCTGCAAACTGTATGGTAATATTTCTATTTTTTTCTTCATACAATAACCACTGCGTAGCTATTTTTGACTGAATGTCACGATTTCTATACCCTCCCATAGGTATAACTGCAATTGTATTTGGTTGTAAAAAATTACGTCTAAAAACCAAATTACACGCCGATGCTATTGTTGTTGCCTCGGTAAAAGGACATACATTGCATTCTGTAAGCATTAATTTTCTAAATTTTATGCACGCTTCTGTTAAAATATTTACATCGCTCTTACAGTACTCTTTTATTTCAGTCTGAATATTGAATTCTTGGTTTTTGTTCAAGTCATGCCATTTTAAAAACGTTTCGCGTTCATCTGTTTTCATTTGATCACAGCCATAGTATTCTGTAGAAGGTAGGCAACCAATATATTTTTTATTTTCTAGAGTATTAAAAAAATGTGGAAAATACCCTTTTTTAAACGTGCCTGGCAAATCAAAAGCTTTTGGCAGTTTAGACAGAGCCATAGGAAAATAATTTATGGAATCTATAAATTTTATGTTTTGAATTTTCATCATAATAATTTTTGTACCCTGCATAATTAAATCGGGTGTGAAATCAGTTTTTGTAATTATATAATTTAATATAAACTGATGATCAAACGCTTTTCCATTATGCGCAATTACTATAATATTTTTAAATTTTTTACGCATTGTCAATAGGGTTTTAAAGAAAAGATCTATTACATTTTCATTGTATACAGTCTGTCTAAAACCACAATTTTGACAAAATAGTAAATTATTTTCGTCAATACACGTTTCGCAGCGTTTATTAAATACACACAAGTTTGGTTCGTGTAATGTAATAGACGTATTTGATGATTTTTCTTCAATTACTTTTTCCTGCCGTGTTTCCAAATCGTAAAAAATAAATAATTTATTTTTCAGATCTGGTGTATTTGTGTTTTGTTGTATGAAACACAAATGTTCTTTTAAAACAAATTTTTGGCAGGTTGTACAGAAAAATTCACCACAAATGTGTATTCTGTTTAAGCGGGTAGTTTTTAAACAGCTTAAGCACCTTTTAATGTACGCACAAATACTGATTTTTTGAGATCCTGTTGTAATAAGATGGTTGTTATAGCAACTTTGGCCTCTAAATAGTCTGTTGCAATTTGTGCATGGTATTTCAGGTACAACTCTTTGACAAACTGGTGTTTTTTGACAGCAAGGACATTTTCCTCCGCAGTGATGAGAATTTCTGTTATTATACGCTACATGACATGTCTGACAAAAATACCGACAACAGAAAGCTGATGTTAGTGATGATATAACGTTATAATGATTTTTGTGATACAACAAATTTAAATTTTTACCACCTGTTTTGCCCTCGTATATTACATCTCTACCTTTTGCTCCATATTTATATACAATAATATTGTACTTTTCAGCAAAATATTGTTGAAACTGTTGAAGTTCTGAAGTACCAGCCCCCTCCGATGGTATTTTTATTTTGGCTGTCTGTAGTAAATCCATACTCCTAATAGTTTGAATTTTATGTACATCTTTCAAAATATGTTTATTTTTGTAAACAGACTCATTTTCCACTAAGGCTATAGCTACAACTAAAGCTCTAGGCAAGCAAATATAATCGCTATTTTTAATTGTGAGTATGCCTTTTCGCTTAGCACTTTCTTCATCAAAAGAGTTATAATTTTTGCCACGTCCCCTACCTCTTGGTATTCTAACAGATGTTACCTGTAAGCAAAAGTTGTCTGTGCTGAGACCTTCGGAATTGCTCTGAAATATTTTTGATATAAGGCCCCAGACTTCTTCAATGTTAATCAAAGATGCTTCTTTAAAATTAATCCACCCAGGAGCGCGTTCCAATACACTGCTGTCACAAAATGTGATTCCTACCTGATCGGTAGGTAATAAACCACTTGTTACGTATGAAATAATTTCCTCAATAGCGTTTTTAATCCAGCTTGTGGGTTCCTGGTTTTCAGGCACCTGTTTTATAGAAAATTCTACACGACGTCCACGCAAATTAAAACGTCTAACATTTAAAACTGAATCGTTTACAATTATAAAACTTGACATTTTGAACGTTAGTATAAAACTAAACCAAAAAGTTCTTTATTTCGCTCTTATATTCTAGAAATTCTTATTAAAAACATTTTTTTTTATAAAAAAACAAATTTTATTATTAAAATAAAGTTTATTTACACAAATTAATTTTTAGATGTACAATAGTATTTAACTTATAAATTTTATTTTAAAATATCTTTTTTATTTATCCATGAATTATGTGTGTTATCAAAGCCAAGCCATTTGACAAAAACTTGATTACCTTCTTGACGGATTATTTTTTCAACAAGATATGAATCGGAATATTTTGTTTTCTGCAATTCAAATTCATAAAAACCGCCCATTATTGGTTGTTCTTTATAGTCAGTTAAAGAATAAGTTACAGGGTTTGTTGAGTTAATTTTTGATATTTTAAAAATTTCGGTAGACCAATTTGGTTCATAACCTTTTTGAAAAATTCCTTTGGACTTGCTGATGCGTACAAAATCATTTATTTTAAATTTAGATGTTTTATATAACTTTGGGGTGTTGTATATTGTTGTTAATAGAAGTTTTTCATTTTTCTTAGATACTTGAATTGGTTTCATTTTTATTGTACGATGTCGTGTATGGTTATATTTATCTGTTAAATCATCTATAATAGAAATCCAATTATAATTACCTTGTAAACTAAATTGTTTCCACATATTATTTTTCAAAGTTCGATTAAAACGTTCACAGATAGAAGCCTTAAGTTTTGTGTATGTATGATAGTGATTTATATTATGTTTTTTTATTAAGTTTTGAAAATTGCTGTTAAAAAATTCTTTTCCTTGATCAGAATGAATATTTTTTGGAATTTGCTTGCTTTTAGATAAAATTTTATTCATAGCCTTCGTTACATCAGAACCACTTTTTGTTTTAACTGGTTTTGTATAAGCATATTTTGAAAAAATATCAATAACTGTAAGTAGGTATTTGTAACCTTTGTTGAATTTTGCAAATGGAATCATTTCTACTAAATCAATTTGCCAGGTATCATTAAGGCCTTTCTGTTTAACTTTCCGCCTTTCGAATTTTTTTCTTGCAGGCTTATGCAATTCCTCTACAATTGACTTTTTACTCATGACGATACTTCACAACTAACTTAAATATACTAGTAAATTTAGTTTTATAGCTTTTGTCAAAGAGTAAAGTTGTTCTAAAAAAAATATGCAGAGCAAAATAATTTTTGTTGATTTTCAATTCGTAATTGGTAATGGTAAACATTATTTTATAAAAGAAATGGCTACACTTAAGCAAGGCTCACTAACTGCAGATTATTATTTATTAAAAGCTCCATATCCTAAAGAAGAACTAAATTATGAAATTTCACAACAAAATGACTACAATAGGGATAATATAAACGGTCTGGAATGGGAAAGTGGTATTATTGAATACAACAGTCTACCATATATATTTAAAAATTTAGAACAATACAGTATTTTCGTAAAAGGCAAACAAAAAAAAGATATACTTATCAAATATTTTCCAAAAACAACAAAGATTGTGGATTTAAATTTTGACATTCCTAAATTACAAGAATTACAAAATTATGCCACATACTGTCCCGTTCACTCCACATCAGAAGGACGGAACTTAAAAAGATGTGCTTTAAAAAATTGTTTTAATATGTACATGTATATGTTAAAATATAATAAAATTGATTTTTAAAATATTATTCTTTGTTTAATTTCTCAAAAGTGATTATGCTTTAGTTATAATTGTAGTGACAAAATGGAAACACATACGCCCCGAGATGCTGGCAACTTGCTTCTTGCCTATCATTATTATCTAAATAAAGAACACACAGCAAAAATTTCATCGGGTTTTCATCCGAGTACGTTAAAACCAATAGTGGTAATTTCAAAGTTTGGTAAAACACCAATGAAATTCAGTTATAGTCTTTGGATTATGTTTGTTCAAAACATATGCAATGATGACGATATTCAAAATTTAACATTTTTGTTAAACAGCGAAGAATGGAATCAAATTAATGGAATCAGGGATTTTATAACCAGTCATGCATACTTTAACTATGTAAATGAAATATATGTAAAAGATTATATTACTAAATATTACAAAAATTGTGAAATTTATAATGTAAAAAAATTAACAAGAGAGCATTTTTTTCTACCAGAATTTAATATCTCGTTTAATTTCTCCAAACTTTTTGTAGAAATTCCTTTGTTATGTGCTGAAAATGTGATAATAAATGAATAAAACAATATTGATATTTTATTTGTTTGTATTTTAATTGTTTTTAAAATTACAGATTTGTTACTTATTATATATAAATTTACACTTTAAAAATTTTTCGAAATAATTGTAAAATAAATTTATCATTGTAGTTAAAATCATTTGAACTAAAGATGCTTAAAAATTTCTTCATTGAAACACCTCTGCAACGGAAATATATGAAAACACAACAATAATGACCACATACAGTTGAAAAGTCTGCTTGTAAACGTTTTGAGTTTCTTATGAAACATTTTTGCTTAGAATTCTGATTGATTTTTCTTATGATATTTGTTTTTATTGTTTGATTTCCATAAGAATCAAAATATTCGGCACATCCTGCTTGGGGAAAATTTAAAACAAACCAGTGTGATCCAGGTTTTGTATCAGGATCTGAATTAACAACAATACAAAATGGTTTCTTTTTTATCTGTTTTGGTATGCGATTAAAAGCAAAAACGCCCCTAAAACAAAATTTTGTGTGTTTATTCCTCCGAAGAATTTTTACTATCTGTTGCGTATTCATGCTGTTCTGTTAGGTTTGAAATATCGTAAATTTTTGTGTTACACTTTATAGATTGTAATAAAAATTCTTTTTTGTTTTTTCCATTAACCAACAATACATCAAATTTGTTTAATTTTTTATTTAAAGCTTGAGTTATATTTTCGTTGTATAAATTTCCATTTGTATTGCAATTGTGTTTTTCTGCATTTATTTTTGATGTTGGATATAAATATTTGTATTCGTAGTGTACTACTTTATTTGATTCTTCAATACCTGCAATACTTACTTTATGTCCAAAAGTAATTATTTTATCACTGGTAAATGATATGTCCACTAAAGCATATGATGGAAATTTATTATTATTTATCATTTTTATGCTCTAACACTTTCAAGGCCTGTTGTATAATAAAAAATTATTTTGTTTGTACAGCTATTTATAAATTTGTGTAAACATTACGATTCCTGTCAATTTCTAATGACGCATCAAACTCTCCATAAACAATGCACGTTAATGTTGAGGGTAGTGCAGAGCTTAATTTTGCCTCAATTCTTACTGTACCTTGATTTAACAGGTTTTGACATGTTTCATTACCTGATCCATCGGCTGATAAATCAAAAGCTAATACTGTGTAGCCTTTTGAAAAATATTCTCTTGTGATCTGATGACCTCTATCGGAATGATGTATTCCTGTACCCTTGAATAATGTTAAATATGCTCTGGTATTACAAAAACTCTCAGAGAAATTTGTTTCAATTGGCGAATTAGGTACTTGTACACCGTTTACATATAATTGAAATTGTGATAAATTATTGTGATCAAAATGATATGGATTTTTTGATCGTTTTCCATTAAAGTTTTCATTATTTACCATACAAAATAATAATGTATTAGGTAGCTGACCAATAAATACATTATCCAATGAAATGTTTGAAGTATTTGCTGGTATTGTAAATGTTTTCAATTCTCCTCTTTTGTAATGATATTTTGCATTAGTTTTTGCAAGAATAGTGTTGTGAGCCAATAAAATATTAGGGTTAACTGTAACATGTTTCATGTATAGTGTTGCTTCATGAATTTTTAAATAGCTTTCATCCGTATCAGCGCAAAATAAATAAAATTCTGGTTTTTCCAGTGTTAACGAAATTCTCACATCAACATTGTTTAAAAGCAAAGTAGGTGTGTTAAAAAAATCCACATGTAATTTTCCCATTAGCTCTACAGTAGAAGAGTTTTTGTACTGTTTCTGTCTTATTTTGGAACCTTCGTTATTAATATCATGAACATTTGGTTTATCTAACTCCCAACCAGATCCTTCCAAATGTGTTGAACTAGCATCTTTTCCATAGCTTACCAAGGAAATTAAATAACTTTTATAATTATAAAAAGAATCAGAAGGTGTTACATTTTTCCCATTTATTGTTACATTTACTTGTTTAATCATTGAATGTAGCAAATTATTTACTACACTAGGCTGTGGTATTGACTTTTTATCAGCACCTGATCCTGTTGTATCGGCATAACTCCATTTTGTTCCATCTTGTTTTAATATTTGAACTTTAAATTTAATATATGTTGATGCTAAATCTCTGTATGTATCACCATTACCAAGTGAGACAAATTCTATTGTAGAAGGTGAGGCCTCTAACGAGGCTAATGGATTGTAGACTACTTCATCAGTTCGTAAGATACTCGTCTGTATTGGTGGTGTTGTGAAAAGATCTAACTCTGACTTCATGCATTCTACAATAACCATTTTTAATTAAAAATATCTAGAACACGTGATTTTTTATTTCCTGCTCTCCGCCTATTTTTACTGATTGAATATAGTTTCGGTTTTACACGTCTTTTTATAGTTTTACGTCTTTTTTTTACTTGCATCGTTTTTTTACTACTTTTTTTTCGCTTTCCACCACTACCATACATTGAATGCAATTGGTTCACTGCTGAGGTTCTTAAATTTTTTATGCCTGCTTTAGCTTGTTCTTCGAATACTTCTTTTGGATTTGACCCTGACGCTATATCATACAAAATATTAGAGCCAGTTTTGAATGCTTCGTCTTTTAGTAAATTTAAACCAGTAGCCAATGCAGGTTTTAAAAAACGAAATAAACCTCCAAATAAATTACCTAAACCACGCCCTCGCTGGATTGTTGGATATGCCTGTAAAAGTGGTCCTATTTCATTTATATTACCGCCAGCTTGTGAAGAATAATATTTAATGTATTCACGATGCATGTTTAAGTAAAACGATAAAGCTTTATGTGTTGTTTTTATTTATATACTTTTTTTTATTAAAATCTCTTAAAATGTAATACAATTTTTGTCGGATAATAGTTTGGTACAAAATCAATTTTTTTGCCATACTGATCTGAAATATTAATGGCAATAGTTTCAAAAATCTTCTTTTCCAATGGAACGTATTGTATATTTTTAAATTCTATATTGTTTTGTCTTCTACAGTTATCAATATTTATTGCACGCAACGCTCGTATATTATTATTTCCAAAAATTTCTGGCTGAATAATATCACTATATACTAGTAACATACCACTTTTTTCATCTTTTATTTGTTTAAACGTACGTTCAAATAAGTCTAGTATTGTTTTTTTGTATTCAATAATATTTTTTTTTTGCTGGAAAAGCTCTTTTATTAATTCTGGTATAGTATATTCAACATCTGGTTTTAAATAAAAACTGTCTTCGTTAAAAGTTTTTGATATACGTATAAATTTTAGGCTATTTGCTTCCGAAACAGGTTTATATTCACTCTTATAGGTCTCATCGTTCGATAGAGTGACTAACAGTTCATTATAAAACTCATGTACTACTTCGGTACGTGTACACGTTCCTAATGGTGTAATGTTGTTAATAAGTGTAGGTAAAAAATTTCGTTTCCAATCATCATGCATAAATTTGGCACTATCTTCATGGTAAAATGTATATCCCAGACGTTTTTTAACAAGTTGTTTATTTCTACCTACTAAAACTGAATGAACCCCCAACGCAATAGTAGCTGATTTTTGTTTTTCATATAAATCAGTTTGTAGGTAGTCATTAACAAAAATTTCCGAAAGACCAACCTGCCAATCGGCTTTAGTTAAATCTAAATGTGTTGGTATTCTATTTTCAAAAGTTGCCAGAGTATTATCGGGAAAAAAATTTACTGAATCATTACTAAACAATGTAATATAGAAATTATCTCGTGAATTCATAATTACAATTGGTAAATTTAACCTTTTAACGCTTATTTATAGCTTTTTATCAGTTATTTGTAGTTTTCCCAGAGAGGAGGGGTGCCATGTAGTTTATATTGCTTGGGTGTGTGTGGTGGAGTGCCAGGTGTTGCTGGCTTCCTTTTTTTAATATTTTTTTCTGCAGGATATTTTGACAAAATACTTTTTCTTAACAATGAACCACTTGCTTGTGCATGTTGTCTTGTATTTATAGGTGACAAAATACTTTGGTTAAAAAATGAATTATTTGAATTTGTACGTTGTCTTGTAGGAGACTTTTCTGGTAATGCTACTGTAATAATACCACCTGTATTTGTGTTAAACATTCTTACATTGGAATTAGAAGAAGACAATCTTCTAGTTAAACGCTCTTCAGGTAATGTTTTCTGCAAAGCAATTTCAGCAGCTTCATCATCATCATATTCCATATCTATATCTTCATCACTAATCTGTTCTCTATATTGCGATATTTGTTGTTGTTGTTCTTTTACTGGGTTAAAGTCGAGAAAAACTTCATTGTCTTCATAATTTTCTTGCTGTTTAATATTAGGCTCATATTGTGTTTCCTGATTTTTGACAAATTTAAGTCTTGTTTGAGTTTCAGTATTTTTTGTATCAACATTATTTCTTTTAAATGGAGAGGGTATAGCCAAGCCTGTTCGTCTTTGATTAGCATACTTTATTAAATTCTGTCTTAACAAGTACCATTTTTGTGTAGGGTTTATTTTTTTATTATTTAAAAGATTTTCAATATTATGATTTAAAATATTTAAGTTCTTTTCATTTTCTACTAATTTTTTAAATCTTACAAAAACATCGGGGGGTATAACAATCATACGCTGCATATTATTCATTTTTCGACTGATAATCTCCTATTAATTTACCAATAATACCTGATAGCACGGTTCCAATTAGTACAGGTAAAAAGCCTCCTTTTTGAATAAGAATTCGACGTTTTGCTTTCAAACTACTTTTAGTACTCACTAAACATCTTAATGTTCTTTTATGTTTTTTTAAAAATGATAAACTCTTCTTTGATATTTTATTATTCCCGTTTAAAGTATTAATAGCAATTTCAATTAAAGTCTTTATAACATCATCATTACAATTATTTAATATACTATTACGAAATTTTTTATTCTGATCTTTTAGAAGATGTAATGTATGTCGGTTTCTCATCAATCGTTTCATATTTCTCACAGTAAACTTTATTATTTAATTCACTCGGCGTACAATAACAAACACAATCATTTTTTTCAAATATATTACCGCGTATACGAAACAATTCATTGATGTTTTGTGTTAAGTCTAACACAATATAACCGTGAGGGCTTGATGTAACCTCATTATATACTTTTGCAAACTCTCTTGTTTTTTCAGGAAATATTTGTCGTGCTAAAGGTAAAATCTGCGATTTGTCGCGGGGGTTCTTAAATAAAACCAGATATTTAGCATTTAATGATATATCGCGACAGTATTTACCTTGGTGAAAAATATTTTGTATTAGCAAAATAATTGATAAATTTTTATGGTGTGAACCTTTTGTAAACAATTCACATACTTGTTTATTATATGTCTCAAGCATTAAATCATCCAATACAATTAAAATATTATCGTTATTTTCATTATTTATTTGTTCTGGTATATTATTTAAAAATTCAATATTTTCAAAAGGTAAATTTCTTGGTATAGCAGACAATTCAGGGTTACACCAGATTATTTTTGTAATATTCGGTTTGATTAAAGTTTTATGTTGATATATTATATTAGAAACAAAAGTTGTTTTACCACACCCTGAAGGACCTGCTATAATCATAGTAAATGGATGTATAAAGGGAATCATGTTTTTTTATAATTTTAAATTTTCCATTCGTGTTAATAGTGTTCTATACGTGTTTTTGAAATATTTTATAGCATCCAAAGCATCCCTATATCTATAAGTTATTGAAACACAAATGCAGGTATCAGGTCCAGATGTTGCTTTATTATCTGACCAGATACAACTTTTATAATGTTCGCCAAATTTAGATTTTTGAACACCGCCTTCCACTAACGAATTTAATTTCGCAACAAAATGTTCTAATTTTGATAAATTATGCTCATCTATCAATGATTTATATTCTTTTATGATTTATATTCTTCTAACTTCTTCAATATGCTGAGTTGTCAACAACATTTTATAAACTAAAGCAGAACTGTATTAATCATGAATATATATCAAACACTACCAAAACATACAAGTGATATCTGATATGGAAGATCATTTAGAGCTTTGAAAAAAATTGAAGATGGCGAAAAAGTAGAAAAATTGAATATGTTGCTTATATATGGTCTAGAATCGTCACACCATGCTAAAAATCAACATAATAATATATTCCGGATTTGTAAATGTACGTTGCACTTTCTTTTGTTCACAAAAACTTGTATATACATTATTATTAATATACAAACATAAAAAGTAGGTAGAGAGGCACTTGAGCCAGACAGTTTAATTGAGGTCATTTGTCTGTGGCGCCACTAGGTCATTGACTTGCTATAAGTAAGCATACAATGTAGGTCAGACAGTCCATAATAACGAAAATTACCAAGTTCAAGTTCGTAATACTTATTCATATTTTCTTGTTTTGCGACATACTTATAAATATTATAAAGGTCAACAACATTTCATCTGTGCATGGATGACAAAGCAAAAAAAAAAATCATGTTTTCCAAGATCCAAAAAAAAAAAAAAAAATTACATATGATTACCTAATTACTCACACCTGTCAACACACCTGTCAACAAAAAACACTAAGTACATATGATTACCTAATTATTCACACCTGTCAACACACCTGTCAACACCTGTCAACACCATCAATCAAATTGGTTCCCAGCACCAAGTGGCCCAATAACTACTCA
Source organism: Rhamphomyia laevipes (assembly GCA_963920725.1). NCBI lineage: Eukaryota > Metazoa > Arthropoda > Insecta > Diptera > Empididae > Rhamphomyia > Rhamphomyia laevipes. The sequence goes on from OY987256.1 coordinate 35,570,017, forward strand.
AACATATTATTTGTACTAACTATTTCATACTCGTATTTCTAAAAACTGAAAATAAATCTTTTTATCTTTTACAAAATTTAAATAATGGGAATGGGAATAAAAAATGTATGAGAAAATTATATTTTTCTTAATAAATTACATTTTGTGAGTAACAATATGCCAGATTAATTAACAAAATTTGTCATTTTATTTATCAAAATTTCATATAATTATAATAACTAGTTTGTATTTAAAAATTGTATTGTAAATATGTTTACCTAAAATACTTGTAGATATATTTTAAGTCATTTCAGATTTTATTTGAATTAATATTTTATATTTTTAAAATAACAAATTTTAGAGTTTTTGCGGAATTCTAATTAATTTCAAATGTTCATCCAGTAAATCCTACAATATGATATGACTTTTATATAAGAAGAAAAGAATAAGATAAGATTTTGCATTAAAAATTTAACTTTTGCGTTGCAGGTTGCAGCACTGGGACACTGGTAAAAACTTATAACGATTTATTTACAAATATGCCCTCACCGCACGTTTTAATCTACATACAATTTCAAAAATTTGTATTTCAATTTACAATAAATACTTATGTATTTAAATTTAGTAAAATAATATTAATGAAAAAGTAAAATATAATAAATTGTGAATGTTTAAATATATAATAAAAAGTGTTAACCAAATTTTCAACCTTTTAGCTTTCTATTTCGCCACCTCACATCATCACAAACTGTAATTATTTTGACATTTGATGATGGTGAAAACGCTCGGAAATTCTGATAACCAAAAACAATGTACTATTTTTTTGGCAATGCGGTAAAAAACATATTATAGTGTATTATTTATTTTTGACAAATAATTTATTTTTGGCAAAGAAGAGTTCGTATAATAGTACTAAATATAAATCTATGTGTAAATGCATTATTATTTTGTTAAAAGAACCAGGCTTTCCTTATTTTGGTTACTTACTCTAAATCGAAAGCTTTCCATTCCATTGTGATATTTCTCACTAATTGTACAATTTGAATTTTTAAACTCTTCATTATATCTAGAGTCACAAACCAGAACTTTATTTAAACCAGAACTTATTTAAAAAAAGTAAAATTTTCAGTAGATCAATTTTAAGTTTTCAGGGCCTCATTTATAATGCAATAGTATTTTAAAGCAAACAAATGGAAGTTAATACAGTAAAAAATGTATTAAATATTAAAATCGCTGATTTTAAATTTGTGGAAAATCAAAGGTTTGTAAGATTTTAGATTAAAAAGAACATAAGACGTTTTCAAACAAATTTAAAAACTATATCCAAAACTCTAAGTATAGTTAAGACGTTTTGGTTTCTTATATTCATATTTTTTTTTCTTATTATGATATAAGCCTTTTTTACTTGGGTTTCTTTTCTTTAGAATTTTTGTTACAGATATCTTTTATCTTATTTTTATTTTTATTAAAGAATTACTATAAAAAGTGTAAACTGTAGTAATTTTTTATGCATTTTATTTAAATATAAAAATTAAAAATTTGTTCTTCAGTCCAATTCACAATTTTTTGTACTTTTTAATTGAAAATTAACCAAAAATAATTCATTTTTTTTTATCAGAACTTATAAAATTATCTAAAATATTTGATTCATTTTAATTCCAATAAAAAAGTTTAAATTTTTAATAGGTTAATTTTAAAAATAATTATTCTTCAGATTCTTCGTCTACGATAATATCTGGGAAATATGCTGTGACCAATTTCTTATAAAATTCATGGTATAACCAGTCAATAAGTGGTAACATAATTACCATCAAATCTTTCTTTTTGGCTTCACTTATAGCAATAGGTGCTATGTAACATAACTTAATCTTGAGATATTTTAAATTACACTTTTAATTTTTGGAATGGTTGACTATCATCCAAAGAATATTTAAATTAAATTATACCTAAATCCTTTGTATATTTAAACCATTTCACACGCTGCCATAAAAAACGTACGCCATCAGTATCTACTTTTCTCCAAACGAATTTTTCACGTGAAAGAGAACAAAAATAATAAAATAGTTCCTGCTTCATTTCTTTTACTTTAAATTTCATGCCAGCAGCCTCTACTAAGTGCATCCAATCTTTCGGATGGTGGAAGACGTTTTCTTCTTTTTCTTCTCTATTGCATCATGGGTGGTATCACACTCCATGTGTGTATGTCCAGGAGTTAAAAATTTATGTTCAATAATATCTGAACTGGACACAAAAAGAGACAAATATTTTTTCGATGTATTGCTGCGTGCATAATGGCTTACATATGCCGGAAATGAATCTTTGACTTGTGGCACTTTTTCTTGGGAAAGTTTATTAACAGGAGGGTGTTTTCGTCGTTGGTCAAGCGTGCAACTCTTTGATGTTAATTTGGACTGTACAGTTTTTACAAACCTATCAGTCTCTCCAAGTGTTCGTTGAAAGCATTTTTTGCACACCTGAATTCTTTCGCTATCAATTTCTAAATAAAAGTTAAAAGTTAATAGCCTGTTACGCGGATTCGTAGGATGATTTCGATTGGTTTTCATTTTAGTTGGTTTAGCTGTATAAGACCCATACTATAAATTACCTGTAAGTTAAACAATTTCAAATCCCAATATTTTTGGAAAATTTCATTTTGTTGCTGCGCTGATATTTTTTGGTAACAATTTCGTCTGCATTTATCTAAAGGCACTACTTTTCTGGCAGATATTTTTCCAGATCCACTTTCATATTCCAAACCAGAATTTCTTTTACGTTGAAATGTCCTTTTTTATATTTAAACTTAGGCTGTCTTCTTCACTACAACTGCTATGTGCCGAATTTTCTCTGTCGATATTACGTTCAAAATTAGGATCCACCACACTGTCATCATCGTCATCAGAAAAAGATAGATCAACATTTTTTTTAAAATTATGGACTTCTGAAATAACGTCATGATCAGCAGCATATTCTGAATGAATATTGCAAAGAATTTCGTTTATTATGCAATCTGTAATATATTTTTTTTAATAGGAAAAAAAATATTCCAAGAAAAACGGTTTAGAAATCAAATTTTTACCATCGTTATTACTCGCACAATCAACGGAATTGCTGCTACATGCCTTTGATAAATCATTATTTTTTGATTAACTAGGTTGCTCTCTAATTAATTAAAATATTCTATGAAAAAAATAATAGTTAAAATATGAAAAAGATTATTTACCTTTAGAAGAGCTACTTCTAACAACTTCTTCCCAACGTGGACATTGCTTATGTACACTTAAGACTTATGAAATACCAATATAAACTTTTTGTTTTATCAACTAGCACAAGGAAAAATGTTTTAAGTATATTTAAAAAATGGTTTTGATATTTGTTTTTAAAGCAAAGCGTCTTAGGTATTCTTACGAAACTAATTCTGACAATTTCATTTAAGGAATAATGGCTTAATTTTACTTACCTTATTGTGAACGCACTAAACCAAAAAGGAAGAACGTTTTATATCAACTTAAAAAAAAAGCACAAAAAATGTATTTCACGAATTTTATTTTTTGAATATTTTTCTTATTTATATATAAGCCATGTTGCCGCGACGATTATAACCACGAAATGAATTTTGGTCTATGAAGTTTGAGTTAGGACGATATTCCTTGTGCAACAATAACACAAACTTAATTAGGACGTTTTTCCACTTGCAATAACTTTCGATTAAAATAAAGTAGAAATATGGGGATACGTGCAAATAAAAAATAATCTAATTGTTAGTCATTTACAAGGTTTTCAATTTTTTTCAATTTTGTTTTCAAGATAATACGTTCTGGATTGCGAACCTAATTCAACATTTACAAACATTTTCGAATTCAATAAACATACCCAAAATAACAATACATTGTGGGGGTATTAGTTTAATATCTAATTGAATCGTGAAACTGCGGTTGTTATATAGTTTTATTTATTTTATTATTCTTTATAAGAAAATAAGTGAAATTAAAATTAACATTTCATATAACCGTATATATTTTATTTATAATGTCATAAGTAAAATATATTAAGTTATAGTTTCCTTAATGTCAACACTTAAAATAATATGACAGGTACCAACACAAGCAACTAAATTAATTGCAAATATGACGGTAAATGAAATAATAAATTATACAAATATGAATTTTAATTATGCACTAAGAAATATAATAGATATATAAACATGTCTATTAATTTTACTCGAGTACTAAGGATTACATCTTTTATGTTAATTATATCTGATTCAATAAACTATAAAATATTGACATAATGATAATCAAAACTAAAACTTAATAATTGCTTAAATTGATATCTTTATTATTTTATAACTTGAATAAATCATTGTGGGTAATTAGATTTTTATATGGTACCTTGTGAAATTAATATTATGTTAATAAATAAATATACATATAAATTAATAATTTCAATTAACATCATAATATAAGGACAAAATATTGAAAATCAATAAAAATTATTTTTAATTATATCCACAAACTTAACTGATATTAGATAAATATTGTTTTTCAATCCAATTCTTCGTTGTCGTTCCATATCATTATGTAAATTTCTCTTTTCAATTGTATCAGCTTCTTCAACATCACAATCAACACTACCACTATTATTATTGTTATTATTATTATTTTTCTTTGTATGATGATTATTTGATGATAATTTTGATTGTTGATATTTTTTACCACGATGACGTTTATTTGATGGTAAATATTCATCACTTGCTGCTGCTGCAACTGCTGCTGAATTTCGTTTACGGCTACTGCTACCATGTGAATTTGTTGTATTTTTTATTGTAGAAATCACCGATGATGTTGTAACATTATTATTGGCGACATTATATATTGATATTGGATATGGTGTTGGTGCTGGTGTTGGATATCTTGAATTACCAAGAGATTTTATTTTATTTGGTGTTATAGTGCCAATTTGTGTATTATTATTATTATTAAATGATTCATATGAATCACGACGTCTTGGTGGTATTGTTCTAATACCATTAGCAGTTTTAACAATACGTGCTGATATTTTATGAGCAACTTTTGTTTGTAAAGCACGCCGATCCTTATCAGACGGATTTGTTGGTAGTTTTTTATCACCAACTGAAACTACATCTATTTCTTCATCTATTTTTAAAATATAAAGAAAATTATTACTAAAACGATCTTTGAAATTTGATATTATCAACAATATAAATTACGTTCTAAAATATACATATATCTATATATATATGATAAAAATAGCATATAATATTGTTCAAAATTAGGGGGGAAAGAATTTTTTTTAAAACAAATCTCTTCCGTCTTGTGTTTGTCATACTGTGTGTCTGGTCGTTACGCAGGCGCAAAAGCTTTAATGTTTTGCTTAGTTTTTTTTTGCGTAGCGTAGAAAGCAACACTAATGCCTAGAAATCATGGGTGTGTGTATACAATGAATTCATATAAATATAAATTCCAGTCATTAAAAAATTGTTCAAATTAAATTTAGCTGTTTTATTAGTACAGACATAAACCACAACTTTTTTTTTTTATTATTTTTAATTTTAGATTTGTTCAAAGTCCCCAACAGAAATAAGTAGTAACAAATAATTTCCGCGTAGCAACAAATAATTTGGAGATAATTTCAATGCAGCTTAAAATTAGAGATAAACTCGAAATACATATTTTTTTGAAAATATACAAATATAAATATATTTTTAAAAATACCAATTAATTTTTATAATAAATTGAATTTATAAACTGATTTTCAAATAATATATATTGGTATAATAATTGCATATATCTAAAACTTCCATAATTTATGCTATATAAATAGTAACTTAGTTACTATACTAAAAAATAAATATTATGTTGACCAACATTTTATTTATTTTTTAAATGAAGAAGGTTCATTCAATACAACACATACAAATTGTGAGAAATTTTGTAGAGATAATTTTTGGTCATGAGAATTATTATCTAAATTTTCATTTCGTTTCGGAGCTTCATCACCCCCACCTATTTTCCTGAAAATGATAATTTTCAATATATGGATAAAACTTTCCTTTCTTATATGTAGAGTACGGAAATTAAAAAAAAAATGTTTTGATTATTTTTTTATTAATACATTCACAGCAGAGATAAATATTCAAAAAATATTGTTTCTTTTCACCATCAACCACAAAATTTTGTTTCTTTTCATCATCAACCACAAAATTTATGTGAATTAGAACGGTGCGGAGGTGAATAAATAAAAATAAATATACAGTACACGCGCGATCATGTAAAAGTACATAAAGCCAAAATATTTTAACAAAATAATACTTATAAAAAATTAAGCAAGTATAGACGAAAAAAAAATACTGGGAAAGAGATAGATCTAATGGGAATAGAAATTTCCCATTCTTAATTTTAGTCTTTCTTTTCATTTATAATATTTATTTTGAAGTATCTAAACCTATTCCCACCTCAACAATAACTCAAAAATATATAAAATGTTTATTAAATTTCCAAAATTTGAAAGATAAAATCAATTGTATTCCTTTAATGATTTATAGCCAAGGTTAAAATTTTTTATTTTGAATTATAAATTAATAGATTTTATATAATATTTAGTTGGATTTATTATTGAACGAATAGAAGGACAATTTGTTAAGAAGGTGGTTTTACTTATCGAATTTACTTTTGTTCCCAAGAGAAAAGTAGGTGATAATAAAAATAAAATCAGCTTGAAAAATTTGTACTTCGTTATAATATTTTTATTTACTGTTTGCTGACATTCAATAATTTACTAAGAATTCTTAAGGGAAGTATAATTGACGAAGGTCTTAGAGATAAAAAAGATTTTGATTAAAAATTTCCATTTTTTATAAATATTACTTTTCTTGGTTATATCCTCACCCCATTGCTATCTTGTTCAATAGACCATTTTTCTCGAAATTGAGTTAGATATTGATTCATAATAATTTTAAGCTGTTCTATCGTTTGGCATTTACCGTTTTGTTCTATAATCAAACCGTTTTTCATATACGCAGTAACATTTATGTTCTAAAAACCAAAATTGACAAAGTTTAGAGTGTCTTGTTTAGTCAATATCCACTTCCATTATTTTTTATTTAAAATTGAATATTTTTACATTGTGTGTTGTTGATAAGAAAACATGTACTAACAAACATGTTCAATACGCCTTAAAAATATATTTTATGTTCAATATGTAATTTTTTAATTTTGTTCTATCTTAGTCAATATCATATAAGCCTTATTAAGTTTTAAACGATATTAAACAAAACATACATAAATGTAATTTTATTGTATGGTGATATTTTGTTAAATATCAAGTATTTTAGCGATATTACTCAATATCCATAATTATAGTTAAGTGTACGTTTCGTCAATATCCAATATCCATTCGAAAATTGGTCAATATGTCATAAATGTTATCTTTTATGTCATAAATGTTATATTTTTCACTATTGTCTTGTTCAATATCCATTATTTCAACAAACATTTTTGCATATGTAGAACAAATATGTCCAAATCGACACAGCCGAATAATTTGTTAAATATACAACAAACCATTAAAGTAATATTAAGTTTAAATATAGTTTGATGTTTAGAATTAAATTTGAAATTTATTAAAACAAACAAAATTTACGTAGTTTAAAAAAAACAACACTTTTTCTGCGCTAAAAGTGTAAAAATTGATTTCCCGAAAAACTAAAAATTGGACTTTGAACAAGATAGCATTTGGGTGTCGATATGTATGTCTATTTTACAGGGTAAAATACAAAAAAATTAATAAGTGGTTTTATTAGATAGCTATATTAAGTTATGTGTTAATATAATTATATTTATTATTTAAATAATATAGAACATAATTTTTATCCCGATTATTATGTTGTTTATGTTTGTCCTATGAGCCCTATTTCATAAGTATTTTATATACATATTATATGTATATGTCTATTTTTTAAAAAATATATTGATTTTATATATCCTTTGATCGAAAATGTTTTTTTTTCATTGTGTTGTGCGAATTTTATATTTTCTGTACAATTAAATTATTTATTTAATTTACATTTATTTTTGTAGATGCATGAAATTCATAATAAATTAATCTATGAGTTTCCTAACACTGTTACGCTTGATTAATTATTTTCCAGTTAAAATTTAATAAATGATTACACTTAAACAGTTTCATTAAACTAATAATAATTGATTACCAAATTAATGTTGCATATTTACTTTTTTATTCAGTTTAATATGAAAATGATATATAGATTTCATAAATGTTTATCACAATAAATTGTTCTAAATCTGTAATATTCGAACTCCAAATTTATTTTACATGAAAAAAATTAGTTCTAATCGCTGATTAAATATATTTATTTAGAAACTATTTGATAATTTAGATACTGTATTAAGAAACTAAACTTGAAGTAAATTGGGTTAAGATTTATCAATGTGATTAACAATCAGGCTTTCCAAACTTAATTTTCTAAATATAACAAATAACCATACATTGTTACAATTAAGAGGTGGCAAAATATTAATTTTTTAAATACCAAAATTTGCTTAGTAATACCAATATTATTTATGAATTTCTTTAAATTAATTTTATTTTATAAATTAATTTATATAAAAATATAAGAATTAAAATGGGATGGCATAAGAATAAAACGCCATGTGCATAATATAGTATATTATCATGTATTTTTGTTCGCGCTTCATTGAAATTTATTCACAATATTTTTGCTTTCTTATACCATTAAAGATAAATGTGCAATTTAAAATTAATTTAAATTTTATATTATTAAATCGGCAAGGTTTTATATCAATCCAAAAAAACTAAATCAAATTAATTTAAATCCAGCATTAATTTAAATTTCTTATTCGATACCATAAAATTAACAATTTATATAAATAGGTATATAGAATATTTTTTTATTAACATCATAATATAAATATTATTCATCAAACTGACATTAATTTATTAAACAAATATCTCATTCCTTTCAACTTTAATAAAATTTGTAAATCTTTTTCTCTCCCCAGTTGTATTACTTTTTGAATGAAACTATATATAAAAAAAAAATTATTCACATACTATATAATTATGTAAAAGTATGGCTTCCATATGTATATGATTAAATTGTATTCCTGTTTCTTTATATAATATCTCAATCCCTTTTCAGAATAATTAATTTTTCTTGCTTTTAACACCTTAGCTATTTTGAGATAATACTTTTGATAAAAAAAGTAATAAATTCATCCCGACAACTCAATTTTAAACCGCAATATCTTCTTTTCTTTTCTTTTATTTAATACAATTTGAACATAAAAAGTAAGAGAATGATAAAATCCATCCTTACTTAATAGTTTAAAAATGGTTTAAATCTGTGCATTATTTTAAATTTTTCCTCGATTATTTTTACAAATTTAAAATAAAATATGCTGAGATAATCTGCCGAGAACGAGATATTTTTAATAATCGATAAAAATGATATATAAATTCAAAAGCAAAGTAAGTACAAACATTCTCAAGCTATTCTCAAAATTTGTTACTCCACATGCAATTTTAGATATATATTTATATATATATCAGTTCCACTCAACAGTACATCATCAAAGGATTTAATGAAATATTTCCTAAGCTATATATTTCAAATATAGCTTTGCCGGATAAGCGCTACAAGTTTTTTACAGCAAAGAGTATATTTAAATAATTAATATAATATAATAAACTTCATTTGCTCATGTGAGACAGGTAAGTTTTTATTTCTAAACAATTATAATATTTTAGTACGAAATGACCAAATATTAAAAAAAAAAAACATTTTTTTCAAAATTAAATAAAATTAATTTGATGTACGAGCTATTTTTCAGATACATAAATGCATTAAATTTAGAATTTGTTTATACTTTATATATAGGTATTACTTCATTTGTGTAACATTGCAGTGCCTTAAAAGCCTAGTGATTACACAACGCAGTTCTTTGTTTTTTTAACTTTTTAGTTCACATTATTTTTAGCAGTTTACATTACTTTTTTGAAAAAAAAAAACATTTTTTTTTATGAAATATGAAATACGACATACGAGTATCTCATGTTTTTGAATAAAGTACTTGCTATACTTTGGCATTGTATACAATAATTATATTTATATTTTTGCTGCCGATGTTTTCTTTCAATATTTTCGAAAGTTTCACCGTTCTCCGTTTAAAAATAATTGAAAAAATTGTTGATTTAAATTATTATTTATTTTAAATTTAATCAATATAAATTAAAGAAACTTTTCAAAATTTACATAATATTTAATTAATTTAAGATTTAATTATTGTTTTTTTCTAGAACATTAATTTCAGAACATTAATTTCAGAACATTAATTATATTATAACAAATACAAAATAGTTCTAACAATTTTTGCTATAAAAGTGTATTATTTATTTTCCACATATAACGAGCAATGATATTCCTTATACCTTTTATGATTAGTGACAGATGAAATTAGTCTGCCACGTTGCATGATTGGAATAATATGTCAATCATGCACTTTCACGTTGCATGATTGACATAATACTCACAGTACATTTTTAATTTATAAAATTATGCTTTATTAATTTGTCCATATTTTTTTTTTTTAATTTAAAACAATTTTTTCATAACGTATAATAAAATTCTTTTTAATTTGTTTAATAAAACCATTCTCTTGCTGTATATACGTAAATTCAAACCAAAATTTTTCAGCAAAAAAAAATTAAATAGTCCGTTTACAAAAGAAAAACAACACCTGACTATTGTTGCACATATAAATGTAAAATCTCGAAAAGGTAATAAATTTAATACTTCTATAAAAGTGATATGTATAATATAATAAATAATATTGCGCCATTACAAAATAGATACAACTGATTTGAAAAATATATTTACGTATGTTTTCTATACTAATTTTTAGATGTAAAAATACTTAGTAATAACATTACATACACTTTTATGTTAAGGATGCGTATATTCCCGTTTATACGATATATATTTGACTAAAACACGACTTCCTTGTCTATTTCAACAATAATAAATTATGTATCTCAGTAGTAGGTAACAGCGGTAGGTAATTTCAAAAACTTAAGTATCTATAAAAAGATTTCCATTGATACATAAAAAAAATTTGTGAAATCGTATGTGTTCCAAATTTATACTAAATTTACGTTTATATGAAATCATTTTTCATAAATGAAAAAAAAAAATATGTGCGGAGAATCTTTGGTTGGAATGTAAATAAAGTTGTTTCAAAGAATGTAATTGCTTATGTGCTAGAAAAACCCTACCACTTCATAATTGAAAAAGATTATTAGTTTTGCTGATACTACAACTAGATCCAAATACCGTTTTATATTTTAAACTATATCATTTTCAAATAGTCCATTATTTTACACGCTAAGAAAGAGTACAAGAGTATAACTTTATTACTTTTTATACATTTTTCTAATATTTATAATAACAACTAAATGACAGGAATTTGGCTTAAACTATTATTCCTCGAGCTAACCAGTACAAATATTCTAGGTTATTCCAAACCCGTACAGGTTAATAGATGCTTTTCATTCTGTATTATATCTGATAAGTTTCTTTGCATATATTCCTTCTTTCTTTGTAATATACTTGCTCCTTCGTTTTTTGGATGAGCCTTTCACCTAAATTTGATTATTACTTTTTTCACTAAGATACAGTTTGCACAGTGAATACTCCTTACTGAGTATGGATTTAAATTACTGGATATTCGTCAAAATTGAATTTTAAAATATGACACTCCATATACTTATTAGCTTACCACAATATTGGATATGCACCGCCTTGTAACTTCTAAGAATATCATTATATGATTGTAAGTCTTTATCAAAAATGAATGATTGATCATTGAATAATAATACAGATACTAAAGTTAAACAACGCTAGCAATTAGTCACTGTTTGTCGTAAGTAATAAAGCTATTTTTAACGAAATATAATAAAATTCAAACTTTAAATAATAGAATTTGAAAAATGCTTCAACTAAATTCGAATTAAATTTGAATTTAGTTGTTAAACTATCATTAGATACTGTGTAGTTAATTTTTTAAGAGGAATTATGTATTAACTATGAAGTGTAAAATGGAAATTACTCAAATCCATTTTTATTCATTATATTTTATTATCCGTATACTAGTCTCCATACTCTAACCCGACCAAGCTCATCCTGTTTGCATTCAAAATGTTGAATGCATATTGTTTCTGGTATCTATAAAATTATTATCTTATCTTTTGAACTCGTATGATTTCTTATGATTTTAGTGGATGTTATTTTAAATATATTGTACTTTTATTTCAAATATATTAGTATTGAACAAGTTGGAAACATCATAAGGACACTTCTTACAACATTTAAATAATTTACATCAATATGCGATGAAAATCTGAGCTTGTAAAATTTTTGTCAACATTTCAATTTGTTTTGATTGGCCTTTGTTATGGGTTACTTCAAATTTTTTGTTCAAATTTAATTTAAGGGATATATACATATGTAGTCTGCGGTTAATAATCTTAATTCCATGCTTTCTGACAATATGAGAAGTCTAATAAATTTTGTTTTTTAATAATAAAAAATTTAAGTAATAAACAATTCCATCGAAATATTTTTCTTATTGCTGATTTTGATGTTATGTTATATTTAACATTATTGATTTATTTAATTATGAAATAATTTTAGTTGACAAATAGCTGAAATATGTAAAAAAAAAAAATATTATTTAGTCAACTCAACACAGCGTTCTTATAATAAATAGTCTGCAATAAATTAAATACAATTAGATTTAAAAAATATCCAAGACAGAAACCGTATGACTTAAAACTTAAGTATGTGTACATTTATTAAAGAAATTATTTAATTTAAAAATATAATACAAAATAATATTACATTTTATATAAAAATAGTTTAAAAAAAAATAATACGAATATAATTTGTTTTATTTTTAGAATTACAATTTTTACACAGATATTTCTTAATTACAGAAATGGATGCAAAATTTAATGTAATGGAAAAATTGCATATAAAATCAACAAAAAAAAAAAAAAAAAAGAAGAAAATAAAAAATCAAAGAATGTATGGAGACTTTGGTACAATCAATAACCAAAAGAAAAAATAATAATTTAATTTTAAAGGATAAGACGTTTACCTATCCTGACGTTCCGTTTGTTACGGTAGATCAGCTTAAAAATTTCGACAGTAAATTGATCAATACTAATTTTATGGATCAAATTGTATATAGTTGTTAAAATTTCATTTTAACTATATAAAAACTTTCATTTTTGCATATTCTACGGCTGTACAAATTTCAATGTGTAACTTTGAACAAGACAATTAAATATATTTTGGAGCATTTGATCTCTTATGGTTTATTAAAGAAATATTCTTGGTCGGGTCAATCTGGTCTTGGCAAAGGGAACAGCTTAAATTAACAATGTTTTTATATTTTTTATATTATAAATTATTTTTATTTATTCTCTATAGAAATCAACAAATTAATTTTTTGCGAACATAATGGCATTATAAATTTGATTGAAAATGTAGTAAATTATATGAAGAAAGACGAAAATATTACACATGAAGCGATTAAAAAGGGTGTGCAGGAGTTTTTAAAACGTTCAACAATCAGATATAATCGTGAAAAGAAGAAAACTTCATACAATAGTCCACAGGTCCAACTGATTCTGGATTGATTTTGTACAAGTATTATTTACACTCTAAAAACAGGTCGTGATATCACTATTATTTAATTTTAGGATAAAAAACACTTTTTCTAAAATTCATGGAGGTAAATACAATTTTCAGAGAGTTTTTTTTGGAAAAAGGAGTGAATACAATCTCTAATTAAAGTAATGAACTTTTTGACGGAAATTCGCTTAGTTTTATGATGTATATCCCTGTATATACCGGGTTTTCCGGTTTGGGTCCTGAATACTTGAAGGGGTGATTCATCGGTTCATTTTGAGCAACAAATTGTATGGAAGGGAGGGTCGAATTTCAACACCCACTGAGTTACAGGGTGTTTAAAAAAAGTCCTTCGGAGAAGTAGTTAAGCACTTAATGAATTATAACTTCTAGCGTATTGAACCAAGAATATCCAAACTAGGCGCGTTTGATAGACAATTAATTTACCTTTATTTCGATGTTACTGTTATTTTCACCGGTTGCTAGGTCTGCGTTAAATTTCGTTAAAGTTATAATTTTTTCAAAAAATAATTAATAAGATTTTGGAAAAATGCCAGTTTTCTCGAAATTTTGCCGGGTATAATTTTTTTTTTTAATATTACACATATGGATGCGCCATAGTATTACCTACAAAATCGCCATACAAATCTGTTACCTGCGACTTCTGGTTTGTCCAGTAGAAAGGTAACAAAAAACGTCCTTTAATTGCCAAATCAGATATTTTAATTGAAAAATTCAGGTAATTAAGGTAAATGTGGGTTTTTTGTAGAATAATTTATTGGAGGTAGTTGTAATTACGCTTTTAAAACTTTCCGACACTAATTTCTAAGTAATTAGGCTGTTAACCTTGCAATAAAGTAAGTGATTACCTCTTTTTATAAAATAATTGTCTGGTTTTATAAACTGTTTTTTATAAAAGAAGTGCATCGACTATGTGACATATTCAGTTGTATTTTAAATTTTAAAAAGAAAACAAGTAATTAAAATGGCAGAATTTACCAATGAGGAGTATGCAGACATACTGTAATGTATACTCATTACCGCGATTTAATTTATACTAAACTGCTTTTATTTTAATATCATACGATCATACGATGATATAAAACAATGTAAAAACAATATATATGAAAACTGTTATATTTTTAGTGTTAAGAAATTTAATTGTAATAATTAGTTTATAAGTATTAATAATTGAATTATATAAAATTACTAGTTATTTTTTAATTGTATTAGTAAGTAAGGAACCATATATAAAGGGTCGAAAAAATTGAAATAAATTAGAATCAAACTTGCATTCTCATATTTCATATCGGCTTGCTTAAGCCTTTCAAATATAAGCATTTGTTGGCTTCCAAAGCCTTTAAAATATTGGAGTTTCAGGAAAGGCTTCCGCGCCAGATAACACGGATTTAAGACTAGTATAGCCAAGACCAAAGAGCAAACCTTTGCTTCTTAACAATAAAGGTAACGTAGGCAATTAACTTTGCCATAATCATAGGCCATAAAGGAATATATAAATATATTTAATATTTTTATATATATCCAACTTTTTATATTACAATACACTACTTTTATGGGCTAGCTAATGGAAATGCTTTGGCTGCTCGAGAAGCGTATGGTATTAGATATCCTGGAAGACCCCTTCCTACTGATATGGTATTTTCGGATATTCATAGAAGATTAAGAGAGACTGGCAGAGTAAGGTTTAAACGTAATGAAGGGCATGCGACAAATAGTAGGTTTGTAGGACGAGATGAACGTATACGCAGTCAGAGAAAATCCGTCAATAAGTATACGACGACTGTCTTTACAATTAAATTTATCAACAACCTTAATTTTCAGAGTTTTACACCAGGAGAGACTTCATCCGTTTCACACAACAACTGTTCAGGAGTTATTGCTAGCAGATAAGGAACACCGATTAGAATTCTGCAACTGGTTGTTGGAAAGACAAATTAATTGCAATACATTTGTACCAAATATTTTATAGACAGATGAGTCTCAATTCACAAGAGATGGCATTACAAACTACCATAACTTACACACGTGGGCGAATGAAAATCCGCATACAACCAGAACAACATCATTTCAACATCGATTTAGTTTAAATGTGTGGGCTGGTGTAATTGGTGATATATTAATAGGTCCTTTTTTTCTTCCACCTAGATTAAACAGTGCAGCATATTTACATTTTTTGCAACGTGATTTACCAGGACTGCTAGAAGATGTTCCTCTTTTACAACGAGCAAGGCTTTTGTATCAACAAGATGGCGCTCCAAGTCACTATGGCCGAATTGTTACGGAATGGTTTAATGAAAATTACCCAAATCGTTGGATTGGAAGGAACGGCCCAATACATTGGCCTGCAAGATCACCAGATCTTACAGTTATGGACTTTTACGTATGGGGAACGATGAAGGAGGAAGTGTATTCCACAGAAATAACAACATGTGAAGAATTGAAGCAACGAATTGAAGCAGCAGCTCAGAAAATTAGAGACCAATTGCCAACTATTCGTATTACAAGAGCAATTCAAAAACGAGTACTTGCTTGCATTCAGATGGGAGGAGGTCATTTTGAGCAACTGCTATAATCTTAAAAATAGATAAATGACAATTAACAATAAAAATATTTTAATTTTAAACCCAAATTTTTTATTAATTTTTATGTTAATACTTTTAGTACCTGATTTTTCCATTTAAAAACCTTTTTGTAATCTTTCTACTAGGCAAACCATAAGTCTCAGGTAAAAAATTTGTATGGTGACTTTGTAGGTAATTTATGCCGCCTCAAAATAAATAAAATGTTTATTACGCATTTTTCCAAGAAAAATGCGATTTTCATAAAAATTTATGTTGAAAAATTAAAAAAAATAGTTTTTGGAGATTAATATCTCCTCAGTAAAAGTACCGATGGCAATTGGGGTTATACTCTAATAAACACTAATCAATTGTCTAACGCGCCTAGTTTGGATATTCTAGGTTCAATACGCTAGAAGTTATAATTCATTAAGTGCTTGTACCTACTTCTCCGAAAGACTTTTTTTAAACACCCTGTAACTCAGTGGGTGTTGAAATTCGACTCTCCCTTCCATACAATTTGTTGCTCAACATGAACCGCGATGAATCACCCCTTCAAGTATTCAGGACCCAAACCGGAACACCCTGTATATAGTGTTGCACTGTTCTAGTTTTTTAAAGAGAAATTACTTTATTTTTATATTTATATTAAAATTATAAACAAGATCCTATTCCTATACTCATTAAGATTAATAAATTCCCTAAAAAATATGACGCTATCAAATTTCTCTTAATTTTCAGAAGATTCATTAAATTTTTCTAGTCATATAAATTCAAATAAAAAAAATTTTCTCAATGCTCTATTATTATAGTGAATACACTCTTTTGTTAAAGATAATTTCCACACAAAAAAAAGAGTTTTTAACATTACTCTTTTATTGAAGTAAAATTCTCTCTTTTTTGAAGGCTATTCACTCTACAATTGAAGTTTTTTATAAATGCACATTTTATCATGTGAATTTACTAATTTTTTAATGTGATTTGCCTCTATTTAAGAAGTAGTTAGCAAAAAAAAAACGGTTTTCTATATTTTAATTGACGCGCACGCAACGCGCAATGCCAAAACCTTTATTGTTGTTCAGAAATTATTGAGAAAGACGCGCGCAGTTGTATTTGTATTATTAAAAAATAATAATTAAAAAAAGTGTATTAATAGTTTATAAAAAAAATAAAAAAGCGTATAGTTTTGTAAGATATTTTTATTTACAATGATAATTTGTACAATTTGCAGTGCAAAATTTAAAAAAAATCATGTGTTAGTGCAGCTATGTCCAACCTTTGTATAAATATTTATTGTAATGAAATATCAAATATAAATTTTTATTGTAGTAAAATATCACATGTGCGTTCAAAATCTTTTTTAATGTGTATTTATTTATTTTTTTATGCAAAAAAACGGTTACTTTTAAGAATTTTTTTTTTAGTTTTAACACAAAAGACGGTTACAACTTGTGTAAAATTTTTTTACTTGTAATCATAGCAACCATTTTATGCATGGTGACTATGACTATCATGCATAAAATGGTTGCTATGATTACAAGTAAAAAATTTCTCCACATTCTTAAGTTGTAATCGTCTTTTGTGTTCTTTAATCATTAAGTGTTTAGTTTTTGTAAAGTAAAGAAGTTCATTATTATTTTATTTATAATTATCGAACTCTTGTGCTAGCTTAAAAATATTTGGTATTTATTAAAAATATTGTGTGAAATATTGTGTATATATCAAAACGGAATCAAATATCATTGAGTAAATTATTTTTAATTTCATTTTTAATTTATTTTAATCTTAGTTTTTTATTAAGGACTTTCTATCCATTATGTCTGATAAGAATAAAAAAAGAAAATTTGAAGATGAAAACAGACAATTTCAAATTGAATGGGAAAATTTATATTTTTACACGCAGGTTAAAGAAAACGCTATATGTTTAATTTGTCGTCAATCTACCTCAATATTAAAATCATATAATTTGAAACGACATTTTGAACTAGCGATAAGCGTTACAGCTGCAATGGGGACCACGTGTCTTTGCGAATCTTTTTTTTTTTCAAAATTAAAGATTGTTAAATGTAAAAGTCGTAATAGATTAACTGATGAAAATTTAAAAAACCAATTACGATGTGCAACTTCGAAAATACCTGTGGACATAAAAAAATTATCTGAAAAAATTGAAAAACAAGTTTCACATTAAGTAATATGTATGTATATGTAAAACATAATTTAGTTTGTATAAATTTTTTATAATAAATAAATACGTGCGGCCCACATTATATTTTTATTTTTTATTTTGGCCCAGAAACCAATTTCGGTTGGACACCACTGTGTTAGTGTATAATAAGCATTTATATACACATAAATAAAAAAAAAACGTGTTTTTTGATTGTGTTATAGAAAATAGTTTTAAAAATTTTTCAAAGTATGAAAATTACAAAATGCATTGGTTTCGAACACATGCTAATTACAAAAGGAGGCTGGTTTCTACCACCCAAAATAATTTTTTGTGTAATATCTTGCACTGCAAATTTAGGTGTGAAAAAGTTAAAAATATTGTGTCTCATTTAAAAAATCATTTAAAATGTAATAAAATTATTTTGTGTCCATTTGAGAATTGTAAAATAAATTTCGCAAACGCATCAACTTTAAAAACTCATATTTTTAAAAAGCATTCCTCTACACTAAATAAAGTGGAAACAGAATTAACAGAATCTTCAACTTTTTCTGAAGTGGTTGATTTTTCTACTAATCATGTTGAAGTAGATAATCTGAATTGCTTTAGTGAATTATTTGTTCAACTAAAAACTAAATTTAAATTGACAGAAAAAGGTACAAAGTATATTTGTGAAGAGTTACAGGAAATTTTACGTGCTCAAACTGAAAAACAATTAGCGGATTTAAATATTGTCTGTACGCAGCTTGATTTATTAAATTTTGAAAATAGATTTGCCGATATTATTAAAGAAAATAGTTTACTTCCAAGTATTATCATTTTACTTCCATTTATAAATTTGAAAAACAACTTAGAAATGATTATAAATATATAGCACCACAGAAAATTACTTTGGGAATAGATAATTACTATAACAATTGTTTTTATTATTATATTCCAATATTACGCACACTAGAATCCTTGCTAACAGATAAATTTTTCTATAAAATTTTCAATGAAAAAAAAGATTGTACAAAAAATATTTTATTCGATTATAATGATGGTAGCACTTTTTTTTTTTTTTTTTTTTTTAAAATATATTTTATTTCATTAATGTTATTTACATTAATTATAAGTTTATAAAAATATATAAAAAACAACTCAAACTTTCTTCTTTATTTAATTTAATGCCACACAACGGAGTTCTCTAAATTAATTATTATTCATTTAATTTGTTTTTAGCAATTATTTTTTTATATATATTTTAGCTAAAGGCTTTATATTACATATTTATTATAAATTGAAAATTTTTATAAAAACAATTAAACTCTTTTTTTTCTTTTTCTTAAACTAGACTTAAAACTAAACTTATGACTAATAAACTTAACCTAGGTTGTCACTAAAAAATAATTATACCAATTTATTTAATTAAATTAACCACCAGCAACGCGCTCTATTAGTTTTTTGTTTTATATCCCTATTTGAGAGATCCCTATTATATAACATATCTTGCATATTTACAGGCGTTGCAAATTTAATTTTTTTATCTGTAGCTCTTCTTTTAAAATGGTACAAAACTGGAATTTTATTTTCATTTTGAATCAAACCATTACTGTCTAAAAACATAAAACTTTCAGGAGCCACAAACCCTGTATCTAAACAACATTTAACATATTCATCATTAGTATATACTAAGTGACTAATAAGACTATTTTCTTCAACTAACGACGCTCTATCAAAATGTTTTCTAATCAAACTAATTATAAAGTTATCTATTCTTATGATATTAGAATAGTTATATATATTTTTATTAGAAATGAAATGTTTGTAGTCAGTTTCAGGTTTTCTGTATTTTCTTAGGCATACTCTTAAAATGATGGTAGCACTTACTACATAAATCAGTTCTTGGCTAGTGGTGATAAAAAAATTGAAATTATACTATTCCAAGATGCGTTTGAGGTTTGCAATGCAATAGGTTCCTATAAAAAGAAGCATAAACTTTTAGGCGTATATATGATGATAGGTAATATTAATAAAAAATACAGATCTACTATTCAAAATATCCAACTTGTCTTACTCTGTAAAGAGCAATATGTTAAAGTGTTTGGTTTTAATTTTTTTTTTTAAATAGAGTTATAACTGATTTAAAACTATTAGAAACCGAAGGTATACAGCACCAAAATCCTTTTAATGGGAATTTTATTAAGTACTATGGTACTTTAGTAGCCATGTTAGGTGAGAATCTTGGAAGTCACCAAATAGGTGGTTTTACAGAAAATTTTAGTCGAACCGAATATATTTGCAGATATTGTCTTTATACCAAAACTATGTTGGACAATTTTGACTCGAAATGAACAGAATTATGCTGATCATGTAAATAAACACTTTAACTCAATTTGGACATGATTTGGAAAAAGGAGTTAAAAGTAATGCCATCCTAAACGAATTAAATTATTTTCATATATGCAATTCAGGACTTCCACCATGTCTAGGACATAATTTATTTGAAGATTTTATACCATTTGATTTAATGTTAATTATAAACCATTTTGTTATAAACAGCATCATTTCTATAGACTTTTTAAATTTGTTTTTGTCTAAAATTAGGAAACAATTCCATTTGCATTTGTCATTTCCAAAAATTGATAAGAAAATGAAAAAGTTTCCTGGAAAAGCTGATGAAGTTATGAATGCTTTATTTGTCTTGCCATTAGCTTTCATTGAGAAAACCACAAATTATGATGATCCTGTTTGGAAACTTTTCAGCAACTTAATTGAAATGAGCAGCTTTATATGTGCTTCCGAAATTTAAAAGAAACAAACTTATATGTTAACATATCATATAAAAGTTTATTTTGACTATAGAAAAATATCTTTTCCAAATACAAAATTACGACCTAAGCATCATTATTTATGGCATTACCCGGATTTAATAAGAAAGTTAGGACCTTTAAAAAATTTGTGGACTTTACCATTTGAACAAAAACATCAGAATTTTAAACAACGGGCAAAATTTTGTAAAAATTATAAACATATTTCTTTTACACTTTCAAAAACTCACCAAGAAATGCAAGCATGTCTCTTTGAGGATCGTTTTAGATTTTTAATTGTTTGTGAAGATGTACGCAATTTATCAAAAGATATTTACAACGTTACTATTCCAGACGATTATATTTTTGTTACAAAAAAAATAACATACCTCAATACAATATTTAACGAAAATGACACTGTATTAATTTCCTGTGATGAATACAATAATATACGTACATGTTTTAAATATTAAAGCTATATTTTTAAATAGATCTTATGAAAAAGCAATATTCTATGGTAGTTTTCTAAAAATGTGGTACAATGAATGCTTGGATGGATGGATGGATTGAGAGAGGGGAGTCCGTGAAGGACTCAAGCACTCAGGCCAGAACTAGGCCCATTGTACCCCTCGGTGCGAAGAACCTTCATGTCACTCCCGCCGTGGCGGTTGTGAGCCATCCGCTATCTTTTCCGAATTTACAGATTTGTTGCCATCCATGAACCCCCGCTTCGCTCAGTTCGTTCAGGAGATAGGCACCAAAGCATTTATAACGTAGGTGCATGAGGCAGGGACAATGACACAGGAAGTGTTCAGTAGTCTCTCTATCCTCACCGCACCCCCTACAGACGTGCACTTCAGAGCGCCAGATTTTGTAGGCATGATCCCGCAACATAGAGTGACCTGTTAAGATCGCAGTGCCCAGGTATACCGAGCTCTTGTTGAGCCGCAGGTATTTCTTGGTTACTTTCTCCTTCGGGATGCCCCAGAGACACCGCGTGGTGTGGCCGATATCACTAGCTAGCCAGATTTGTTGATGAGTTTCGTCGGCCCATCGTTTTAGGTTCGCTTTAAGAGTCTGCAGTGCTACCCCAACTGTGGTCGTGATGACCTCCAGTTGCGATCCCTTTCTTGCTAGCTCGTCTGCTTTTTCGTTTCCCGGTATATTGCTATGTCCAGGAACCCATTTCAGTGTGACTCTATTCGACCGCGCCAGGTTGTTAAGACTGTGTTTACATTCTTGGACCAGCTTGGATTTGGTTGTATAGGATGTCACCGCTTTTAACGCAGCCTGACTATCTGAGAAGATTGTCAGGTCCCTATCTGTGGTTCCTTCTAATAGAAGGTGGTTACAGATTTCTTTAATTGCCACCACCTCTGCTTGGAAGACTGTGGCGTGGTCTTCCAAGCGAATAGACCTTTCTAGATTTAATTCCTCACAGTACATACCCGCGCCAGTCAGGTTTCCCATTTTGGAGCCGTCGGTATATGCTGTTAACAGGCCAGCTGTTTGAGACACTATGTCAGTGTTCCAATCAGCTCTAGAAGGGATACTGAGTTTTACGTTTGATTCCAGGAAGGTTTCTTTCTGGGAATCGCTAGGTTTCTCAACATTGGGTATGATGGATTTCACAAATCCCAGGATAGACTCATGAGGTACAGAAGAACCTGCATGAGTCCATGCCTGGTTTAAGTGAAGTCTCAATGCAGCCCCCGCAGCAACTTTTTTGATGTGGATCCCAATTGGGTGGATAGCCGTAATGGTTTCCAGTGCTGCTGTTGATGCTGTTCTCATTGCGCCAGTAATACTGAGGCAACAAGAACGTTGAACTTTTTCCAACAACTTAAGATTGGAGAGTTTCTCAATCGCCTTCCACCAGACGAGAGATCCATAGGAAAGAGTAGGGCGGACGACACTGGTGTAGAGCCAGCGAATCATATCCGGTTGTAGTCCCCATTTCTTTCCCATCGCGCCCCGACACATGCCAAAAATCCTATAGGCTTTTTTAGCTCGTTCTTCTAGGTGCGATCTCCAGTTCAATTTTTTGTCTAAAATAACGCCCAGATATTTAACATTTGCCTTTAGTGTTAGCCGGGTGCCTTTTATAACGGGAAGACTCAATAGTTGATGTTCATCCAGCAATGTTCATCCTAAAAAGAGAAAATTGGATTAATAAAATAAATTTATTAAAGTCATACAATATTTGTTTATATTTAATATGAAAAACAACAACAACTACATGTGTAAATTTCATGTTGAAATAGCATGGAAGGTTGCTGATGTTTTCCATACATATTACATTCAATCGATAGGTACTTACCTGTAGTTTAAATCCCCAAATAAATGCAACCAATATCAGGTGGATATTGGTTACTAAATTCAATCTAATATTGATTCATGTGCCGGCATAACCTGAAAAATAAAGCAAAAGGTTTAGATGAATATCAGCTTTAATATAGCTGACATCCATGATGTTCTTATATTTTTAGAATTCTAATGAATTCTTAATTTCATATTTTAATAACTTACCAGAATTAATAGTGGAAAATAATCCGAATTTTACGAATTAAATTTAGATGAAATGCCGGCATTTTATCTGTCAAACCGAAACTTGCGGAGTAGATTGCGAGTAAAATAATCCGCGTAGACTTATGAAAATTTTCTACCCGGTAGAAAAGTGAATCGCGAATCTAATTATGTTAGGAAAAATCGCGGAAAATAAACATAAAAATAGAATTTATGTTTTTTAAATTAAATGAAAAACCCAATTAGTATGAGCGAGATGCAATTTGTGCGAGCGGGATAAAATAAACTGCACGAAAGTACTCTCTCGTAATAAAAATCAGTAGGGACAACTTAATAATAATTAAATTGTTCAGGGCTGAACGTTTTTATAGCATTTTATAGCAAAAGTTATTAATAGAATTTTCCAGGAAAATTAGCTAGAATTAGGAAAATTTAGTAGAGAAATTATAGGTAATAATATTCTAAAGGAAAAAAGGTTAGTAAAGGTTTTCAGGAAAACCTTAGGATAAAATGTTATGACCATTATGGTCAAATGATTTAAAATTTAATATGGTAACACCATATAGAAAATGTAAATTTTAAAATAGATTAGGCTATATAAACGATAGGCAAATTGAGAATTTTATCAGTCTCATCGATCGATTCTCAAAGGCAGCAGCAGCAAGTAATTTCAAGAAAATAATTTAAAATTATTTTATATCTACACATATACATAAAGGTAAGAAAACTTATTGTATACGGATAAAATTACAAGTGGCACAAGTAATTGTGGAAAATTTGTGATTGTTCCTATGCAATATATTTTCTTTGGTTTAATTAACTCATTATTTTTAAAAAGGGTAAAGTAAATTTAATTTAATTTATTCTAAATAATTAACAAAGTGGTAGATTATAGAAATAAATAAATAAAGTGAAATTAATTTAAAATTGCCAATTAGCGAATTATTAGAATTCGATTTTAAAGTATTTAAATTTAATTAGTGAATTTTTAGAATTTAATATAGAATTATTTTTAAATTTAATTATTGAAGTATAGAATTGAATTTATTAAAAAAAAAATAATATCAATTAAAGTTAGGTTAAATCGGAAAACCGCATGAAGTTATAAAAAATCAAAACGTTTAATAATTATACAAAATTAAAATCACGCGTTGCAAAATTTAAATAAAAAGTGAGGTTAAATTCGGTTAAATTAATTTAATAAAATTAAGGTTAGATTGCGCCCACATTACGATCACGTGTCGAATTAAGATTACGGTTATCGAATGTTAATTTAATAAAGTCATTTTAGTAGATAATTGTTCTTACAAAACAATTTATTATTATTATTAATTGATTTAAATTAGTTTATTAGATAATTGTTTTTACAAAACAATTTTTTTTTTTTTTTTTATTATTATCGTTGATTATGGTTTACCAGGTATATTGTATTTGATATTAATCTGGTAAATGTAATTTAATCAACATAGTTTCAAACGTATAAACTAATACAGGCCATCTAACCTCAACATAAATTAATTAGGGAAATTTCATAAACAAATTAGATTATTTAACCTCAGAGAATTAGTCATATCAACCAATTTCTAGGTTTTGTGGAACAAAATTCAATATTGAACAAAACCAATATTAAACGTTCCACCAGGTTGCGCTACAGTATAAAATTGTTGAAATCTACTCTAATTGTCGCCCAACGGCAATTGTAGTAGATAGACAATTAGCTGATCGAACTTCAGATAACAGTCAGGCTAATGGTATGAACACAATTGCTGAGACGATAGAAGCGACATCAACGTTAACAATTAGCAACATAATTGAGGTTAATTAATTAAAGAGTAAAGTAATAATACAAATTGTTTGTTTGTTTTTTTATTAATAATTATTATTGTAACATTTGAAATTCATCATTTTTAATAAATATTTAAATAAAATAAAATTGAACGTAAACCAAGCAGATTTCTTTTTATTTAGTTCAAGGAGAAGTTAAACTTTTTATTTCAGAAACTTTAGCAGGCTCACCGAACATTTTGGTCCTTCGAACACCGGATACTGTCAGGTCCGTTTGATTTTGTGAAATTTGAATATTTGACACAAAGAAATTGGTTGATAATAGTTAGTAATTAGAATTAGGATTGGCAATTTTAATATAAGTAGTTATTGTTAGGGACTAACATTTTTTAATCATTTCATACAAGAGGCAAACTAGTTTATCAAGGACGATAAAGTGGTTTTATTTCAATATGACTGCGTCATTGAAAAGTACCCTAACAAAACAAAAGGTTTTGGCAGAGAGAATTCAAAAATCGATTATCAACGGCAAGAAAACAAAACTGGAAAAACGAACCGTTGGATTTTATGAAACTAAAATCAGCGATTTGAGTAACAGTTGGTATGAATTTGGATTAAATGATCTGGCCATTCGAGAATTAATAGAAAATTCTGCTGAAGAGTGTGTAGACGATTATATCACAGAAGATGTTTATTCTGATATAGAAGTTGCGTATACAGAGTATATTGGCGACTTAAAGGATAACTTAAAACTTAAACAAAATGTATATACAAACAAAGTCGGCGTACCACCACTACAACAACAAAATGTTAACACAACGTCGAATGTACATAATCAAGTACAATTACCACGTATAACGCTTCCAAAATTCAATGGGGATTATAATGAATGGAGATCGTTTTACGACTTGTTTGTTTCAATCATACACAACAACACACAACTTCAAGCAGTCCAGAAGCTGCAGTATTTAAAGGGCTGTTTAACTGGTGAAGCAGAAAGGCTGCTGAAACATGTACCAGTAACAGGCAATGATTATGAGCCAGCATGGGAGAAACTCAAGCTGCGGTACGAGAACAAACGACTGCTGGTTAATACACAGATAAAAATTTTGGTGAATCAACCAAAAATACTAAACGAATCTGGTAAATCGCTACGACAACTAATCGAGACGACTGAGGAATGTGAACAGCAATTAAATTCACTTGGTGTAATGGTATCCAAATGGGATTCATTAATTATTTATTTGCTGGTGCTAAAGTTACCATTTACAACGGTGAAACTTTGGGAGGAGGAATTAGGTGATTCTCAAGACCTACCCTCTTTAGAACAATTCAAGAAATTTCTGAACACAAGGTTCAGAGTTCTAGAAGCGGTGTCACAGTCAACTACAATGACGAAGCCGACACCAATTAGTACAAGAACGTACCACATCGCTACTACTTCAAAATGCCCAGCTTGTAATGGACAGCATTTTGTTGGAAAGTGTTTTAAATTTCAGAAAATGAACGTTGATGAACGTAGAAACTGTATAAAACAAAGTAGACGATGCTTTAATTGTTTTTCGAGCAATCATGGTGCTAATAATTGCCCGAGTCAACAACGATGTAAAAAATGTAACCAAAAACATAGTGGTTGGTTACATAGTACTTTGAACAATGTTCCTGGAACAAAAGGTGGCCCACAGGGGGTCAAAAATCAACATAAGCTTGAAAGTTCACCAGCGGTGGACAAGGCTGATAGTTTGGAGATATTAAAATCGTCAAATTTTTTTTGTGCTGAACAACAAGATGTGTTGTTAGCCACAGCATTAGTATCTGTTTATGATCGCAATGGGCGATGCATAACGCTACGCTGTTTAGTTGATCCTGGATCTCAATCATCGTTTATTACAGAGAATGTTTGTAAGAAATTAGGGGTGCCAGGTGAATCAGCCAAGGTGGAAATTACTGGTTTGAGTACAGGTCAAACAGCAATTTCCAATAAAAAGGTTCAAGTACAGATTTATAATAATAAGACAAAGACGTCTAGCGTGAAAGTATCTATGCTAGTTATTAAGAAAATAACAGATATGTTACCTTCATGTAAAATTATTAGAAGACAGTGGGACCATCTGAAGAATCTGGAGCTAGCAGATCCCACTTATTATATTCCAGGAAATATTGATATACTTCTTGGAGCAACAACGTATGCAAATATTATACAAAATGGATTGGTCAAGGGACCAAAGGATGCACCAGTAGCAATACAGACTACATTAGGATGGATACTTCTAGGGAATAGTCCACGAATATCCAGTCAAGAAACAAAAACATTTACAGTTATCCAACGGCAGACTGATGAGATATGTCATCAATTAAAAAAGTTTTGGGAATTAGAAGAAATTCCCACTCACAAAACTTTGAAACCAGAGGATGAAGAATGTGAAAATATGTTCAAGTTAACGCATACAAGACTTGAAAATGGACAGTATGAAGTGAAACTGCCATTTATAAATGGACGATGTCCAGATCTAGGGTCATCTCGAGAGATGGCCAGAAAACGTTATGAAGTACTAAAGAATAAATTTAAAGGGAATACAACACTAGATGAAGAATATTCAAAGTGCCTCGATGAATATATAGATTTAAACCAGATGGAAAAGGTATCAAATGAGCAGTCTACAAATCCTTATTATATACCACATCATGCAGTGTTTAAAGAAAGTACTACGACGAAACTTAGAGTTGTATTTGATGCTTCAGCAAAAACAACAAATGGAAAATCATTGAATGAACAAATGTTGATAGGACCAACATTACAACCAACATTGTTTTCCACTTTAATGAAATGGCGAAAATATAAAGTAGCCATAACAGCGGACATCGAGAAGATGTATCGTATGATTTTAATTCATCCAGAACATCGAAAGTACCAACGAATAATTTGGAGAGACCCGATTACAAAGGTGGACACTGATTATGAGTTAAAAACGGTGACTTTCGGCACATCAGCTGCTCCATATTTAGCAATTAAGACATTGCAACAATTATCGGCGGATGAAGAACAAAATTATCCATTAGCTGCAAAGGCAGCGTTACTTGATTTTTATGTGGATGATTTATTAAGTGGGGCAGATAGTATTGAAGAAGCAAAGGAACTGCAACAGCAATGCATACAGATGCTAAAAAAAGGACATTTTAATCTTCGAAAATGGGCCAGTAATTATCCAGAGATAGTAGAGCAGTTACCATTAGCACACAGGGAATTGAAAGAGACATTTCAATTTGACGAATCTAATACAATTAAAACACTCGGAATAAGATGGTATCCTGGTACGGATTATTTTACATTTGCAGTATTAGATAAAACTCAGCAAGCGATTACTAAAAGGTCTATTTTATCACAAGTTGCTTCATTATATGATCCTTTAGGATGGATCACACCTGTAATTGTAGTAGCAAAATTACTAATTCAAGAGTTATGGATATCAGGGAACTCTTGGGACGCAGAAGTAGATAAATCAATTGCGGAACGATGGCAATTTTTTAAAGAAAGCCTACAACAACTAAATAAAATTAGAATACCTAGATGGCTAGGTATTACGTTACAATCAAACAATGTTCAAATACATGGATTCAGCGACGCTTCAATTAAAGCTTACGCAGCAGTAATATATTTACGAATACAAAATTCAGATGGAGTTGTCACTTCAAAATTGATTGCATCAAAAACCAAGGTAGCACCAATAAAACCGGTGACATTGCCACGTTTAGAATTATGTGGTGCACTAATTTTGGCCCGACTAATTGAAACAACGATACGCTCAATGGGGTTAAGTAATTATTCGATTACTGCATGGACAGATTCAACAATTACATTACAATGGATTCATAATCATCCATCGAAATGGAAAACATTTGTTGCTAATAGAGTTAGTGAAATACAGGATAAAGTAGATCCAAGCTGTTGGAGACACGTACCAACAGAATTTAATCCTGCAGATTTAGCCTCTAGACTAGAGGAATACCAGCTGAAAAAATCATAACGAATGAGTTATGGTGGAATGGACCAACGTGGTTGGTGAAAGCTGAGAAAGAATGGCCAGAAAATAAAATTTCATTGACAGTACCTGCAATAGAAGTGAAGAAAACAACTGTTGTATCACTATTAACCACTACTGATGATATGTTTTCGCGTTTTTCATCATTCATGTTATTAAAGAGAACAACTGCATGGATACTACGATTTTATAACAACGCAACAAAGGGAAACGCTAAAAGAGTAGGAATATTAAATAAACAAGAAATGGATGCTGCAGAAAATTTAATATTAAAACTAATTCAGCAAAGATAATTTTCCGAAGAATATAATCGTTTGATTGGAAATAAAACAATTGATAAAAAAAGCCAGTTGTTGACATTAATGCCATTTTTGGATCAACATAAAATCATACGTGTAGGTGGACGATTAACCAACGCAAATGTAGCATACAAAAACAAGCACCCAGTTATACTGCCATCAAATCATTATGTTACAACATTAATCATTAATGAAATACATAAAGACACTCTACATGGTGGAGTCGATTTGGTTTTAAATACGAGCAGGAATTTATACTGGATAATTAATGGAAAACGAATAATATCAAGACAGATAGCTAAATGTACAACTTGTATTCGTCACAAAAAGGAACCGTATACACAATTAATGGGAAATTTACCAATTTGTACGGTAAATATATCTAAACCGTTCAGTCATGTCGGAATGGATTTTGCAGGTCCAATTATTTTAAAAATGTCATCGCATAGAACGTCAAGAACGTATAAGGGTTATTTTTGTATATTTGTTTGTATGGCTACGAAAGCTATACACTTGGAATTAGTATCAGATTTATCAGCGTCAGCCTTTTTAGCATCATTTAGGAGATTTGTTGCACGAAGGGGTCTATGTACTGATGTTTACTCCGACTGCGGTACAAATTTTAAAGGAGCACAGATTACACTCAATAAGGAGTTAACAAAGGCATTGCAGGAAGCAAGTCCGAATGTGAGTCAACATTTCAGCGAAAAGGGAATTAGTTGGCATTTTAATCCTCCAGGAGCACCTCATTTTGGAGGTTTATGGGAGGCTGGAGTTAAAGCGGTGAAGTATCATCTCCGTAGAGTGATAGGTAAAAATGTCTACACGTATGAAGAATACGTAACATTGCTATGTCAAATCGAAGCATGCTTAAACTCTCGACCGTTAACAGTCATGGAAAATAGAAGCGAGGACTTGGAAGTATTAACACCAGGTCATTTCCTGATTGGACGGTCACTTAACGCTGTGCCTGAACCTGAAATATTAGACAAGGTTGCACCAGGTCAAAGATGGCGACATATGCAATATATGGCACAGCAATTTTGGGACAAATGGTCCAAGGGATATTTAAATACATTACAACAAAGAACAAAATGGCAAACAACACAACCAAATATTAAGGAAGGCGATGTAGTTTTATTAAAAGATGAGAATACATCACCAACATTTTGGCCACTGGGACGAGTTGAAGAAGTACATCCAGGTGAAGATGGAGTTGTTCGAGTGGTAAAAATAAAGACAGAACATAGTTCGTTTACGAGGCCCGTAACGAAAATCTGTCCATTGGTACAAGCAAATGATGATACTATATTATGATAGTATCTGTAAAAAAAAAAATTTTTTTTGTATGTTGTCATATTTGTTTGTCCATTTTGTTGTTTTATGTGGTAAAATGTTTTAAAAATAAATAATAATAATATTTCTTTTGGGTTTATGATTAGGTAACAATGAATCCAACGAATAATCAATACCGGTATTCAGAGCGGTACACCATTAAAAGTGGAATGACGTTTGAAACCATATGTAATATGATCACGGATAGTTTGGAGGAATACTTTATACATTCCGAACTGGAAGAATTGGGTCCGAGTTTGCGGTATGATTCAGTGCAATGGCGCTTAGCAAGGGCAAATATTGGGCGGCCACCAGGAATGCCACCAATGATTCCATCGACGGCTAAAGCATTACCATAATTTATTAAAATTAATGTTATAAAATTAAATTTTTAGAGTACATAATAAATGTATGCAACTAAAAATTCATGAGTTATTCATTTGTTAAATTTTTTAATAGAATTGCAGATTATGATGAGTTTACGATGATGGAAAGGTGATACACCCTACAACGTAAACAACAAGCATAATATATTTAATTAAAAAAAAAAATATATATATAATTTACTAAGACAGGTAGTGCCGTCATGTTGGTGATAGTATAATGTTCATGTTGTCCAATTTAGTAAAACAATATATATATTACTAATTTATTTTTGTTCTCGTTAGATTAAAATGAATTCATTCGAAGTAAATGATTTTTTGACGATTTGGGAGGAGGTTCCGTTGTCACCAACAAGACAAGGTCAACAATCAAATAACAATAAAAGACAACGTGTTGGTGATTCCACCAACGCGAAATTTACGGCACCAACACACAAAAGAGCGGTGGAAACAAATTGGTTTTTTGAACCAGAGAATCCAGCCAGTGCCGCTAGACGCAAGTCACAATTGACTCACGTAATACCTGAGTCTACAAAAGATTTGATTGATGAACCAAAGGTCACTACTGAATGTAATTCACTGGTGCAAACCAGTGAAAGTTCGGTAGTGAGCTGTACAACCAGCCAACCAGAAGATCAGGTGCCAGTTGGTGAAAAACTAATAGGACCACCAGTATTGGTTAACGGGTGTTATACAACGGAGTGGAGCTCGTTAAGGTTGTCCACTACAGTTGCAGAATTTAAAATGCGAATTAATAATGACGTACAACGCGTTATGACAAAAGAAGGAGAACAGGTGTTCTTGCCGAAAAAGGTGGTGGAAAGAATTGATTTCGACAAGATTATATCATCTAAACAAAAAGATTTTTTGGTTAATCTGCCAGGTGGATGGTGCATACGGGCGCAAGTGTATGCAGATGGGATGGTGAAATTTCACCATCATCAACTTAGGAAAAAGTCGAAATTAAATAAAGAAAAACTGGTGTTGAACAATATTGTTCAACGGGCGGGAGAATGTTCATCCAGCAATGTTCATCCTAAAAAGAGAAAATTGGATTAATAAAATAAATTTATTAAAGTCATACAATATTTGTTTATATTTAATATGAAAAACAACAACAACTACACGTGTAAATTTCATGTTGAAATAGCATGGAAGGTTGTTGATGTTTTCCATACATATTACATTCAATCGATAGGTACTTACCTGTAGTTTAAATCCCCAAATAAATGCAACCAATATCAGGTGGATATTGGTTACTAAATTCAATCTAATATTGATTCATGTGTGCCGGCATAACCTGAAAAATAAAGCAAAAGGTTTAGATGAATATCAGCTTTAATATAGCTGACATCCATGATGTTCTTATATTTTTAGAATTCTAATGAATTCTTAATTTCATATTTTAATAACTTACCAGAATTAATAGTGGAAAATAATCCGAATTTTACGAATTAAATTTAGATGAAATGCCGGCAT
Organism: Rhamphomyia laevipes; assembly: GCA_963920725.1. Taxonomy (NCBI): domain Eukaryota; kingdom Metazoa; phylum Arthropoda; class Insecta; order Diptera; family Empididae; genus Rhamphomyia; species Rhamphomyia laevipes. The sequence goes on from OY987256.1 coordinate 35,603,125, forward strand.
TTCATCTGTCAAACCGAAACTTGCGGAGTAGATTGCGAGTAAAATAATCCGCGTAGACTTATGAAAATTTTCTACCCGGTAGAAAAGTGAATCGCGAATCTAATTATGTTAGGAAAAATCGCGGAAAATAAACATAAAAATAGAATTTATGTTTTTTAAATTAAATGAAAAACCCAATTAGTATGAGCGAGATGCAATTTGTGCGAGCGGGATAAAATAAACTGCACGAAAGTACTCTCTCGTAATAAAAATCAGTAGGGACAACTTAATAATAATTAAATTGTTCAGGGCTGAACGTTTTTATAGCATTTTATAGCAAAAGTTATTAATAGAATTTTCCAGGAAAATTAGCTAGAATTAGGAAAATTTAGTAGAGAAATTATAGGTAATAATATTCTAAAGGAAAAAAGGTTAGTAAAGGTTTTCAGGAAAACCTTAGGATAAAATGTTTTGACCATTATGGTCAAATGATTTAAAATTTAATATGGTAACACCATATAGAAAATGTAAATTTTAAAATAGATTAGGCTATATAAACGATAGGCAAATTGAGAATTTTATCATTCTCATCGATCGATTCTCAAAGGCAGCAGCAGCAAGTAATTTCAAGAAAATAATTTAAAATTATTTTATATCTACACATATACATAAAGGTAAGAAAAATTATTGTACAGTAAATATTTAGAAAAAGCAACTTTTCTGAATCGATTTTTTTTCAAATGTTGCCTTTTTCAAATTTTTGTTGCTTTTTTTAAATAAAGTATGCAATTTTTTTTCCTACATTTTAAAAGAAAAAAACAAAATGTAAACGACTTATTATATATTATATTTCAACAAAATGCAGAAAACCGCGATAATATTAATTCAAAATAAGGATAGTTTTAACAATTGTTCAAATATTAGTAAACACCTTACTTATAGTGAATCTATAATTAATTAATTTTATGAATAAAATTAAAAGAAATTTATTAAATGGACATAATATAGGATGAGTGATGTTTTTGCGTATTATAAAACTTGGACAAATCTTTACTTTTTTCTCCGTTCTCAATTTTTGCAAGAATATCGCACTTTTCTTGAAGTGTTAATTTTGTTTTTTTCTTGCTCATCATCCCTTATAAGCAGAAATGTATATTATTGTATATTATTTTTGATTAATTGCTTTTTGTAAATATTTTTTAAAAATGAATCGAAAAATAGTTGCTTTTTTAAAGGTTGCTATTTTCAAATAGTTGCTTTTTGTAAGGTTGCTTTTTCTAAATATTTACTGTATACGGATAAAATTACAAGTGGCACAAGTAATTGTGGAAAATTTGTGATTGTTCCTATGCAATATATTTTCTTTGGTTTAATTAACTCATTATTTTTAAAAAGGGTAAAGTAAATTTAATTTAATTTATTCTAAATAATTAACAAAGTGGTAGATTATAGAAATAAATAAATAAAGTGAAATTAATTTAAAATTGCCAATTAGCGAATTATTAGAATTCGATTTTAAAGTATTTAAATTTAATTAGTGAATTTTTAGAATTTAATATAGAATTATTTTTAAATTTAATTATTGAAGTATAGAATTGAATTTATTAAAAAAAAATAATATCAATTAAAGTTAGGTTAAATCGGAAAACCGCATGAAGTTATAAAAAATCAAAACGTTTAATAATTATACAAAATTAAAATCACGCGTTGCAAAATTTAAATAAAAAGTGAGGTTAAATTCGGTTAAATTAATTTAATAAAATTAAGGTTAGATTGCGCCCACATTACGATCACGTGTCGAATTAAGATTACGGTTATCGAATTATAGATCGAATGTTAATTTAATAAAGTCATTTTAGTAGATAATTGTTCTTACAAAACAATTTATTATTATTATTAATTGATTTAAATTAGTTTATTAGATAATTGTTTTTACAAAACAATTTTTTTTTTTTTTTATTATTATCGTTGATTATGGTTTACCAGGTATATTGTATTTGATATTAATCTGGTAAATGTAATTTAATCAACATAGTTTCAAACGTATAAACTAATACAGGCCATCTAACCTCAACATAAATTAATTAGGGAAATTTCATAAACAAATTAGATTATTTAACCTCAGAGAATTAGTCATATCAACCAATTTCTAGGTTTTGTGGAACAAAATTCAATATTGAACAAAACCAATATTAAACGATCCACCAGGTTGCGCTACAGTATAAAATTGTTGAAATCTACTCTAATTGTCGCCCAACGGCAATTGTAGTAGATAGACAATTAGCTGATCGAACTTCAGATAACAGTCAGGCTAATGGTATGAACACAATTGCTGAGACGATAGAAGCGACATCAACGTTAACAATTAGCAACATAATTGAGATTAATTAATTAAAGAGTAAAGTAATAATACAAATTGTTTGTTTGTTTTTTTATTAATAATTATTATTGTAACATTTGAAATTCATCATTTTTAATAAATATTTAAATAAAATAAAATTTAACGTAAACCAAGCAGATTTCTTTTTATTTAGTTCAAGGAGAAGTTAAACTTTTTATTTCAGAAACTTTAGCAGGCTCACCGAACAGTTGAGTTTTCCTTCTCAATGAGAATAAACAGATATCGGTTTTTAGCGGGTTGATGTTCAGCCCACAGTTGTCTGCCCATTGACTAACAATATTCAGTGCAGGTTGCATTAACCCAGAGAGTTCCGATTCAAATTTGCTTGTGACGAGAATGACCAGGTCGTCTGCGTAGCATACGACGAGGTATCCCTGCCTTGTGAGTTCGAATAGGAGGTCATTCACGACTAGTATCCAAAGCAAGGGTGACAGAATGCCGCCCTGTGGTGTACCTTTGTGAACTTTCCCTGCCCGTTCTTGGTCCCCAAGGTTCGCATAAATTCTCCTATGTGCTAACATGTGTTCAATCCACTTGGAGATTTGTGGGTTGATGTTTTGTTTATGTAGCACTTCATTAATTTTTTGCAGGAGTACATTGTTGAAAGCTCCTTCCACGTCTATAAAGGTTCCAAGCACAGATTCTTTGAAAAGAAAGGCTTTTTCAATGGTGTGAACCACTTCATGAAGAGCAGTTTCCACCGATTTACCCTTTAAATAGGCGTGCTGTTTGCCAGATAAGGCTGCCGATGGGAGCTTATCTCGAATTTCTCTTTCGCAGATTCTTTCCAGAGTCTTTAAAAGAAAGGAAGTAAGGCTGATTGGTCTGAATGCCTTGGTGGATGAATAGTCATCTCGACCCGGTTTTGGTATAAAGACCACTCTAACCTCCTGCCATTTAGCCGGGGTGTATCCAAAGAGGATACACGCCCTGAAAAGGTTTATTAATCTATCAGCTATGAAATCCCATGAGTTTTGGAGTAAAGCAGGGAATATCCCATCTTTACCTGGGGATTTAAATGGTTTGAAAGAAAAAACAGCCCATTTAGCTGCATTAAGGTTAATAAACTCTAATTCCGTATTCTCCAACCTATTGCTAGGCCGGTATGAATCTATTACAACAGAGGTGTCAAAGCATTTCGGGAAATGCTCTTCCATTAGTAATTCTAGTGACTCCCCTGCTGATTCAGCCCTGATACCTTCACTATTGATTAGGAGTTCAGGTTGAATGTGGGTTTTCGGTAGAAATTTCTTAATTCGTGACGCCTCGTTTACGCTATCCACACCATCACAGAACGATCTCCAAGATTGTCTCTTGGCTGAGCGGATGGCGTACTTATAATCTTTGAGCGCATTTTGATATGCGTTCCAATCTTCATCACGATTACAGTTCTTCGCTTTGTTGCAAAGCCTGCGTACCCGTTTACGTTTTCCTTTGAGGTCCTGTGTCAACCAAGGAGGGTCAGAGTCGGATCTGGCCCGTTTCAAGGGACAAGACTCTTCATAAGAAACCATAAGCAGATTCGTGATCACATTTACTTCTCTGTCAATATCTTCACACGAGTACAATGTAAGGGGGAAGTTAACTGAGAGATTTAATTTTGATTCCACCTTGCTCCTGAAAGAAGCCCAGTCAGTTTTTGCCGGGTTTCTATAAGGAATGGCTGGTGGGACCGTGGCATCAATTTCAAAACGTATATATCTGTGATCCGATAAGGATGCTTCGTTCGAAACTCTCCAATTATGAATGTATGCAGATATATCAATTGTAGTTAGTGTTATATCTATTACTTCCCTACGAGAACGCGTGATAAAGGTAGGTTCTACCCCAAGGTTCATTAATAATAGGTTAGTTGTATAAATATAATCAAGCAGTGACTTACCCCTTTCATTACAGTTTGAGCTGCCCCATACTGTATGATGAGAGTTTGCATCACAGCCTATAATCAGTTGTTTGTGGTTGCTCTGCGCTAGCTTCGCTACCTCATCCAACTCGGTAGATGGCGGAGGGGTGGGTGAGTCAAACGGTAGATAAACAGAAGCAAAGATGATCTGCTTTGGTCTCCCGTTTAATTCGCCCTCCCATGAAACCGCTATGCTATCTTTACTTGAGACCTGTGGGTGAGAAAATAGATTAATATTTTTCTTGGCTACAATACAGGCCCTGGGCCTACCTTGTTCGTTATTGTAGAACAGATTTACTGATTTGTTGCTCCATCCAGAAACCTTGTTTACGACGGTCCAAGGTTCCTGAATTAGCGCCAAATCCACTTCGCTTTTCTCGAAAAGTTGTTGTAGGTTGGCCGTGGCCGCCCTACTACGATGGAGATTGATCTGAACAATTCTCATGAATTGTTCTGATCAACCTCCATCTCCAACTCTTCCGTTAACATCTCCTCCGTTAGGGTTTGGTCATCATCTGATGTCAGGAGTGGTCCTAGTAGGAGTAAATCCTCGTCTTCGTCGCAAGACGTACCTTTAACCGATCCTGTCATCAGATCATGTCCAGCCCGTTCATCTGTTTCGCCAATCACCAATTCGGTGATCAGTAAGCCAGATGATTTTTCTAACGTTGGAGCAGCATTCGCGCTCTCTTCTTTAGAGGGTGCTGGTTTGGCTTCAGCATCAGAACTGGAAACCGGTGGTTGTGTGGGGCAGGTTGGCGACACATTTTCCAATTTGAAAAAGATGCTTGCCATCCTGTACCACACCTCCCCCTGGTTTCGTTAATCCTATCGAATGAGGTCTGGTCGATACCCAACACCAAGTAGATTCCTTGCGGATTCTCCTTAGCAAAGTATACCGTCCAGAGCTCAGTCGGCAGGTTGTTCTGTTGCTTAATCTGGCTAAGGATGGCTGGTACAGGTTTAGGCGGACCTATCACTTCAACCGTTACCCTCCTTAGCTTTGGAATGTCATCTTTGCTTACCATCTGTAAGCGGATGTCATCCCAAGGCAACTTTATTTCGCTAATTAATTTCCCTAGGAAGTCTACCGAGAACTTGTCTAGACAGACTGCCCAGAAGAAATCGCCACGAAAGCCACTCCAACGGATACGAACCGGCAGAACATCACTGGTTGACATAAAAGCAGCGTCTATAGCTGATTCTAATGCCTCCCTGATAATAGACTGTCTGTCCCGAGCGATCCTGCCCCCAGGTGCTGCAGAGTTGATGACAGCCATCTCGAAAGATGTTTTGTCAACTCCTCTGACCACCTGAGAATAGGAACCCAGGGTTCGTTTACCCGTTGGAATGACCTTCGGTCTTGCGACAGGTTTAGATCTACGATCTAAGCCTGATTTGGGAGCAGGTCCTTCCCTATAAGTTGATAGTTCAGGGACTACCTTCTTATTGGTTGGTCCTGCTTCTCCCAAATCATCCGAGCGGATTCTCTTTTTTGCTGCTTCTGTTGCAACAAGAGCCCGTGCAGGATCAGTTGTCCCCATTTTCCAACCTAATGTGGTTGACATGGCAACGCCTGACACTGCACGGGCCCCTGCCGCAGCAGGAGCAATACAAGTAGTTGCTGGTTTGGCCGGGTGGACCGATGTGGAACCTGGCAATGCACTAGCGGCTCCCGCGGTGTTACCACCTTTGGGATTCGCCCGTGCACCACCCGGTTCTCCACCTTTCACGCCCTGTACCGCGCCGCGCAACTTCTCCCTTCTCTGTTTCCGCTTCTGCCCGACAGACAGTGGTTTCCCATCACCTGGTATAACCCCCTTCCGCGCAGACGGACTTCCAAGGTTGAGCCTTTCCAGCGCAGCCCTTGCCCGCTGTCGTTTGCGCTGTTGCGCACCCGACAGTTTATTTTTCTTTTTCTTTTTAACCAGGACCACACCTCCTGTCGTGTGGGAGGGGGTCGAGGTTTGGGTCGCGTTTTTAATCGTATCGGCCCTATCTACTCTTGCTACTGGCGACTTAGTTGTTACATTAGTAGCAACCAAGCCCTCGCCGGAAGTCGTAGCCTCTTCCGACACTTGTGGTAATATCCTACCACGAATTTTTCTAGATTCGGACATTCAAATCATGAAGGTGGATTCTCTTGGTTTTCGGTCTTCGCCCTTCGCCGTTCCAGCATGGTTGCACCTACTGGCATCGCCTCAGGGTTCCTCAGACTTACTTAAGCCCCACCACCGCGACAAGGTGGAATCCGACGGGGGGACAATGAATGCTTAATATCATACGAAAGTTATGAAAATGAAAATAAATATTGTTTATATAATATGTCAAATATTTCAATAAATAAGCCAATTAATATACTTAAATATAAAAACAAATATTATTACTCTCCACTTTCTACACATATTTATAATTTTTGAAAATTGAATTCATATTAGATATTTATATTTTTTTATATACTACATATTATAATAATTTTTAAACATAAGCTTATGATATTAATAATTAATTTAAAAATTTTGTATTACATAATAAAAATTTAGTTGTAACTCAAATATAATCAACTAATTTAGATTAACAAATTTATTAATAAAAATGTTACAAAATAAAATAAATAACATTAACTTTGTTCACACCAATAGTTTTAAATAAAATTATCATTAATTTGACATATTTATAATTTAACATTTAGTTAATAAAAAAATTAAGTAAATTAGAAGTACATTCCTAATTATAAGCAATATGGCAAAATATTTATTTAAAGTTTAGAGTTTTGATAGAAAAATCAAAAAGTCGTTTGTGTCTGCACCTGTTATTGACGAAATATTACAAAAAGGTAAAAGATTTTAAAATTCATAAGAAATTTATTTACATTATTTTGTTTACAGCTCTTAAATATGGTATTGAAGGATCAAAGCTGGTTTTTGAGTCGAATGGAATAGAGATTTGCGAAGATGAAGCACTTGAAATGTATGCTGTTTGAAAAAGAAATTTTTATGCTGTTAAAAAATGACGAAGAGTGGCTGCCAGTTGCATCCACATCAAAAGTCAGCAATATTCAGCACGAACTTTCGGAATTTATAACTCCAAATGAAGGCAAAGATCATGAATTATCTAAATGTATAACAGAACCAATAAAATTAAATTTATTATATGATGAATCAGATTCTTCATTGAGCATAACACTTTCTATGAGCAGTACTGCCCTATCAGAAACTTCCAGTATAAATTCTCAAGCAACTAAACTTTTTTCGCAATTTAAAATACCTTGGGAGAAAGTACATCTGAAATAAATAAATTATTCGAAAGCAACAGTCCACTTCTAGGAAGAATGAATGAGTTTGCTAATACAATTATTTCTGAGTTAAGACAAATTTCATATTACATTCAGATGAATATCATTAGAAATGTCGCTTATGCAGCTGCAGCTAGATATCCAAACTCAATTATTGAAAAAGATGATAACAATATAATGAGTTCGGTACCAATTGCATTAATCACTAAAATGAAAAATAGAAATAATACTTTGAATCGTGCACCAAAACGGAAACAACCACCTAATGTTGTTCCTTTAAAAGAACGAAAAAAAACTAATATTTTACAACAAACAACTGCTAATTGGCAACCGGAAAAAAATATTTCTACCAGATATGGTAGAATTTAAAAAAATATTTTTAATAGAAATGCATTCAAAAGATATTATATCAACTGAAGAAAGATGCCAAGTAGAATCTTATATGAAAGATTGTTTTTCTTCATTAAATATCCTAACTAGATTTATTTTTACAGGCCCTTCCCTTCCCTGACTTCTATTCCGCTGTTCAAACGCTCCCAACGTCCTAACGCAACCGAAAAAATATAATTCGTTAATTTACACATTTCTTTTCTATCGCCCATATGTTGTAAAAAGTTCAAGGCTTGTCTTTAAAGTCTAAGTTGTACCATTTATTTACCGAGATATATTTTACTGGTATTTGTTTGTGTTTTATGCTGCAATCAGACAGATTTAAAAATAAATTGCGCACATGGCCACGAAGCCCATTTTTATTTTTATTTAATACCATTTATAATTGGTATTTATATTATATTTACATATATACGACACATTATGATCAACAATTATGAAATAAAGTTACATTTTTGGAAATTTACAACATACAAGCTTTTATTTCTAAATTAATACATAAATCCAATATACTCACGCAACGTAATATTTTAATATCTTATAGTAATTCAGAAACTCTACTCTGTACAAGCAGTGTATTAGAAGCGGAAAGCTGAACTCTGCAAATTTAGTACTAAAAACGCGCAGATTTTACTATTTTTATTACTTTATTTTAGTAGATTTTAGTACTATAAATATACCTGTATGTATATGTATCTGAAAGTAAAAAGCCTACTTACTCTACTATTAATACTGAGTGATTAAGAATAAAGAACATATGGTTTAATTTTTTGGTAATTAGATATAACAAAATTAACGAAATCAATATATGATCGCCATCGCCAACTTTAATTCCAGTATGGTACTAATACAGTACAGTATTTGATTATCTTAAATTAAAAACTTAACAACATGACATTACCGTAACATTATTATCTATAAAAAAACATATTTAAATTTCTTCTTACAATAATTCTAAAACTTGCAATTTCAATTTTTGCCTTACAATGCTGATGGCAACATTTTTTTCCCCACAACCACAGGGGATGACAAATCAATTATGTATTTAAAGAAATAACCTAAAGCCTGAAAACTTGGCATTTGTGAATTTTCAACTTTTAATATGAAAACGAAATCAAAAGAAATATAATATTATAATAAAGAAACTCCAAGAATTTTTTTCTTTTTTTGTTACGTAAAATTAATATTTCAAAAATTATATGCGAGGGAAATGTATTACATGTTTTATATTACGTTTGATTATGTGAAATATATACAAAAGGTAAAGAAATAATTATTACAATATGCAAAAATAACAAGTAAATTCCATTATAATTTTGGGTAATGTTAAACTTTGTAAAAATTTATTCATCTAGGAACTTTTTAGATGATGTAGAAATCAAAATTACAAATATACAACATTAAGTTCACAGTCTCCTTTCGTTTGTAGTACGTATTAGAAAAAAAGTTATTATCAACATCATTAAGGAGCACGCACAAATCATACAAATATAAAATAATATGCGTCCTGTCCTGATTTGTATTGAAACAAATCAGGAAATATATAATATTTGTTAAGGATCTTAATGCTTTTAATTTAGCTTTTATATTTTGACAAAATGAAATTATTATTGTTAGTCCTTGAAATAAAATTTTAATGAGGCATTAAAACACTTACTTAAGTTATAAGTTTTATTATATATTGATGTATGGTATTTCTTAGTTATAAAAAACGAATAATTATTAGTATTGTATTAGGTAATTTTTGTTTTATTTATTTTTTGTAATTTAGTCTTATTATGATTTTGATGGTGTTAAGAACTAATTATATTTATTTTTAATGGCATAAATTCAGGATGTTCAAGCTCTGCAGAATAACCAATATGTTATTTTAGATAGAAATTATACATATGAATGGAAAGCTGTTAATAAATCAAATTCAGAATCATGCTTCAAATACATAATTGATTAGTTTAGTCCATCCCATGTGGATGTGGAACCTTTTAAATATTCCAACTAATACCAGAACTAGACAACTTATGGTTACGTACATATATACAGCTACAGCATATATGTTTTATAAATTGAAAAATTTTGCATGTAGCCCAAACACGAACTATATCATGAACCCAACCAGAGAGCATAAATTGAATATATTTCGAAAACTAAACTGACCAAATATTACTTTGAACCCGATTAAACCAAATCAAGCTCTGAGTACGAAAACGCCCAGAAAAATGTCTCAGCGAAAACCATTTTTATATAGGTTCAAGTCCAATCAACATTTCTAGTTATGCTTAATACTCGCAAAATATATTTAAAATATTAATTATAAATAAAATTGTTACCTATTAAAGGTAAATGTTTTACCTTTAATATTTCAATTTTTTTGATATATGTGATTTTTTAAAAATATTTTTGTAGGTTTATCTACATTAAATATATTTTTAGTTTTTGTATAACGAAATATTTATCTATAATTAATTTATTTAATATTATTATAATTTATCGTTTATTCACAAATATCACTTTTATTTATAATATTTAAGATAAAAGTTAATATTTTAAGAAAAAAATATAGGTACATCTACATAGTAATAATATATATACAATTATTTGTTTTTCTATTAGCTCGATTTATATTTGGATAAGTCTCTGCTTTGACCGAGAAAGAATTTCATATCAGCACATTTATTATATGGCCGATTTATTTATTCAATTGCGTATACAAGAAATGCCTTCGCCTTCTGACATTGGACACAATGCATAATAATTCCGTGGGAAGAAGATGTATTGACAAGTAACAACGGCCAAAAATGTCTAAAACTGTGTGAGTGAATTGTTAACTTAATTCTAGACAAATGCGTTGTTCAATCTATCTTTCTATTCATTATATTGTGGACTACGATTAAATTAATTGAATGCACGTACAGCAAGTACCTGAGAACTTCGTAAGAACCATTTTTGTAAAGAATTCTAAATATAAATATTTAAATTGCGGTATTGAACATTTGGAAAGTTCAGCGTTGTTTAAATCGGATTTTTTCTCTTATTCGAATTGGAAATATATTATGAATGTTATAAATATTTTTTTTTGTCCTTTATATTAGGTATATAAATCTGCAGTTTCTATTGAAATTGTTGTAAGCAATTCTCTAAGCTTTTATTCTAAAAAATTAAAAAAAAAAAAAAAATTATTTAAGTTAAATATGTATATAGAAAGAAAAAATTATTTATGTATCTTTTAATAAATTATATTTTTCGTTCTTTGGAAAATCCTTCCGTATCCTTCTTAAAAAAATATTCAAATTATAGTGCATAAAAAATAATAAAATATATAATAGTTTAGCTTATTTCCAAATGAACGTTTATTTTCAGGTTAATTCGTAATGTGTTTTATATCAATTTTCTTCTTCATTTTCTAATAGAAAAGATATTACATTTTTATATGAAAAACTCACGGAGCATGAAATGTATATTTTTTAATCTTTATGTTTATCACAATTTAAATGTAAGTCCATATACATATCTATTTGAGTGCATTTAGTATGTGTAACATAGGAATTTAATTTTTGTAATACACATAATCTATGTGTGCTCTGAATCATTGGAGCAATTCAATCTATTTATATGACTATTCGCAATGCATCATGCAGGTATGTATTAAAAAATAACCAAATTATTTTTTTAAATATATTTATTTATTTCTCAAAAGAGTTGGATAGCTCGTGTAGAGTATATACAATAGATTATTAATTTTATTTAAGTTATTTATATTGTTTAATAAGTAATTAAGCACAAAAAAAATATAAAATTCAAAATATGTTTTACTTTAATGTTGCAGAAATTATACTATAGATTTTAACATAATTGCTAGATTTTGAAAGAGATATTTATAATAAATTACAATATGTAAAATAGAGTTAATTTTTCTAAATTCGAAATAGTACAGTTAAGTTACAATTATATTTTTGAAGCATTAAGTTTTTGCATTCTTGTTTAAATTTATTAATGGATAAATTTTTAAAATTTGCTTGTAATTTGTTGTATAAGGTGATTGCCGTGTTGATTATTGATTCAAGTTCGTTTAACCGTGCACTAGTGCAGCAACGAAATTGATTAGCTGACCTTGTATTGTATTGGTGTATTTGATTGTTTATTGTAAATTCTGTGTTTGTTTTTATGCAATGTTTATGTATTTTATGTAAATGTGTTATCTGAATTAAATTCTTATAATCATCTAATTTTAAAATATTGTATTTTTTATGCATTTGATTAGTAGGTGTTCTATTTGTTCTATTATGTAATTCAAACAAATTCTTTATAGCTTTATTTTGTATTATTTGAAGAGAATTTATGTTTTTTGCATATGTGTTTCCCCAAATACCTATTGCATTTGCATATTTAATTATACTGTGGAAAAGGCTGTAGTATGTTTATATCTTAGTTTTTAGAGGAATTCTTTTTCCAATTTTTTTAAATACCCCAGCAATTCTTCTGCTTTTCATTAAAAGATCATTTACATGCTAATTCCAGTCTTCATCAATTAAAACACCTAGGTATTTGTATTTTTCCACTTTTCTATTCTGGTGTTATTATATTTGATAGCGATATTCACATTTTTAGATTTCAATAGCATGAATTTAGTTTTATTAACATTTACCGTAAGTTTGTGTAACGGCATCCATTCATGAATTGTTGTCATGTCACGTTTTATAGCTTTTTCTAGATCGATGTATTCATTTTCTGCATATACAATAGCTATATCATCTGCATATAAAAATACTTTCCCACATAGTTTTAAGTTGGAGAAACAGCTAATATAACATGAAAATAACGCTGGACCTAATAAGTTACTACGAAATCTACCTCTTCTACGGAACTTTTTACATCATCACATTCAGTATATTGATTCCTGCCATCAAAATAGCTTTTAAACCACTCATATTCTTTGCCCATAACTCCGCATTCAAAAAGTTTTCTCAATATATTTTTCTATCAACAGAATCAAATGCTTTCGTTAGATCAAAAAATACTACACCTGTTTTTTTACCTATACTGATTGTGTTCTGCATATATGTAATAATATCAAATAGAGCAGCGGTGGTGTTCGAATGTTTCGTGAAACCATATTGCCTTTCGCATATTAGATTATTATCTTTTGAATATTGTGTTATTTGATTGTTAACGTAAGTTTCAATTATTTTACTAAGTGTTGATGCTAGAGAAATTGGTCTAAAATTATTTATATCACTTTTATATCCTGATTTTTTATATATTGGAAAAACTTTTGTAATTTTCAGTATATAGGGAACACTACTTTGTTGTAATGAAACATTTACCATAGATAAAATTGGTTCTACTAATTTATTTATACATGATTTTACAACATTTGTAGAAATACCATCAATACCAGAACTTTTGGAAGTAACTAGATTATTTACAAGTTTTATAGTATTTTCTTCACTAATTTCTTGGAAATGGAATCTGTTATTTGTTCTAATTTTTGGCATATATACAGTGTTAAATTTCTTTGCCATATCTTTTCCAATATTACAATACAGATTATTGAATCTGTTAATTTTGGTAATTTTATCGTCTAATGTACAATTTTGATCACTGAAAAATTCATTGTCTCTGATTTTACTTAATCCATCAGTAGCTATTTCTTTTACAAGATTCCAGGTTTTTCGTGTGTTGTTTGAACATTCGTTGAATTTACGTGTGTCATGATCCTTACGTTTTTTTCTCTTTGTTGTAGTGCGTTTGTTAAGCCAATAATGATATTTATCCTTAAAATAAGGTACCTGTAGATTTTGTATATGTTTTCGGCGCTAATAATTTTTATTAATTTTATGCATCCATAATCAATATTTTATATTTATTTACTATATTTTATTGTTTTTTCGTATTGATTTACATTTTTTGCCGCTACCATACCTTTTCCAACCGTATCAACTATATTTTTGCAAATTGTACTGGCAACCCTTGACGATATGTCGATAATGCAGTTTTGTAATTTATTTTTCAATGCTTTGACATTTATTTTTTTGCGTTGTACACACACGTTGTTTTGTTTACAAAATTGCACTCATTAACCTCTAATATTAAAATGTGTTGGTCTGAAATATTAGAATTCAAATATGTAATATTTAATTTTTTATTTTAATTATTCGTTAAAATGTGATCAATACAAGTACCAGATGCTGGTCTGGTTACATAATTTATACAGAAGTTAAAGCCGTTGGATTCAACTATATTTCTGTATGCTGTAACATTTGCATCAATTTGATTTATGTTAAAATTAAAATCACCTGGTAATATGGTATTATTGTTGTCTACATCATTTAGGAGTTCCTCAAACGAGGTAAAAAATTTATTTATTTCAGCTTTGCTATTATCTGGTGGTCTATAAATTGCAGAAATATTTAGTTTTTGTTTATTCATATCATTAATAATTGATATCAAACTATTATAATTATCACTAAATATTTTATGTAGTTTATATTTAATGGAATTATGAATCAGTAAGCCAACACCTCCACCACGTCTATTTTTTCGGCAAGCAAAGATTTTGTTATAATGAATTAAATTTACCATTTCAATTTCATCATTTAAAATCCATGTTTCAGTAAATATTATTATATGAATAGTATACTTTAAACTGTCTAACAAGAAAACTATTTCATCCATTTTATATTTCAAACTTCTAACATTTAAATAAATTATTTTTAATGAATCATATTTTCCGAACTTCATATCTTCTATTTGACATATGTTTTTTACATTGACATTGATAGGTACAGTATTATAATCTAATTCATTGTAGTAACATAATGGACACGAACTATATAAAAGAGTAGGGTAATTGTCATAGTAATTAATTTTTATATAGACCAATCGTATCTCGCTCAAGCTCAATCCTTACGACAAGTTTTACATTTTAAAGTTATACGTAATTTTAAAATTAACTTCGGCAGATATTGCTGTAATGTACTTTTTCTTCGAATGAATTTTCTGCAATAATATTAGACAATTTCTAATAATATGTGAAATTAGCCACATCATACGAAATTAACCTAAAGTAATTAATTTTCCTTTTGTGTGAAAAATTGTGGAAGTGGAAATAAAACAAATAACATGACACCATAAGTAAAGAGGGCGCGGATAAGTTAAATGAAACTTTTGGGTTGGGTACGATATCTCCAAACTAAAATCTCCAAATCAAAATGTCCAAACCAAAATCTGCAAATCTAAAATATCCCAGTTTTAAAATCTCCATACCAAAATTTCCAAAAATGCTCCAAATCTCCAAAAGGAAATCAGAAAGGCGCGCGCCAATTAAATAATTCAAAAGAAACTTAATACTAAATCAATTGTATGTACCAAAAATAACTTAATTTCAAAATTACAGAATATAATTCTATATCAATTGACAAATTTTTTAAAAACTGTTTTCTTCCATCTTCTTGTTGTTTTCTTTTTAAGATATTATTTATTCTTTCATTTCCTTCCTTCTGTTTTTTTTTTTTTTTGCATTTGGAATTTGACCACTCTTTATTTTAGCAAAATTTGTTTTAATTATAATCATTTCCTTCTTCAGCTGTTGAATTATTTCAAATAATCCAAGGTTTTTTTCCTCCCACAATAAATTTCAACCGGCGATGCCATTCCTCCACGAAATTCTGTGTGTGAGGGAGATTTTGCTGAATTGCATCCTCAATTGACCAAAACTCTTGTGAATACTTTGGTCTTCTATTATTTTCATATTTAATATAATTTCTGTTGAACCAATTATAATTTTTTTTTAAATCAACATCTTGATTATTACGTATTAGTAATTTAAAATAATGATCTACTTGATCCACAGGTAAAAACGCAAGACTTTTTAACATTCTTACACCTGAACTAAAGTGTTCATTTTCCCCACATTTTATGGATAAACTTTCTTTTTGAACTCAACGCCACAATATTTGGCCAAAATGAAATAAACAACCTTTATGTAATGCACAAGGGAAGTACTCGTTGATGGAACGAAGTAAAGCTGGCTGAAAATCTGAAATTATCCTTTGTCAATTTAAATTAATATTTTTATCAATAGCTAATCGGAAGAGCTCATAAAAACATTCGTTATATGCCTCAACAGATTTTGTGCTCATAAGGCAAAATATTAATGGAATTATTTGCCCATCTACTTGTGCATGTACACTAAAAAGTTACCGCATTATAATAGGAACATCATAAAATGTGTCATCTACCAACCAACAAGAACTTTCGCTCAATGTCTTTAAACTGGTCATAGAACCCAATATAATAATTAAGTTATTATTATTTAAGTTTTTTTCTCGAAGGACAAATAATTCTACTTCAAGAAATTTTAATTCTTCTGGAATATTTATTTTCTCAATATTTTGGGGTTCTTTTTGCACCTGTAACTGCTTACGCGTTCAATTTATTTTGCTTTTTGTGCATCTTTGGCAGGTAAATATACTTTGGAATTTTCTGGGCAATTCACAACACTCTCACAAATTATTTGCGATGGATGCATATTAGATATTTTTGACAATTCCTTTAATTTATTATTTGCAGAAAATACCTTTTGCAGACTTGTGTTTGGGCTATGATTATGGTCTTTTGGATAAACTTTTATTATATGCTTATCATAATCTTTAAAACTTATAAAAAAAGACTTGCAAAGCAAAGGTTTTTGCTGGAAACAGCGCCTACGATATTCGTCTTTTTTATTTTCTGAATGGAAAGTATATTCATAACATTGATAAAATAAATTTTTCTTTACCTTTATTTGAAAACAAACTTATTATTTCACAATCCATTTTAAAGTAACCTTTTGCATTAAAAGGGAAAATTGAATTTGTTAATAATCACCTACTAAGACTTAAACAGTTTTAGGTAACTTAAAGTAAATAAATAATGCACATGTGGAGATTTCGCATTTGCAAATTTTGTGCTTTGGATATTTTATATTTTGGAGATTTTTATTTTGGATTTGGAGGTTTTTGAAGATTTTGCACATGTGAGATAATGCCTTCTATGGAGATTTTGAAAATGTAGATTTCGTTTCATTCCCGACACTTTTAATTGGTGTTTATTAGTTTGAATGAAAATTGGTTGGTATTTATCCCTTATTCAAATACTGTTTGTGGAAGATAAAATAAAATTAACTTTAATCGATAATAATTTTTAGAAATTTTAATTGATTTATAAACTAAAAAAAATATTTCAAATCTATTCTAGCTTTTCTTGAAGATATACTTTTTATTATAGTATTCGAAGCTCAAAATGTATTGGCACTTTCCCGGATCTGGCTTACTTTCCTTATGTACTTACTGTCTGCAAAGTTTAAAGTCGGTAATACATGTTAAAATGTCCAATTATATTTCATAAGCTCAATACTCTACAACTACATCATACAGTAATTGGTACCCAATTACAATTATATTTCAAACACAGGTTGTTACCTACTTATTGCTCCAAAAATTTGTATCAGGTAGCTTCATTGTGTTCATGGGAAACTAATATATGAGCAACTTAGTTTCCAAAGAATATTTCATATGTTCTACACCATATAGTCATTATTATCAGTTTTCAATGAAATTTGGTACAAAGGTTGGATTCGTGATTACGCATGTCTAGACTAAGGTAGAAGTTACTAGTCTGAGGGGGTCCATGTTAAAATTTCCGATTAATATTTCATATGTTCTAGATCATAGGGTAAATATTATCCAATTTCAATGAAATTTTGTACACAGGTTGGATTCGTGATTACGCATATTTATACTTATTATAGTTATTTTAATGATATTATTTATTATTAAAGAAATAAAAATATTAATTTTTAAATCAATAAATAATAAAAATGAGTAATTTTGAACAAAGCACTGTTTCTAACAAAGATAATGTTAATTACAAAAAACTTTTGGACATAAATCGCTGTTAAACATACTACGAGTTATCTGCTCCCCCTAGTTAGCATATTTTTATATAATTATTGCTCTTAGAGAATTCAGAAATCAATTCAACAATTCTTTATGAAAATGATAATTAATAATTCTAAATTAATTTCAGAATGACTAATATATACTAATCACGAAGGGGATTCAGCATATGTTTTTGTTCTTATGTACTTTACTGTTAAAATTATTGATAAAAAATAATCATAAAACTTTAAAAAGTTAAATCATACTAAATATTTTATTTATGATTATACATAATAAGCAACAGTAAATTAGAACACCTTTCTATTTGTCTAATATTTTGATTGAAGTTTATATTTTTTACGAAAACTTAATTAGTAGATTAAAATTTTTAAAAACTTTTCATATTATAAACTTTTACAAGTTATTTTAAAATTTATTTATTTATAAAAAAATAGCTTCAATTTTAATTTCAATGGTTACTATTATGTATGCAATGATATAAAAAAACGTAATTAATTTTCTAGTTGTCGATTAAAGAATTTTGGTGTACCAACCAATTTATGTGTAAATACCAGAGTTGTTAAATAATGAAGTAAAAAAGTAATGTAGATTCATTATCGATATCTAATAATGCTAAAATAATTAAATTCAATTTTTTCCAAAAGTGTAATTATGTATAGTTAAATTTTTAATTATTCTATAATAGCGGTGGAGTAATGCATTACAGTAAATATAATTAAATTTTTGAATTACTTTACTGCATTACAAACATTTCATATTTTTATGGTATTTTAAAGTATTTTAAAATTTTGCTTCAAAGAATTACTTAGAAATACTTTGAAGTATTTCATACATAAAGAAATTATATATGTAGTTAATTACTTTAAGTTCTGTGAATTATTTTGAAATACCTACTATGAATAAAATGATTTATGTTATGGAATTTATATTAATTTAACATATGGTTAAATTTAAATACCTTCACTATACAAATGTAAAGTATTTGTAATGTAATTTAAAATAATTATTAACTGTATTGTAATTATTAATTATAAATTATGTAGAAATGGAACTGAATTTGAATTTTTTGCTAATCCTGTAATGCTTCGCTAATGGATTACTAAAATAACAACTCTGGTAAACACTTACATATATATTTAAACAATATTGAATATGAATAGAAAAATATCTTACTTTTATATTTGTTTTATCTTATGGAATAAAACTGATGAAAAAAGTTGCTATCTTAACAATATATTTCCCTTTTTTTACTTTAGAAGCTATACAATGATATCCTAATTCGGCAATATTATGTAAAGTTTTTTTTGCTGATGTAAGTTTCTATAAAAAAAAATGTTTATGATGAAAATTGGCAATAATAAAATACTGTTCAAATACACGAATATTAATAAAAGATAATATATTTAAGAACAATAGAGACCAATTCGATTTTTTCATATCTTTTGGATTACTTTTTGTTTTATTGAAACTATGTCATCAATTCGAAATACATATCTTTTTTAGTTTAAGTGCAGGAAGTTCATTAAAATTATTTTCATTTTCTTCTATTCTTGCGATCTATAAATAATGTATAGTAATAAATGTTGAAAGTTAAAAATCTCAGTCATTAATTCATTCAGTCATTAAGATATTCAGTTTTTGTAGTTTTATATTATTTCGGTAAAGTGTACATGCACAATAATTAAATGGATATACGAACTCAAGATTAGTAATAGCAATAATAAGAATTAGTTCTAGCAAGAATTATTTTTGTTTAGTTTTCCAATTTAGCAACAAAGATTTCAATTTCTTAATTCAAGGAAATAATTTGACTCGTTTATGACACTATTAAATTTTAATGCAGTTCAGTTCATTGCTCGTATGTAGTGGTAATCAAAATTTTAGAAATTTAAAATGATTGTGTTTTGTAAATAATTATAATAGATTTATTTGTAAAGGACAGAACAAGTTGAAAATATTCTAAGAAAATATTCCAAAACATAATTTAAAATATTATCACGTACAGTATTTTCTTAATAATGGAACTTTTGTAAAAATTAATTACACATACGATGCTATAATTTTACAAAACGAAAAATTAGTATATTTTTACGAAAGTGCACGTACTTGATTTTAATCTATTATTCTGGCAAATATCAAGGCTAGACTATAATGCAAGCAAAAGTACCAAGCATATGAGAGAATCCATACTCAAATACTCAACTTAACATATACTATAAAG
The DNA here is from genome assembly GCA_963920725.1 of Rhamphomyia laevipes. Taxonomy (NCBI): domain Eukaryota; kingdom Metazoa; phylum Arthropoda; class Insecta; order Diptera; family Empididae; genus Rhamphomyia; species Rhamphomyia laevipes. The sequence continues at coordinate 35,623,252 of OY987256.1, forward strand.
TTTATGATATTTTTTAGAAAAAACCTTGATGAAAATGCTACATTTTAAAAAGTGCAAATAACATATTTACGTATATAATTTAGTTTTCTTTAAATAATTATTATTATTAAGAATATAACATAATTTTGTATAATAATAAATTTGTTTCTAATAATTAATATTCAATAAAATTGTTTGCATCCTGAAATTAATTTTGATGACATAATTTAAATTTCCATAAAAATTGTGTTCTTCAGCCCCTCGCAATAACCATATTACCAAGCAAATGCAAAATAAGAATTTATCATATCACTTATCCCTCGATTTACACGGTAGATACGTTCCATGAAAAATCGTGTAAATTAAAACCGTGTAAAATGAGACTCAGAATGCATAACAAATTAAGATTGGTTCCACTAATCTTTACATCGTGTAAATTGCTTCAAATAAGATATAGAAAAGTCATGGATATGTTCACCGTGTAAAACGTGTAAAATGAGCCAAATAAATATATGAAGCAACAGAGATTTGTTCT
>OY987256.1:35623965-35937942 GCA_963920725.1 Rhamphomyia laevipes
CACTGATTTTAAAAAAAATTAATTTATGCTGTTAAAATTTGTTCAAAATCATCATCATCGGCTTCGCTATCAGATGATGCCCCGTCCGTGGCTTCGTCGTCAGTAGCTCTTTCCTCATCATTAAAAGGTTCGCTACCATTATATAATTTTCCAGCCAGTTTCATAAATTGCTGAAAGCGGCATAGATTTCTATTTCGGCAGTACTTCATGAATAAGTACTTTGCCAAATAGCCAGCATAAAATTTCTTGCGCCGCCCTGAAGATTCATAGGATCTTTTAGCGGCATGCCACGTAGATTCTATTTTATTTGTATGAGCCCCAGTTTCTGGATCTTTAAAATTAATTGAATGGTTGACTTTCAGATGTTCATATCCGCAGTCACCCAAACAATCATAGGGCTTCCAACAATCCGAAATAATTGTTGTGCCCGGCAAAACCCATTGTTCTATAATGGGCAGCAACGTTGACCGATCTCGTTTTTCAACTGGCAGCAAAATGGCATTGCCCGATTCGCGTTCGATCATGCCAAAGACCCATTGGCCCTCTACCCTATGGCCTCGATGATATTTTCTCTTGCCAAATTTGGATTCATCAATTTCCACTATTTTGCCTGGTCCGCCAATTGGCTCTGCCATATCTATCATGCCAAATAAGCATACCTCCCGGCAAAAACTACCCCAATCGACACATGTTTTGCGCGATACTCTTAATAGAAAAGATGTGGAAACGAGGGCTATATTATGTGTCCATATTGAAACAAATTTGCAAATTTCCAATATAGATAAATGTGAATTATCGAAAAATGTACCTTTTCTAACAGAATGACTGTAGGTACATTTACGTTTTTTCTGCTTGTTTAGTGAAACTGATTTGTTGCACACCCATTTAAATTTTTGATTATCAGTTCCACTAACACCCAAATGTAATAGATTGTTACATTTGGGGCAATATTGCTCTCTTGGTATAGCTCCAATTTGCATTAGCATTTCGACCAAATCACGTCCATCATTTAGTCTGGCCATGTCGTGAAGGTCAAACGCTGTAAATTTTGTAGCCAAAATATCAACCATTTTTAAATAAATTGATACACTGATTTTACTGATTTAGGTATATACTGAAAAAAAACTGATTAATCACTTAAAAAATGTTTTTTTTTTATTATATTTTTGTTTTCACTGTTTGAAAAACACTGAAAATAACCGATTAATTGTTTTTTTTTTTATATTTATTATTATTTTATTTAATAATAAAATAATAGTACGAAATGTTTTTTTTTTAAAATATTTGCACTGATAATTTCAGAATTGTTTTTTTTTGTAAAACACTACACTATATAAATTATCAATACCACAAAATATTAAATTTTTATTTTATTAAAAAACACTATATAATAATACCAAAAATCTCTATATGTACTTGACAAAATTCAAAACTGAATTGACGAATAAAACGCGTTTTTTTGCATTTGCAATTGAAAATTTCTAATATTATCGCATAGTAGGCTGTGAATTTTTAAATTTTTTTTCTTCGAATTTTCATCTAAATCGTTTGAAAAAGCGCTGTAGCATCAAAAAAGCTTAAAGAGTATTGAGAAAAAGCGAATAAATAGCACAATACAAATATTTGAAAATTGATGAAATAAAACGGCTAAAAATTAAGAAATTTAAGGACAAATTCAGAATAAGAGCGTTTTTTTATTTTGTTCAGCACTAATTCTGTCCTGCAATCTAATTTTAAGTTTTTAATATAATATTTTATGTTTAAAATTTTATGTTTTATATTATTTTATCTAAATAAAAATTAAAAAATGTCATACTGGAATTAAAACAAAACTCATTTATAAAATAAATGTCTAGATTAGGAATTACGAGTAGATAGAATAACTATGCGTATTGCATTGAACTTCATGGTAAAAAAAAAATGGATTTGTTAAAAAAAAAGGATATTATCAGTGGGTCCATGTTTATGTTAGAATTTCTCTTTTAGTTGGAAAGCTGTGTTTTTTTGATCTACCGGAAAAATTTAAAAATATATTTATATTTAAATATATATATACCATACTGTAATTGTTAGCCAATTTCAATTATATTTCACAGGTGTATTGGCTCATTATTTCATCGTGAAATAATTTAGTTTACACTTCTAAAATTTGAAGTCAGTAGCTTCAGGTTTCATGAATATCAACGAAAGGAACATTGAATAAAACAATAAATTAAGATAATTGTTTTTTTATATTATATATTTTTATTATTTTTATCTTAATATATTTGTTATATAATTACATATATTGTTTTTTTAAAATAAACTTTATCAATTAGTTTTCTGTTCTCTTTTAATAGTATTACAAAAAACAAAGTATCAAAATAAATACATGGATCAAAAATTGTATGTACTTACATAATGAAAAATATAAAATATTTGTGGAAAGCAAAAACTATACTTTCGGTTTTTTATATGACACCAATGACCCTATTGTGTGTTTAATGAATATTGGTTTAAATAGGAAGTATATATATAATTTTACCATAAAATTTTGAATAGCCGTTTAATATTTTCGACCCCGAAATGCGCGAAGCGCCGAGCAAAATAAAAAAAAAAAAAAAAATGTGCCCTAGGGGGTTCGGGGGAGGCGGCAGCCGTCCCCTGATACCTCATATGTATTATATATATGCAGAAAACAATCCCAATCAAAGAATATGACTTAAAAGTACTAATCTCAAAGTAAAAATCTCAAAAAATAAAAATTTGATATTACTTTCATGTAAAAAACCTAAAGTGCCCCTACTATTTTAAATATTTAGACTCTTGTGGGGCCCGTGGGGTTCCAAATTTGGCAGTTATGGAATCTCCAGACCTGGGCGCAACTTTTTTGTATACATCAGAAAGTCGTCACCCCAACAGAACCCAAAGTGCCCTTTTTACTTTTAGGGGCCTAAGCCGCCCCTGGTCAAAAATTAATTATATTTTTACATATTTGTGCCCTGCTCATTAAGGGCTTTCATTTGATACCCAACTCGACCACTCCCCACCCCCCAATCAAAAGCTCCCATACAAACTTTGGCCCCCTGTGGGCCGGCCCAGGGCCATTTCCGCGGAATAAAAATTATATTTTTGGAATGCTGAGAGATGGGCCTTTCGACTAAAAATATTTTTTTTTGATTTGGGGTGGAACCCATCTTAGTAAAATTTTCCGCTTAAATAAAAATTTATAAAAAAAAATTATAGAAATCTATTTTATCTTTTTTTTCGTTAAAACGAATGTGTTGCAATTTCTTAATTTATTTAGCCTAGAAAAAAGCTAAATTACTTTTATTTTTCACTTTGCAACAAGTTGTGTTAGCTTGGAATTTTTGTAGTTTTCGTATACAATTTGCTTGGAAAAAAGCTAAGTTGACTTTATATTTCACTTTGTATCAAGTTCTAGTAGCTTCGAATTTTTGAAGTTTTCGTGTCGAATTAGCTTGAAAAAAAGCTAAATAGACTTTATATTTCACTTTGTATCAAGTTCTATTAGCTTGGAGTTTTAGGAGTTTTCGGGTCAAATTAGCTTGGAAAGAAAGCTATATTAACTTTATATTTCACTTTATATCAAGTCATATTAACTTGGAATTTTTAGTATAAAATAAGCTTGGAAAATAGTCGAATTGACTTTATAACACACTTGGCGTCAAGTACTTTATACAGGAATATTATATATGTTACCAGGTGATATATACTTGAAAAAATAGTTGAATTGACTTTGTATCCAAGTAAGCATTAGTGGACTTGGTTATCCAAGTCAATATTTAACCAAGTAATTATTGCTTGGGACATTTTTACTTGGATAAGTAAATTGCTTGGGACATTTTTACTTGGATCCAAGTAGAAATTTTATAAGAGTGTACTCTCATACAACTCCATACATTTCAACTTTTTTGTGACAAATGCTACGTCTAGAATGCGTCTAGAAAGCGTCAATTGTAATCGCGGTATTATAGTAATTCAGAAACTCTACTCTGTACAAGCAGTGTATTAGAAGCGGAAAGCGGAACTCTGCAAATTTAGTACTAAAATGCGCAGATTTTACTATTTTTATTACTTTATTTTAGTAGATTTTAGTACTATAAATATACCTGTATGTATATATATGTATCTGAAAGTAAAAAGCCTACTTACTCTACCATTAATACTGAGTGATTAAGAATAAAGAACATATGGTTTAATTTTTTGGTAATTAGATATAACAAAATTAACGAAATCAATATATGATCGCCAACTTTAATTCCAGTATGGTACTAATACAGTACAGTATTTGATTATCTTAAATTATAAACTTAATAACATGACATTACCATAACATTATTATCTATAAAAAAACATATTTAAATTTCTTCTTACAATAATTCTAAAACTTGCAATTTCAATTTTTGCCTTACAATGCTGATGGCAACATTTTTTTCCCCACAACCACAGGGGATGACAAATCAATTATGTATTTAAAGAAATAACCTAAAGCCTGAAAACTTGGCATTTGTGAATTTTCAACTTTTAATATGAAAACGAAATCAAAAGAAATATAATATTATAATAAAGAAACTCCAAGAATTTTTTTCTTTTTTTGTTACGTAAAATTAATATTTCAAAAATTATATGCGTGACAAATGTATATTCATCTAGGAACTTTTTAGATGATGTAGAAAACAAAATTACAAATATACAACATTAAGTTCACAGTCTCCTTTCGTTTGTAGTACGTATTAGAAAAGAAAAAAAGTTATTATCAACATCATTAAGGAGCACGCACAATAAATCATACAAATATATAATATGCGTCCTGTCCTGATTTGTATTGAAACAAATCAGGAAATATATAATATTTGTTAAGGATCTTAATGCTTTTAATTTAGCTTTTATATTTTGACAAAATGAAATTATTATTGTTTGTCCCTGAAATAAAATTTTAATTAGGCATTAAAACACTTACTTAAGTTATAAGTTTTATTATATATTGATGTATGGTATTTCTTAGTTATAAAAAACGAATAATTATTAGTATCTATCCCCCGATTTACACGGTACTTTTTTTACACGGTTTAAAAAAAAAAAAAAATGGTAACAAAATTTATATATTGTGACATGACTATAAAAAATAACAAAAACAAGGAATTCCCAAAAATGCAGCATATACATTGAGTATACATTTCACAATAGCTTTCATATTACATAATTAGTTCAGTCTATGGTCGGAAGCAAAAGCGTGCAAATCGTTGAGTTTTTTTCTTATAATTTTTCAAAATACTTTTTCAAAATAATTAAATATTAGTTTATTTACACAATCAGTAGTGTTAAAAAAAATTATTTTTATTACAATTTTGAAATTTGGAATAATTACTTACATACATATAAGCGTAAGTAATAAATCATAATTTTTGAACCACTTTTATAAATTCGGTGTAAACGTTTAATAGGTTTATGATGTTTTTATATTCATTTTTAATTTCCGTTTTAACAAATGATTTTTTCATTTACCATTAAATAAATGAATCATTTTTAATTTCTGTGTAAATAAATATCTAAATTATACACATTTGTTTGTTTTTTCGATTTACACGGTTTTTCATATTAAAAACAAAAATTTCGATTTACACGGTTTTCTGAGGAACCAATCTTCCGTGTAAATCGGGGGATAGGTGCATTGTATCAGGTAATTTTTGTTTTATTTATTTTTTGTAATTTAGTCTTATTATGATTTTGATGGTGTTAAGAACTAACTAATTATATTTATTTTTAATGGCATAAATTCAGGATGTTCAAGCTCTGCAGAATAACCAATATGTTATTTTAGATAGAAATTATACATATGAATGGAAAGCTGTTAATAAATAAATTTCAGAATCATGCTTCAAATACATAATTGATTAGTCCATCCCATGTGGATGTGGAACCTTTTAAATATCCCAACTAATAACAGAACTAGACAACTTATGGTTACGTACGTACATATATACAGCTACAGCATATATGTGTTTTATAAATTGAAAAATTTTGCATGTAGCCCAAACACGAACTATATCATGAACCCAACCAGAGAGCATAAATTGAATATATTTCGAAAACTAAACTGACCAAATATTACTTTGAACCCGATTAAACCAAATCAAGCTCTCCGAGTACGAAAACGCCCAGAAAAATGTCTCAGCGAAAACCATTTTTACATAGGTTCAAGTCCAATCAACATTTCTAGTTATGCTTAATACTCGCAAAATATATTTAAAATATTAATTATAAATAAAATTGTTTCCTATTAAAGGTAAATGTTTTAACTTTAATATTTAATTTTTTTTGATATTTGTGATTTTTTAAAAATATTTTTGTAGGTTTATCTACATTAAATATATTTTTAGTTTTTATATAACAAAATATTTATCTATGTATATAACTAATTTATTTAATATTATTATAATTTATCCTTTATTCACAAACATCACTTTTATTTATAATATTTAAGATAAAAGTTATTTAATATTTAATATGCATCTAGTAATAATATATAACACTAATTTGTTTTTGTATTAGCTCGATTTATATTTGGATAAGTCTCTGCTTTGACCGAGAAAGAATTTCATATCAGCACATTTATTATATGGCCGATTTATTTATTTTCAATTGCGTATACAAGAAATGCCTTCGCCTTCTGACATTGGACACAAGACACAATGCATAATAATTCCGTGGGAAGAAGATGTATTAACAAGTAACAACGGCCAAAAATGTCTAAAACGATTAAGCTAATTGAATGCACGTACAGCAAGTACCTGAGAACTTCGTAAGAACCATTTTTGTAAAGAATTCTAAATATAAATATTTAAATTGCGGTATTGAACGTTTGAAAAGTTCAGCGTTGTTTAAATCGGATTTTTTCTCTTATTCGAATTGGAAATATATTTTTTTTTGTCCTTTTTTTTTTTTTGTCCTTTTATATTAGGTATATAAATCTGCAGTTTCTATTGAAATTGTTGTAAGCAATTCTCTAAGCTTTTATTCTAAAAAATTAAAAAAAAAAAAAATTATATAAGTTAATACATATATACATAGAAAGAAAATATTATTTATGTATCTTTTAATAAATTATATTTTTCGTTCTTTGGAAAATCCTTCCGTATCCTTCTTAAAAAAATATTCAAAATATAGTGCATAAAAAATAATAAAATATATAATAGTTTAGCTTATTTCCAAATGAACGTTCATTTTCAGGTTAATTCGTAATGTGTTTTATATCAATTTTTTTCTTCATTTTCTAATAGAAAAGATATTACATTTTTATATGAAAAACTCACGGAGCATGAAATGTATATTTTTTAATCTTTATGTTTATCACAATTTAAATGTAAGTCCATATACATATCTATTTGAGTGCATTTAGTATGTGTAACATAGGAATTTAATTTTTGTGATACACATAATCTATGTGTGCTCTGAATTATTGGAGCAATTCAATCTATTTATATGACTATTCGCAATGCATCATGCAGGTATGTATTAAAAAATAACTAAATTATTTTTTAAATATATTTATTTATTTTATTTATTTATTTATTTCTCAAAAGAGCTGGATAGCTCGTGTAGAGTATATACAATAGATTATTATTTCATTTTATTTAAGTTATTTATATAGTTTAATAATTAATTAAGCGCAAAAAAAAATATAAAATTAAAAATATGTTTTACTTTAATGTTGCAGAAATTATACTATAGATTTTAACATAATTGCTAGATTATGAAAGAGATATTTATAATAAATTACAATATGTAAAATAGAGTTATTTTTTTTAAATTCGAAATAGTACATTTAAGTTACATTAATATTTTTGAAGCATTAAGTTTTTGCATTCTTGTTTAAATTTATTAATGGATAAATTTTTAAAATTTGCTTGTAATTTGTTGATTGCCGTGTTGATTATTGATTCAAGTTCGTTTAACCGTGCACTAGTGCAGCAACGAAATTGATTAGCTGACCTTGTATTGTATTGGTGTATTTGATTATTTATTGTAAATTCTGTGTTTGTTTTTATGCAATGTTTATGTATTTTATGTAAATGTGTTATCTGAATTAAATTCTTATAATCATCTAATTTTAAAATATTGTATTTTTTATGCATTTGATTAGTAGGTGTTCTATTATGTAATTCAAAAAAAATTCTTTATAGCGATATTAACATATTTGATAGCGATATTCACATTTTTAGCTTTCAATAGCATGAATTTAGTTTTATTAACATTTACCGTCAGTTTGTGTAACGGTATCCATTCATGAATTGCTTTCATGTCACGATTTATAGCTTTTTCTAGATTGATGTATTCATTTTCTGCATATACAATAGCTATATCATCTCTCATCTGCATATAAAAATACTTTCCCACATAGTTTTAAGTTGGAGAAACTGCTAATATAACATGAAAATAACGCTGGACCTAATGAGTTGCCTTGTATTACTCCGAAATCTACCTCTTCTACTGAACTTTTTACATCATCATATTCAGTATATTGATTCCTGCCATCAAAATAGCTTTTAAACCACTCATATTCTTTGCCCAACTCCGCATTCGAAAAGTTTTCTCAATATATTTTTCTATCAACAGAATCACATGCTTTCGTTAGATCAAAAAATACTAGGGTAAACTACCTAGTTCTGAGCCCTTCCACCAGTTATGAGCCCCCAAGGAGAATATTGGTAAAAAACTAAACAAATTTGTTAAGGATCCACATTGTTTAAAATTACAGGTAAGCTAATTAGATTTTTATAATTTGTTAACAAAATTAGTTTATTTTAATTGTTTATTTAAAATGTTATATTAATAATTTACAAAATTTTTTGCGTTCTAAACGCAAAAAAAAGGGGCTCATATCTGGATAGAAAATATATCATAATTCCAATTTTGAGCCAGGGAGGCTCAGAAATGGATTTTATGATAAATATTGATCATCCAGTTTTGAGCCGTATGATTGATAACAGTTTGAAAATTCTACAACTAAGAAAAATTTATACAAATTAGTGCTCGATTTCCTATATCCGTAATTCTTCAACGCTGTTTAATATATTAATAGGTAATGAAAAAATGTCATCAAAGAGAAAATACGATATAAAAGATATTGACTTAGCATTAGAGGACATCAAATCAGGAGCATATTCAATTCATGGAGCTGCAAAGAAATATGATATCCCTCGTCCTACACTGCAAAATAGATTGCATCATTGTTCTAAAACTGGACCTGATCCAGTTTTAAGCCTTATAGAAGAAAATAGTATTGTTGAGTGGATATTTGAAAATCATTCCAGAGGTTTTCCAAGAAGGAAACAAGAAGTTCGTGGAGTTGTAAAGGAGTTCTTAGATGGTTGCCAACGTAAAACTATTTTCGTAGATAACCAGCCTGGTAACAAATGGTACAATGCATTTCTTAAACGACATCCTGAGATATCAGATAGAACACCAGAGTCAGTTACCAATGCTAGTGCAAGTATATCAGAAGGAGATATAAGAGGATGGTTTGGTCATATTGGAAAGTATTTTAAAGAAAAGAATTTAACTAGTATACTCGAAAACCCCTCAAGAATATTTAATGGTGACGAATCTGGATTTTTATTATGTCCAAAAGGTGGTGCAGTCTTAGCTCCAAAAGGGGCGAAAAATGTTTATGAAACTGATAGAGGTAGAGCGAAAGAAAGTATAACAGTCATGTTCAGCTTTTCAGCTAACGCGTTGATAGTACCCACCTACTATTATATTTGCTTATAAAAGAGTTCCTAAAGAAGTATTAGATTCAATACCAGAAGGCATACTTTTTACAAAAACTGATTCCGGTTGGATCACTTCCGAAGCTTTTGTTTACTATATTAAAGAGGTGTTTTATCCATGTTTGGTAGAAAACAAAGTTATCTTTCCTGTTGTGTTGTATGTAGATGGCCACAAGACACATCTTAGTTATAGTTTATCTAAGTTATGTGAGGAGCTTAAAATTATATTGATTTGTTTGTACCCAAATGCAACAAGAATTCTTAAACCTGCAGATGTTGGTATGTTTAAGCCAATCAAATTAGGCTGGCAAAAAGAAGTTCAGCGATGAAGGGTAGCAAATATTGATAAGCAATTCACAAAACGCGATTTTGCACCACTTTTGAAATCTGTTGTTGATAAATTTGTAAAAAGAGAAACTGTGGTTAATGCATTTCGTACCTGTGGACTTTATCCTTTTATTCCAAGCGCAATTGACTACTCAAAATGTCTAGGAAAATCATTTTATTTACGTGAAAATGATAACACAAGCAATGAAGTAATATGTGAAAATACAGAAACTATCCACCTCGAAGATTTTATCAAAATTGTAGGAAGCGAAAAAATTAAACAATTGGAGAGCTTTGATTAGAGTAGATGTACTTATTCCGCGGACTTTATTTTTCTTTATAAAATATATCAAAAGTTACAGGGCAATTTTACTGAAAATATGGTTAGTGTACATAAATATACGTCAGTATAAGACTTTTTAAATAATTTTTTTTTTAGCTAGCTGTTTCAAATAATGATAATATTCAAGAAATCATTCCAGACGCTTTATCTGATAACAATTTACAATCTAGTTTCCTAGACGATATGGAAACCATGGAGTTACAAGTGGATCATTTTGAACCTGAAGTGAAAAATTTATATTTTATGCCAATTTTTAATCATTAATTATGTTTTTCTTAAAGATGTTCGGTACACTCATGAAAGTGTTCAATATATCACAAATTCCAGTTGTAATCGATGAAAACGAAAAACACGATGGCGAACTAAATATAGGAAACTACGTTAAAGTTATTAAAACACCAGCTAGAAAGGGAATTAAAAATGTAGAACGTAATAGTTTTATCATTTCTTCAACTCCGTTTCAGAAGGCTACGAAACTTAAAATTGATAATAAGCTACAATCTGAGCGACTAAAAGAAGAACGAAAAATAGAAAGACTGAAGAAAAAAGAGATTAAAGAGCGAGAATTCGAAGAAAATCGAAAACTAAAATGAAAGTCCGTCACCAATCCAAAAATAATTTGTGATAAGGTTAAGAAAAATAATCCACTAGTCCAGAAAAACAAAATTCTGCATAGTTTTGGTAGGTATTAATAAAACTGTTTATATTTTCCTGATATTAAAAGTATTTTTTACTTAGCTAATGAAACAATACTACAAAAGAAATTACAGACTATTCGAAACCTTTTTACGCAAGGTTCATCTTCAGAGCGTATGGAAAACGATACTGATAGTTCTGATGCAATTATGTCAGGACTTTGTTTTGAATGTCTTAGGCACATTACACAGACTGAAAGAGGAATTTCATGTTTTATTTGTAGCAAAGTTTACCACACCAAGTGTGCAACAAAAATATGTACAGATATGGAATATTTTAGTTGTATTAAGTGTAACTTAAAGAAATAGTTATAATTTTTTTGAAGAAATTTCATTATTAATTAATAACTAAGTATTAATATTAATTTATTTTTTTATTTTGTTGTTTTATTATTATTTGCAATTTAATGCATTTTTTATGTTTGTTACCATTAATTCTAATTGAAAGAAAATATAATTATTTTTGTAAAAAAACATGTTAAATATTTTTTACAGTATATCTAGGTAACTAATTTATAAAGAAAATTTACTTAGAAAAATTTTAAGATATTTTAGATTTATTAATCCTACCTAATCAATTATTATTTTTTTAAAGTAAGTTTATCAAAAATAAATATTTTTGTAGAAGAATATTTTGCAGGCTCATAACTGGGTTAAAATATGGCTCAGTATTGGAAAATTGGGGGCTCGTAACTGGAAAAATTGTGTTTTTGCAATTAATTATGTTTTTAAAATATTTTACGGAATATAAATAAATAACTATTAAATTCAATCAAATAAGAAATATTTAAGTGATAATATGGTATCATTTTTTTTTCGTCTAAAGTATCTGAGGAAAATTCATGGCGGATTATAAGTTAAAACTTTCCTTAAGGGGGCTCAGAACTGGGTGTCTTACCCTACACCTGTTTTTTGCCTATATTGGTCGTGTTCAGCATATATGTAATAATATCAAATAGAGCAGCGGTGGTGTTCGAATGTTTCGTGAAACCATATTGCCTTTCGCATATTAGATTATTATCTTTTAAATATTGTGTTATTTGATTGTTAACGTAAGTTTCAATTATTTTACTAAGTGTTGATGCTAGAGAAATTGGTCTAAAATTATTTATATCACTTTTATCTCCTGATTTTTTATATATTGGAAAAACTTTTGTAATTTTCAGTATATAGGGAACACTACTTTGTTGTAATGAAATATTTGCCATAGATAAAATTGGTTTTACTAATTCATTTATACATGATTTTACAACATTTGTAGAAATACCATCCATACCAGAACTGTTGGAAGTAACTAGATTATTTACAAGTTTTATAGTATTTTCTTCACTAATTTCTTGGAAATGGAATCTGTTATTTGTTCAAATTTTTGGCATATATACAGTGTTAAACTTCTTTGCCATATCTTTTCCAATATTACAATACAGATTATTGAATCTGTTAATTTTGGTAATTTTATCGTCTAATGTACAATTTTGATCACTGAAAAATTCATTGTCTCTGATTTTACTTAATCCATCAGTAGCTATTTCTTTTACAAGATTCCAGGTTTTTCGTGTGTTGTTTGAACATTCGTTGAATTTACGTGTGTCATGATCCTTACGTTTTTTTTTCTTTGTTGTAGTGCGTTTGTTAAGCCAATAATGATATTTATCCTTAAAATAAGGTACCTGTAGATTTTGTATATGTTTTCGGCGCTAATAATTTTAATTAATTTTATGCATCCATAATCAATATTTTATATTTATTTACTATATTTTATTGTTTTTTCGTATTGATTTACATTTTTTGCCGCTACCATACCTTTTCCAACCGTATCAACTATATTTTTGCAAATTGTACTGGCAACCCTTGACGATATGTCGATAATGCAGTTTTGTAATTTACTTTTCAATGCTTTGACATTTATTTTTTTGCGTTGTACACACACGTTGTTTTGTTTACAAAATTGCACTCATTAACCTCTAATATTAAAATGTGTTGGTCTGAAATATTAGAATTCAAATATGTAATATTTTATTTTTTATTTAAATTATTCGTTAAAATGTGATCAATACAAGTACCAGAAGCTGGTCTGGTTACATAATTGTTACAGAAGTTAAATCCGTTGGATTCAACTATATTTCTGTATGCTGTAACATTTGAATCAATTTGATTTATGTTAAAATTAAAATCACCTGCTAATATGGTATTATTGTTGTCTACATCATTTAGGAGTTCCTCAAACAATGTAAAAAATTTATTTATTTCAGCTTTGCTATTATCTGGTGGTCTATAAATTGCAGAAATATTTAGTTTTTGTTTATTCATATCAATAATAATTGATATCAAACTATTATAATTATCACTAAATATTTTATGTAGTTTATATTTAATGGAATTATGAATCAGTAAGCCAACACCCCTACCACGTCTATTTTTTCGGCAAGCAAAGATTTTGTTATAATGAATTAAATTTACCATTTCAATTTCATCATTTGAAATCCATGTTTCAGTAAACATTATTATATGAATAGTATACTTTAAACTGTCTAACAAGAAAACTATTTCATCCATTTTATATTTCAAGCTTCTAACATTTAAATAAATTATTTTTAATGAATCATATTTTCCGAACTTCATATCTTCTATTTGACATATGTTTTTTACATTGATATTGATAGGTACAGTATTATAATCTAATTCATTATGTAGTAATATAATGGACACGAACTATAAAAGAGTAGGGTAATTGTCGTAGTAATTAATTTTTATATAGACTAATCGTATCTCGCTCAAGCTCAATCCTTACTACAAGTTTTACATTTTAAAGTTATACGTAATTTTAAAATTAACTTCGGCAGATATTGCTGTAATGTACTTTTTCTTCGAATGAATTTTCTGCAATAATATTAGACAATTTCTAATAATATGTGAAATTAGCCACATCATACGAAATTAACCTAAAGTAATTAATTTTCCTGTTGTGTGAAAAATTGTGGAAGTGGAAATAAAACAAATAACATGACACCATAAGTAAAGAGGGCGCGGATAAGTTAAATGAAACTTTTGGGTTGGGTACGATATCTCCAAACTAAAATCTCCAAATCAAAATGTCCAAACCAAAATCTGCAAATCTAAAATATCCCAGTTTTAAAATCTCCATACCAAAATTTCCAAAAATGCTCCAAATCTCCAAAAGGAAACCACTCTTTATTTCAGCAAAATTTGTTTTAATTATAATCATTTCCTTCTTCAGCTGTTGATTTATTTCAAATAATCCAAGGTTTTTTTCCTCCCACAATAAATTTCAACCGGCGATGCCATTCCTCCACGAAATTCTGTGTGTGAGGGAGATTTTGCTGAATTGCATCCTCAATTGACCAAAACTCTTGTGAATACTTTGGTCTTCTATTATTTTCATATTTAATATAATTTCTGTTGAACCAATTATAATTTTTTTTTAAATCAACATCTTGATTATTACGTATTAGTAATTTAAAATAATGATCTACTTGATCCACAGGTAAAAACTCAAGACTTTTTAACATTCTTACACCTGAACTAAAGTGTTCATTTTCCCCATATTTTATGGATAAACTTTCTTTTTGAACTCTACGCCACAATATTTGGCCAAAATGAAATAAACAACCTTTATGTAATACACAAGGGAAGTACTCGTTGATGGAACGAAGTAAAGCTGGCTCAAAATCTGAAATTATCCTTTGTCGATTTAAATTAATATTTTTATCAATAGCTAATCGGAAGAGCTCATAAAAACATTCGTTATATGCCTCAACAGATTTTGTGCTCATAAGGCAAAATATTAATGGAATTATTTGCCCATCTACTTGTGCATGTACACTAAAAAGTTACCGCATTATAATAGGAACAACATAAAATGTCTCATCTACCAACCAACAAGAACTTTCGCTCAATGTCTTTAAACTGGTCATAGAACCCAATATAATAATTATGTTATTATTATTTAAGTTTTTTTCTCGAAGGACAAATAATTCTCCTTCAAGAAATTTTAATTCTTCTGGAATATTTATTTTCTCAATATTTTGGGGTTCTTTTTGCACCTGTAACTGCTTACGCGTTCAATTTATTTTGCTTTTTGTGCAGCTTTGGCAGGTAAATATACTTCGGAATTTTCTGGGCAATTCACAACACTCTCACAAATTATTTGCGATGTATGCATATTAGATATTTTTGACAATTTCTTTAATTTATTATTTGCAAAAAATACCTTTTGTAGACTTGTGTTTGGGCTATGATTATGGTCTTTTGGATAAACTTTTATTATATGCTTATCATAATCTTTAAAACTTATAAAAAAAGACTTGCAAAGCAAAGGTTTTTGCTGGAAACAGCGCCTACGATATTCGTCTTTTTTATTTTCTGAAAGGAAAGTATATTCATAACATTGATAAAATAAATTTTTCTTTACCTTTATTTGAAAACAAACTTATTATTTCACAATCCATTTTAAAGTAACCTTTTGCATTAAAAGGGAAAATTGAATTTGTTAATAATCACCTACTAAGACTTAAACAGTTTTAGGTAACTTAAAGTAAATAAATAATGCACATGTGAAGATTTCGCATTTGCAAATTTTGTCCGTTGGATATTTTATATTTTGGAGATTTTTATTTTGGATTTGGAGGTTTTTGAAGATTTTGCACATGTGAGATAATGCCTTCTATGGAGATTTTGAAAATGTAGATTTCGTTTCATTCCCGAAACTTTTAATTGGTGTTTATTAGTTTGAATGAAAATTGGTTGGTATTTATCCCTTATTCAAATACTGTTTGTGGAAGATAAAATAAAATAAACTTTAATCGATAATAATTTTTAGAAATTTTAATTGATTTATAAACTAAAAAAAATATTTCAAATCTATTCTAGCTTTTCTTGAAGATATACTTTTTATTATAGTATTCGAAGCTCAAAATGTATTGGCACTTTCCCGGATCTGGCTTACTTTCCTAATGTACTTACTGTCTGCAAAGTTTAAAGTCGGTAATACATGTTAAAATGTCCAATTATATTTTATAAGCTCAATACTCTACAACTACATCATACAGTAATTGGTACCCAATTACAATTATATTTCAAACACAGGTTGTTACCTACTTATTGCTCCAAAAATTTGTATCAGGTAGCTTCATTGTGTTCATGGAAAACTAATATATGAGCAACTTAGTTTCCAAAGAATATTTCATATGTTCTACACCATATAGTCATTATTATCAGTTTTCAATGAAATTTGGTACAAAGGTTGGATTCGTGATTACGCATGTGTAGACTAAGGTAGAAGTTACTAGTCTGAGGGGGTCCATGTTAAAATTTCCGATTAATATTTCATATGTTCTAGATCTAGATCATAGGGTAAATATTATCCAATTTCAATGAAATTTTGTACACAGGTTGGATTCGTGATTACGCATATTTATACTTATTATAGTTATTTTAATGATATTATTTATTATTAAAGAAATAAAAATATAAAATTATTAATTTTTAAATCAATAAATAATAAAGATGAGTAATTTTGAACAAAGCACTGTTTGTTACAAAGATAATGTTAATTACAAAAAACTTTTGGACATAAATCGCTGTTAAACATACTACGAGTTATCTGCTCCCCCTACTTAGCATATTTTTTTATAATTATTGCTCTTAGAGAATTCAGAAATCAATTTAACAATTCTTTATGAAAATGATAGTTAATAATTCTAAATTAATTTCAGAATCACTAATATCTACTAATCACGAAGGGGATTCAGCATATGTTTTTGTTCTTCTGTACTTTACTGTTTATAATTATGTATTGATAAAAAATAATCATAAAACTTTAAAAAGTTAAATCATACTAAATATTTTATTTATGATTATACATAATAAGCAACAGTAAATTAGAACACCTTTCTATTTATCTAATATTTTGATTGAAGTTTATATTTTTTACGAAAACTTAATTAGTAGATTAAAATTTTTAAAAACTTTTCATATTATAAACTTTTACAAGTTATTTTAAAATTTATTTATTTATAAAAAAATAGCTTCAATTTTAATTTCAATGGTTACTATTATGTATGCAATGATATAAAAAAAAGTAATTAATTTTCTAGTTGTCGATTAAAGAATTTTGGTGTACCAACCAATTTATGTATAAATACCAGAGTTGTTAAATAATGAAGTAAAAAAGTAATGTAGATTCATTATCGATATCGAGTAATGCTAAAATAATTCAATTCAATTTTTTCCAAAAGTGTAATTATGTATAGTTAAATTTTTAATTATTCTATAATAGCGGTGGAGTAATGCATTACAGTAAATATAATTAAATTTTTGAATTACTTTACTGCATTACAAACATTTCATATTTTTATGGTATTTTAAAGTATTTTAAAATTTTGCTTCAAAGAATTACTTAGAAATACTTTGAAGTATTTCATACATAAAGTAATTATATATGTAGTTAATTACTTTAAGTTCTGTGAATTATTTTGAAATACCTACTATGGATAAAATGATTTATGTTATGGAATTTATATTAATTTAACATATGGTTAAATTTAAATACCTTCACTATACAAATGTAAAGTATTTGTAATGTAATTTAAAATAATTATTAACTGTATTGTAATTATTAATTATAAATTATGTAGAAATGGAACTGAATTTGATTTTTTGCTAATCCTGTAATGCTTCGCTAATGGATTACTAAAATAACAACTCTGGTAAACACTTACATATATATTTAAACAATATTGAATATGAATAGAAAAATCTCTTACTTTTATATTTGTTTTATATCTTATGGAATAAAACTGATGAAAAAAGTTGCTATCTTAACAATATATTTCCCTTTTTTTACTTTAGAAGCTATACAATGATATCCCAATTCGGCAATATAAAGTTTTTTTTGCTGATGTAAAAAAAAATGTTTATGGTGAAAATTGGCAATAATAAATATTGTTCAAATACAGGAATATTAATAAAAGATAATATATTTAAGAACAATAGAGACCAATTCGATTTTTTCATATCTTTTGGATTACTTTTTGTTTTATTGAAACTGTCATCAATTCGAAATATATATTTTTTTAGTTTAAGTGCAGGAAGTTCATTAAAATTATTTTCATTTTCTTCTATTCTTGCGATCTATAAATAATGTATAGTAATAAATGTTGAAAGTTAGAAATCTCAGAAATCTCAGTCATTAAGATATTCAGTTTTTGTAGTTTCATATTATTTCGGTAAAGTGTACATGCACAATAATTAAATGGATATACGAACTCAAGATTAGTAATAGCAATAATAAGAATTAGTTCTAGCAAGAATTATTTTTGTTTAGTTTTCCAATTTAGCAACAAAGATTTCAATTTCTTAATTCAAGGAAATAATTTGACTCGTTTATGACACTATTAAATTTTAATGCAGTTCAGTTCATTGCTTTGCTCGTAGTGGTAATCAAAATTTTAGAAGTTTAACATTATTGTGTTTTGTAAATAATTATAATAGATTTATTTGTAAAGGACAGAACAAGTTGAAAATATTCTAAGAAAATATTCCAAAACATAATTTAAAATATTATCACGTACAGTATTTTCTTAATAATGGAACTTTTGTAAAAATTAATTACACATACGATGCTATAATTTTACAAAACGAAAAATTAGTATATTTTTACGAAAGTGTACGTACTTGATTTTAATCTATTATTCTGGCAAATATCAAGGCTAGACTATAAAATGCAAGCAAAAGTAGCAAGCATATGAGAGAATCCATACTCAAAAACTCAACTTAACATATACTGTAAAGTTTATGATATTTTTTAGAAAAAACCTTGATGAAAATGCTACATTTTAAAAAGTTTCAGATAAGAGAAGTGCAAATAACATATTTACGTATATAATTTAGTTTTCTTTAAATAATTATTATTATTAAGAATATAACATAATTTTGTATAATAATAAATTTGTTTCTAATAATTAATATTCAATAAAATTGTTTGCATCCTGAAATTAATTTTGATGACATAATTTAAATTTCCATAAAAATTGTTTTCTTCAGCCCCTCGCAATAACCATATTACCAAGCAAATGCAAAATAAGAATTTATCATATCACTTATCCCTCGATTTACACGGTAGATACGTTCCATGAAAAATCGTGTAAATTAAAACCGTGTAAAATGAGACTCAGAATGCATAACAAATTAAGATTGGTTCCACTAATCTTTACACCGTGTAAATTGCTTCAAAGAAGATATAGAAAAGTCATAGATATGTTCAAAAAACCGTGTAAAATGAGCCAAATAAATATATGAAACAACAGAGATTTGTTCTAATTAAAGCTTATTTTCGAACTTCAAATAATAACCAAAGAATTTTTTTATTTAATGTATTTAAATTCATTTAAAATCAAAAGCAAATAAACAAAAACAAAAAATTAAAAAAAAAACATAATTTAGCAATATTCATTAGCTAAAACAACAAAAATAAAAACAGAATATGTATTAATAATTAATTACAAAAATCAGTCTTTCAAAAAAATAAAACATACATAGTTATTCAATAACGGGTATACGTGTAAATCGAATAGGTACCATGTAAATCGAGGGATAAGGTATAGAGAATAAAAAACGCTCTCACTGAGTGAGCAGAAGGATTTCATATTTCTCAAAAATTTAAAGAAGACAAAAAAAATCTGTATACATAATTTTGATGTACTGATGTTGGTAGTTTATTTTTTATAATTTTTAGTAGTTTTAACTTCGTTGAAATATCTTATAAATTGTATTATCTTTTGTGTAATGTTTAAGATTCGTTAATCGTACTTAGTTGAAAATTGAAATGTATTTGACAGATAAACAGTATTTTTTTTTTGTTAGATTCTTCACATTTAGAATTAATGGTGTATATATATGTAGTTTCAAATTATAGTTAATTTTATAAATTATTACCGGAAAAGAAGTCAACTCGCACATAAGTTAAATAATTTACAAAATTTGACCACGCTTATACATTATACTAAACTACAAACCCCAACTATTCTTTTTATTTTAAATTTATAACCAAAAATTAAAGTATCTAATTCACTGAAATCAATATTTGCATCAACTAAACGACGATCATTTAAAGTCAAATATGCAAGACTTGTTAAATTCAGCAAATGATAGTACCAAATGACAACACCAATTTTGATTAAATATAATTAATTCTTTTCCTTTTTCCGCTCACTTGAACTTGAACTTTATAACTAGAAATACACTATAATTAAAACGAATTGTTTCTTTTCTTATTATTCCATAACAAGACTAAACTACATCAAATATTTTATGTAGATTTTTTTCTCTGTGATGTGTGATGTATACTTAAATTTGAAAATTTCTAACTCAGTACAATAATTTGTTGCTGCCATTATGTTTGTCAAAAATATGGAAAAGTATATTATTACTGATTTATACACCATACTATAATCAATGATTTTGATTTTTATACTACAAAAGAACTGAATTATATATAAATTTAAATAAGATAGTAAGTACTTAATTTACAAATAACATATTCAGTTAAACAATATTTCAAAATTAAATTTTCATTGTAATACGAATATAATTTTTAGATTTTGTCCTTATTTTTAATATGTTTATAAGAAATCAGAGTTAAAATTTGTAACTATACTTATTTTCTTATGTAGCTACTTCAATTTTATGAACATATTAATTTGATTTCAATTGTATATTTTAATTAGAAAAACAAATACATATATATATATATATGTAAACATAACATAATGTATTTATTTTCATACATTTACAATTTTTTAATGTTTTTTTTTTTGTTAATTTTGTTAAAATAAATTTAAAAGCTTTGTCGAATTTTACAGACCAAAACGAAAATATATCCCAGTCGTCAAACTTTTCGCCATTACATAAATGAAACAAATTTTATATGTAATTATCCTGAAAAGTATTTTTATTACATTATGTTTGCTGGTACTACTTTTATTTATTATCATGTACGAAAGAAGTAACGCCAAAATCTGGGAAAACTCTTATTAAAAAATAACTTTAAATAAAAAATTTTTTCGACAACTGTTAATTAGTTCTATACAACTATATGCAAACAACTAACTTTAAGATAACCTTTACATATATCGAGAAAAAGTCGTATAGTTGTATCCAGTAGTGATTAATGTCAGTGATTTGTAATTAGCATTACCCTAGTAAGAAACAAAACTTTATGAAACCGACCTCTGTGCAGAGTGCAATTCTTACTGCCATTCTGTATGGACGTGATTATTAAACTTACGAAAATAATTTTGTATTAAAATTAGTAATTATTATAGAAAGTAGTTAAATAGTAAATAAAGGTATTTTAAAATAAGTATGTTAAAGAAAAAAAAAATGTGTGATGATAATTTAATTAATAAAACAGAAAATACAATTAAAAAGTTAAGTTATACAGTTGAACAATGTAAAGAAGAACAAACACGTTTAAAAATTAAAATTCAGCCATTGGTTAGCAACAGTGTTAATAACAAAAAAATGGCAAATAAAAACATTAAATTAAAAAAAAAAAAACTTTAAACCAAATTAATGATGAATTGCGAAAAGAAGTGTTGCAACTGAAAAAAATAATTAAAAATTTAAATAAAAATAATAAAAATCCAGTGAATAACAATAATGCTGAAAAAAATAATTATGATAATGGTCAACACAAAGATAATAGATTTGCAGAATTACAAAAAACGAACAACGACAATACATTAAATGAGTGTGAAGAGATGGATGAAGAAACGGAAACGGAAGGGGAAAATGATTTAGACGAATTTATAGAAGTTGTTAAGAGAAAAAATATGAAAAAAAGATGAGCAAAAACATTCATTTGATATAAGACAAGTACAACAAATCAATAATAAAGAAAAAACAACAATGAACAATAACAATAAACCTGAAAAT
The DNA here is from genome assembly GCA_963920725.1 of Rhamphomyia laevipes. Classification (NCBI taxonomy): domain Eukaryota; kingdom Metazoa; phylum Arthropoda; class Insecta; order Diptera; family Empididae; genus Rhamphomyia; species Rhamphomyia laevipes. The sequence goes on from OY987256.1 coordinate 35,646,060, forward strand.
CATACAAATACAGCAAATATTACAACAATACTAATAGATCAGATAAAAAATATAAAATTCCGCCAATTATAATTTATGATCAAGATACACAGGACCTGATAAAAATATTTAAAGAAAAATTAAAAATTAATGAATTTTCCTTCAAAAAAATAAATAACAAAAAATATTTATTATTCTTAACATGTGATAAGGACTACATAAAAGTTAAAGAACTATTACAACAAATTAATTCAAATTTTTTCACTTACACACCAAAAGAAAATAAAAATAAAACTTTGATTTTAAAAGGACTAAATGCAGAGGACGAACCAGAAGACATTAAAAATGAATTAATAACATTAAATTTAAATAATGTTAAAATAGAAAAGGTAATAAGGTTAGCAACTAGGAAATCTATTAAAGAGAATATTAAGTTGCCAATATTTATTGTACAAGTTTCGGCACAAAGCGATATAGCAAGCATATATAAAATTAGAAAGCTAAATTATCAATTTATATCATGGGAAAAATTGAAAAAAACTGAAATTCCACAATGCAAAAGATGTCAACGTCTGGGACATGCAGCAAGTAATTGTAATATGGATTACAGATGCATAAAATGTGATCAAAAACATGAAATTGGAAATTGTGGAATAAAAGAACATGGAGACAAAGATATGCTGTACTGTGCACTATGTGATAAGAAGGGTCACCCAGCAAATTATAGAGGATGCCCAGTATACGTACAGAAGATAAAAAATATTGAATTGAAAAAAAAATTAAACAATCGTAGATCGGAAGCAAGGGTTAAAATGATTAATAATTATGTAAAACCACAACAATCATACGCCAATGTAGCAGGTAATAATATTAATAATAGTAATAATATTAATAATTATAATAATGAACAAAGAATTACAAATAATATGTTAAGAAATTTAGTTCAAAATAACGAAAATAGTAACATTTTATTAGAACTTAAAAATACTTTACAAATAATTAGCACACAAGTAAATAATATAGAAAATAAAATAAATGAACATGCTAAAAAAATAGATTATCTCTATGAAACACTACCTACTAATAATTATTATGAATAATAGAATAAATAGTTTTAAAATCATATCTATTAATGTAAATTCGATAATATCGAATAATAAAAGAGCGTATCTACTACATTTCCTGGAAAATTATAAACCTAATGTAGTATTGTTATCTGAAACTAAATTAAATCCTAAACACAAATTAGAATTTAAAAATTATAGTTTTATAAGAAACGACAGACAAAATGCCACACAAGGTGGTGGGACGGCAATATTAATAAAAAATAAATTTCAATATTCAATCGAAAATAATTATATAATCCATAGCTTTCAATGTTTAGAAACTAGTATAATAGAAGTGAAATTATCACAAAATAAAAAATTAAAGATTATATCATTATATGCCGGGCAAAAAAATAACGACAAATTTGAGTATGAATTAAATAAATTGTTTGAGACACTAAAATTAAATAGAATAGACACGTGCTTTGTTATTGCGGGTGACTTTAATGCGAAGCATTCAGAATGGTCAAATGTAATCCACAATACCAGAGGAAATACATTAAAAAATTGGTTAAATAACAATGAAATACAATATAAAGCAAAACTTTATGGTACAAAAGAACCAACGTTCCCAAGAACCAATTCTTATTTAGATATTAGTATAATAGACATTAACGATAATAAACTTGATACAATTCCATATGATAGTGACCACAATGCTATAGTTATTAATTTAACACTACAAAACAACGACGTAGTTATAACAGATACAAATATTAAAAAAAATAAACTTAATTTTAAATTGACTAACTGGAAAACATTTGGAAATTGTATCGATAATAAAATAAAAGGAAATATAACAATCCCTAATAACAAAAACTTAGAAAACACAGAAATAGACATATATTTAAATCAATTAGAAAATATAATCAAAATGAAAATAGATAAATGTGTGCCAAAAATTAAAAATGAAAACACTATAGACAAATATACGAACTTTAAAATAAGCAAATTACAAAAACATAAAAGTACTATACTGACAGCGATAAAAAACGCATATAGAAATAACCAACATCAAAATAATAATCGAATTGTTAGACTAAAATCATTATTAAATAATATAAATTCACTTATAACTCAAAATTTAAATATTGAAAAAAATAAAAAATGGGAAAATACTTTAAAAAAAATCCATCCTTCAAATGCAAGAAATATGTTTCCTATTATAAATAAACTTTTCAGAAACAAACATGACAAAAATATTAATGAGTTAAAAGTAGAAGAGATAGATAAACAACTAATAGTAAATTCAAATATTGATATTAATTATGTACAAAAAGATGAACAGAATAGATATGTTATTAGAAAACCCGAAGATATCCTTAATATTATTGGAAATGCGGTTGAACAAACACACAATCAAATAAATATATCAAATGATGAAAATACAATAAAAGTAGAAAGAGAAATTTTAGAATTCAATAGACAAGTAGAGTTAGATAAACAAAATAATATTAAATTAATGACGTTTAATGAAAATTGCAAGACTAATGAATTAAAAAAAAATCAAACATGTAACAATTATTTTATTACATTTAAAAAATTAAAAAATATTTTCAAAAATGTAAATAATAAAACTTCTACGGGAATGGATGGTATTCCAAATATTATATTAAAACATCTACCGGATAGTATAGTATCATGTTATTGTACGTTATTCAATAATTTATTAAATAACTCTTACTTTCCTGAAAATTGGAAAATTGCGAAAGTAATTCCTATAGCAAAGCCAGGGAAAGAAAAAACAAACCCCAAAAACTTTAGGCCTATTAATTTACTGCCGAATATAAGTAAAATATTTGAGACAATACTCAATAAAGCAATATTGAAAATAGTAAAAATAAACAATATTATCCCTGAAAATCAATTTGGTTTCAGAGCAAAACATTCGGCAATACACGCGGCAAATAAGTTGACTTCAGATATATGTTGGGCAATAAATAAAAAAAAATTTGTGGGGGCATGTCTTATAGATTTAAAAGAAGCATTTAATTCAATTTGGAATAATGGGTTAATATATAAATTATTAAAATATAACTTTCCAATACATATGGTTAAAATTATTAGAGATATGATAACTGGTAAAAAATTTATTGTAGAAGATCGACAAATACAAAGTAATAAAATATTTAAAGTAATGAATGGTCTGCAACAGGGAACAGTTAATGCTCCAATCTTGTTTAATATTTATGTAAGTCAGCTATTACAAAAACTCAACCAAAAACAGACCCAAACGGGAAATTTAGCCTTCGCAGATGATCTAATTATTTATAATGTAAATAAAAATGCATCAAAAATACAAGAGAGTTTACAACAAAATTTTAACGAAGTACAAAGATATGTTGATTCTTGGAAATTGAGAATCAACTATAGCAAATGTGAAGTAATACTATTTAGAAATAGCTTAGATAAGGTTAATAAAAATATTAGGAAAACATGGAGGGACTTTCACGTTGTAACAAGAGACAATACTAAAATAACAAATCAAAAGACAGTTAAATATTTAGGCATAAATTTAACTCATAACTTAAACTACAGATATCATATTAATAAACAAATAGATAAAGCACGCAAAGCTTTTATGGCAGCGAAAAAGCTTTTCTATACAAAAGGTATAACACCAAGAGTAAAAGTCATAGGGTACCAGGCATTAGTAAGACCAATTCTTACATATGCTTGCCCAATATGGTACAATGTAAGTCCATCATGTATGGAACTACTAAGAAAATTTGAGAGGAAATGTATTAGATACTGCACAGGAAGATTCAGAAAACTAGAAAGTGAATATAAACACTTTATTTCCAATAAAACTATTTATGAAATTAGTCAAATAAACAAAATAGATCATTTTATATTACATTTAACAAGAAAACATTTTTCAAGAGTAGATAATGTTAAAGAAAATAGTTTAATAGCACATTCTATATATCCTAGTGATAATTACATTGAGTACACAATGCAAACAGGATATATACCACCTGAAGGGTTTATTTATTTAGATAAAAACAAGTATGTTCAAAACGATCAAAATATACCAATATTATATCACATATTTAGGAGGTCAACAAATAAAAAAATTGAATATGAACCTAATTTAAAATATATTAATAATACACAATTATTTAGATATGATACTTATGTACCAATAAGAAATTCAATAGATATAAAAAACTTTTGGTGGCAAAATTAAATGATGTAATTGATTAAAATTTAGTATATAAGAGGGTGAGGGTAGTTTTATTGTTGGTTTTATATAGTTATAAGTTATTATTAGTTGAAAATTAAAAAAACAAAAATTATAATATTGGTTTTAAAAACATAAATTTCCAATGTAAATAAATATATTTAAATTTAAATAAATAATATAATAAATAATTTAATAGTCAAAAACTAAATATATAATAAACATAAATTAAAAAATGTTAAAAACTTAGAGCATTCTAATTAAGAATCAGTAAGTTAGAACCTATATATTAAGATAATTTTGATTTAAGTGTTTTGTACAAAATAGATATATTAACAAAAAAATTTAAATGGAAATAAAACACTATTAAAAAAAAAAAAAACCGACCTCTGTGCAACTCGGATAATAATTACTACACTAGTTCTACTACTCTAAATACATAAAATATAAATCGGAAATTGACCCTTAGTCCCAGATTTTATCAATTCACAAAATAGTTAACGAAACCAACCAGTTTACCAAATTTGACTGAAATCCGTTATGCTACATGGTAATGGTATGCAACATAAATGGGAAATTATCATTGACCCACTAAACCTACATCAACGAGAAATCAAAACGGAACCTTCACTAATATCGTACAAACGGTTCTAGGAGATGTGAATGTGCACAGGCCCGTCTTACTCGGACCCTTTTTTAATAGGAAACCCCATTGGTTTAACCCCATCGCAATACTCATGCGTTTATAGTTATATTCTTCCATTAATTTTTACAACTGGTAAAATTAATGGAAAAATAATCGTATAGGAACGAAATAGCTTATTACACCCGCAGGTAAAAATATGTTTTATGTTTAGAGTTTAGAATATTAGCATCTGCAATGAAAACAGTAAAATCAAGACGTACAGTTAAGTATATTCCTTGCGTTAGAAATAGTTTCAAAAAGTTTTCTGAGTAATAAATCGAAAAAACATAAATTTATACATATATGTATGTATGTACAATTTAACAATTAAGTTGACACGTAATTGTAATTATTAAAATTAATTAGTATAACGGCATATTTTTGTCCATCAGATGCAATATTTTTATAACAAACCGTAATTTTGTAACGAAAAGGCAATGATGATTGAAAAGATGAATATTTTTCTTCTTTATACGCGATTAACAACTGAAAGCAATATCAATACTACGGGTTGATTTACTAAAAGAATAGACGTGAACGTGATTAATAGTAGTAAAATGGTTTTGTTTCTTAATTATATTTAAATAATGGAAAATTAAACCGCTTTTTTTTAATTGTATTTCAAATTCAAGAAAATAATTCTTAATAAATATATGAATAAAAAATAGTTTTTACTTAATTATCTGAAAAACACAGCTATTAGAAATGTCGATTTTGAATTGAAAATTTGTACAAGGTTTTACGATAAATAAAGTTATTGAATAGTCATAATTACTTTAATTTAATTCCTTAATGTGAATTTTTACAGCTTTTTTTAATCATGATGATGGTATAACATAACCATTAATCAGGCAGAGGATGTCATTTTACTAAATCAATATTTCTAAAATTATTATAATTTTAAATCATGTTTACTATATAGCCTAAGCTAAATATAGTACGGTTTTGTTATTCTAATAAAATTAATAAAAAAAATCTTATATATTAAAAAAAAAATGGTCAAAAATAAATGCATATTCTGTACTCTTACTTTTTGAAATAGTCAATTCACTCACATAAAATTAATCTTTATGGGGAAAACTATATATAAAAATTGTGCTTCGATTTGTACATGAACATATATAAAATAAATTCCTGGCCGAAGCTAAGTACGTTATGAACTGTTTTATGTATCACAACAGTCTTTTTAATTTTTTTTTAAATAAGGAAAATAGTGAAAGTGAATCCCTTTTTCTCCCTTTTAAATTTTATGAAAGACAAAATGCATTGGATCTGCGCAATTTTCTGTAAAATAAAACTTTATTAATAAAAATATTTCATTAATATTAAAACTTTCCTCGTTGAAATCTTTTCTTTATCTTTCTGATACAGTGGTATGCAAACCTTTAAGATCGCGGCACCTCATATATTTGCTTGTAGTAGAAAATGTATGAGGGCATCTTTTTAAAAAAAATATTTCTATACATCATTTTTATTAAATGACAGTATAAATTTTATATTTACTGTGAATCGCGTCCTTGTTTTTCTGTATAAATAAGTGCAATTTGCTCAAACATAACAGACATCTTAACGACCAACATCAACAAACTTCTCTCATTTTTATTTAATCTCTGTTAGTGCCAAGAAATTGAATATCACATATATGAGGATCACCAAATGGAAGCAAAAATTTGATAGCTTTTATACTCAAATCAGGACATTGAGTAAATTTTGGTAAACAAAGTTTACTGAAACCGATTATTTCTAAATTCAATGAAATATTCTACTTCTGGAAAAAACAGACTCGCATTATTACAGCATATGAATATGAATTGATTTATAACCAATTCATATATTGTTGTGGAGCATCAATGGGAGAGATTTAGAGAAGTAAATTATTGAACAAAATTAAATGTTAATATAATTTAAAAAAAAAAAAAAGTGAATTTAATATTTTATTGCAGCACATTTAATTTTCTTATACGGTTCACAAATATGCTGCGACACTTAATTTGTATACCACTGCTTGATGCATAAAATATATTTTACTAGGTTTTCAAAGTGTAAAAGTATATAAAGAATTAGCATAATTTGGTTTTGGTGTATATACTATATATGTACATATATACTACAGTTTTCCATTGAAAATATAAGCTAAAAATTGTTGTTAGAAAATTTTACCTCCTACTAAATTGTTCTACACCGTGTGTGTACTATCAATTCAACAATACCATTATATTTTATAGAATATCATCATTCAAAATAAAGTAGCATAGCAAAATATAATTTCCACAACATTTTTATATAGTAATTGTGGTTGTAGATTACGATTTCATGTATGTATAAAAGTTAATCCTTCACGTAGATTAAAAAACTTTTTCTATTTTTGTTATTATAAAGTTATGTTAATATAATTTTTTTTTTATTTTGTAATAAATGTATTTACAAAATAATTTAATTATACAAATTTTATGGATTAAAACATATCTCAGTAGCGAAATAATTCAACTGGTACAACTATTTTAAAAGTGTTACCACAATTTATTATTGGTTTTCTACAATAATCCTTTATTTTATTAAAATCGAAATCATCTATATCGTAAATTATTGAAATCTAAATTTGCTATAAATATATCATACAAAAGCATACAATTTTTATTAAAATCCTTTGATGTTGAATATATTAACTATTTCACATCTATATACATTACCTTATTGAGCGCATTTTTTTGCCCTTTTAAGCGTTTTTGAGGGACGAAACAATTATAAATTTACAGTCCTTGACTTTTACATTATAAAAAGCTGATAATTAGGGGTACCTTAGTAGATAAATTGTAGTTATTTTTAACAGTGTTTTATAATTAACATTATGTTTGTAACAAACTATACTTTATTAAAACTTACTCATATTTTATGACTTCTATCATGTATTTTATAGAACTGGTAATTTTGATAGGGACTACCGACCCTAGATATTATAGGGACGGGACCAACTACATTACAAAACTAATATGTGTACTAAATTTCATAAGAATCGTATAATATTTACAATATAATATAGAACATATGGAATATTTTTCAGAAATTTAGCATGGAACCCCTGAAGATACTAACCTGTACCCGATACGCTTCTGCACAATCATGATACGTTGGTTTTTGATTTATTCACTTCACCTTAATAAAAAAATATTAATAACCATAGCAAAAAAAATTAAAACGTTAAAAAAACTTTTACAAAAAAAAAGCTTATTCTTCTTCTTCGCAGATTTTATTATTTTCATGAAATGAGCTTAAATTAATTAAAATGACATTTAAAATTATAAATAAATAGAAGTTTTGAAATAATAAGAGAAACAAAGAAAAATAAAATAATTTGAAATAAAAAGACATTACTTTCCATTACAATTTTAAGGAAGCTTCCAATTACCGTCAACAATTTCCTTTAAATATTTTTCCTGTTAACTAATGAATCCTTTGTTGCACTAAATTAAATGATACATTCCTTTGGGTTAGATTTCTGCAGAAGGAAAAAAGCAGAATTTTACATGTTTATTTGGGTAAGTACAGATTAACACGGTTTCTTTTGTCATAGGAAATAAATTTTTTGACTTCACTGATTTTTAAATTAGCAAATAACACCATATAAAGTTTTTTTTAATCATATATGTAAGTTTTGTTGAGTAGCTCTATAAAATATTACTGAATTGTGACCTATTTAATTTAAAATTTTGTTTCAGAAGAAAATAAAATATACTTTTAAATAAAAAACGCTAACTTGGTACTATACAATACAATACATTATAATATTTTTTTAAAACTTGATTGTTTTCCCTCGGTTTCTATTTATACTTTAATATGGTTTGTATTTGTATGTACATACATATGTATATACTGCACGCTAGAATATCTAGGAAGCAATTTATTTTAAGTGTTGCATTGGATTTGTAAAATATATCAAAAATTATGTCAAATATTATGGCAAAACAACTATTTAATTATAGGTATTTTATTAATAACACAAAGTAAGTACGCAAAATACCATAGGATAACAAATAAGTCACCAAATTCTGTTTTTACACAGTAGATAAAAACACAGAGTGAAAAATATGTGTTTTGGTTCCATATCTAACAAATATATATTGTGAACAATTGTTGAAACAAAAGGATGTAAAACCAGTAAGAAACTCTTTTAAGATAAGACAAGCCTTTTTTTATGGTGCGTTAAATAAAACCCGAACTGACTATATTGACTATTCCAACTCAATACAGAATTTGATTATAGTAGAAATATTACAAATATTTAAGTCGTCGTTACGTAAGTCCTCGTTAAATTGATTATACAAATTTATATAAATATATCACATCTATATTTTTTTTCTATTGCAAAAAATTTTTAAAATATAGTGCGGGTGGACCATTACATTTGATTTATTCTCTTTATTTAGTCCACAATTATTGAAAAGTTCATTAAGAACGCGCCAAAATAAAACTTGTAACTTTAGTTTTAATAACAAGAAATGTTTTGAGCACCTGGTAACTATGCAAGTAGCGCGGAATTTTTTTAAATTTTTAAGCATGATCTTCAAAAAACGCATTAAGTAAAATGCAACAACGCATATTTATTGAAATGTAGTATTGTTTTTATGTCTCTTGCAAATTTTCCAAAAATCATACAAAGTTGTCATTTATATGCAATTCTCAAATAACAAATAACATCTATTAGACAGACAAGCTGATATGAAATATTTGCAGTTGAGATGGCGCCAAAGAGCTCTATACTCTGAAGACATTTTTATTTCAGTATAAATAAAAATACTGATTGACATTATATCAGTATTTTTATTTATTGTTAACGCATATTTATATGCTGACTCATTGTTCGGTATGTTATTAAATTCTGAAATACAGTTATATATTTTAATTAAATTAATACCATGAAGATGCAAGGCATAAAACTTAGCAAGAAGTTATTGTTTTTTTATTTACATTAAAATTTCGCTTTTATAAATAACAATAAATTCATAAGTTTTACAAAGTTTAAATTATTATTCTTAGCAATTACAAAAATATATTATTTTTAAGTAAGTCAATTTTCGATTAAATATGAATTTAAAGTTTTAATTAATGCAAAGTGTACATTAAGTTTAAAATATGTTTTATTACTAAACACAAAAATTATAAAGCATTTTATTCTATGGAAAATAAGAAAGATGAATATCCTTCCTGTTAAAAAAAAAAAACTGTTTGATTATGTATATTTCGCTTTGTACGACGATGAAAACAATAACTTAGTCTCTTACACAAAGGTGTACCATAACATTTGATGTAAGATAAAATGACATATTTCGAAAGCATACAATTTTTTTTTTTTTTTGGAAAAATTTACTTCTGCTTCTATATTCTTTGGTCGATTGTTATCCGAAGGAAACAGATTTTCAATTTTATGATTTGCTTTAAAAAAATCTCTTCCTGTTTTTCGATAAACTTGCGAATATTATAGTATATTTTTGTAAATAAATCCAAATTTTCAATATTTATGTATATAAATAAAAATGTATTTATTATAGCTTATTGTACGAACTCGAATCGAATTTCCAGGTGCCTGTGGGGGGTACCGTTCTTTTCAGAACAGCTGAACCTCCGGCTGCCTGATGGTTATCTGTTTCTTATTTATATTTTTTGCGACAATTGCATTTTGCATGATTTTACACTAATATTTTTTTAATATTAAATTATATTGTTATAATTTTAAATTATACCTTATGCATATTTTTTTGACGTTAAATTGAATTGGCAGGTGACGGCGGAGGAAAGTAGTATCGTTTATGAGGAAATATTTTCTCAGCATGTGGAAAAAGTGCAAGAATTAAAGCATATAGACGAAAGATATACTTTTATTTATGTTTTAATTGTGTTTTTCACTTTTGTTTCCTATACTAACATATATCTCAATATGCTTGTGTTCGCCGATCCGACACGTTATCGGTCTCCTTCGTAATCTCGATTACGGGTAGATGTGGGCTTATTTTAGAGATGGGAAGATGGATTTGGATTAGATACTCAATTACTCAATATAATACTACTTATATGTGATATTATTTATCTTATAGGGTGATTTACGAAAAATATTTGTTGTGAAATATTAAACTTCTGAGTTCTTCCACATATTATATAATTTTTTTATCAGTAATTATATTCAAACATTTCTGGTCTAATTATGTTTATCTAAAGTTAAGGTATTTTTTCAAATGTTTAATCGACTTAAGTTAAATCTTTTAAGTTTTCTTTTATCTTTTAAGTTAAAGGACATTTGTTTTCCTTTGTTCAATTTTGTATATTATGAAATATATTTAATTATTAGATTCATTTTAATTAATTAAACATATATACGAGAATTACTTGATTGCCGATATTTCGAATTACGAGATTTTCATTTACGAGATTTTATATCACTTGAGAGCAAGGGGCCGTAATGATAAAAGTATTATATATAATTTGGACATACTATTTAAATTTTATAAGTTTTTTTAGGGATAGCTACGAAAATTCGTAATCTATAATCTAGTACGTACGAAACAAAATCACGTAAAAAAAAAAAATTCATTCTCGTATTTTCATTCTCGTTTAATTCATTAAAGAACATTTACTTTTTTTAATACTTTTTTTACTCGGCGGGCTTTAATTTTTTCTATATTGCTTTTAGATAAAATTAGTTCTTTAGACAAATCACTAATTAACGTATACAAACAAGATTGTCGTTTCCCTACCATTACTTTCAGACGACGATGACAGGCTTCAATGCTTTTCTGAGTGCGAAGAAATTTTATATTGGATGTACCAGCGACTGACCAAAATACAGATTCATATTTTGGTTTTTGACGTTTTTTATTATCGGAATTATAATTTTTATTGAACCAATTCCAATTTTTTTTGCATGTTGATCATCATAACTATTATATAGTATTGACTATTGACCATGTGTACTTGGATGCTAAGTCCTTCTGATTTTCATATTTAGCAGCAAGACGCTCTTATCGATATTCCTCCAAATTATTTGTCCAAAATGGAATAGGCACTCTTTATACATTGCCGAAGGAAAGTATTGTTTGCAAGCAGAAGCAATTGCCTTTTCAAAATGACATATTATTCTTGCCGGATGTAAATTAATTTCATAATCACACGATAATTTTAAGAGCTGAAAAAAAGTCTTCATAAGCTTCTTTGGTTTTCTTGCTCATTAAGCAGAATGCTTGCTTTTCAATTTGACCATGTATTGATAAAAGTTACCGCATATTGAACGACATTAAAAGTGCTATCTACAAGCCGCAGCTTGTATCTACAGTTGCATCTACAATAATTGTAAAATAGATTTTGTGCCAAGAATATATATTTTTGATCCTTTAAAATCAGATACATATGTAATACAAAAAGTTCTCCTTTCGAATATTTTATTGTTTCGGGTATATTTATTTGTTCTAACGATGTTGGTTCCTTCATATTTGAAGTACGAACATATACACGAGAAATAGGAGTGGTATCAACAATAGAATTTCGAATAATTTGCGCAGGCCTAAGAACAGAATTTTTGGCCATAGATTTTATGCTATTATTTGCTTGAATAATTGTTTTTTCTGCAGCGATAGGAGCGTGTGAATATTCTGAAGATTTTTTTATGATTTCGTGTTCATTCTTATTTAATTTGGTTTCCACACGAACTTTGCATGGTTATGCCTTTCTTTTAGAACAAACCCTATTAAATGTTGTTTTGGTTTTCCTATCCAGAGTGTGTAAGAATAACCATCAATTAAAAGTTTAACCTTTCCCTTATTTGATTGAACACTATATACATATGTTCATTTTAATAAAACCTTCATTTTTTTAAATAGAATAATAATCATTAGCAAACTCAACTTTACTACTTTAGAATACAATATGTAATGAAAACCATCTAATTCCTAATAATGGTTTGCTGATTTTAATAGAGTAAAAAAATGCAGTTATATGGAAATTTTAAAAATCATTTTTGTTACACATAAGGTCCATTGCGGCAAGTTGATAAAGTAACTGAATTGAGGTTTTCATGAATTCAATTCCTATAAATAGTTTTTATTTATTAATTTTTACGTGCCCTTTTTAAAGAGTATTAAATTAGTATTATAATATTTTATATAAATTTAATTACTTTAATTTAATTCTATCCATATAATTATAATTCTATCCAGGAGATTTTTAGAGAGTTGTATTTATATGTAGACAGTAAATAAATTGACATTTTCAATTAGTATTTTTTTTTTTGTACCACCTTTTTTGTATAATTATCATTTTACATAAATAATAATATTTTATTTAAAATCTAGTATTTTTGTTAAATTTTAGGGAATCAGCCAACCGGCACAGTATTGCTCTTCTATATGGAATTCCACTCACATTAACGTTTTTACCAACATCATTTATGAAAAATAGGGTCCTATGACACCATCAGTATGAAATGCACATGGATAATTATAATATATATCAGACATCCGATCCCAATAGCACGCCATTCGTATTGAGAAACGTATCACACCTATTGAAAGACCCTTTATAAAGATCATTTTCATTACAAAATTTCTATAATATTGAGAACATAAAAATACATATAAATATTTATTGACTATACAAAAGATATAAAAATTAAGAAAAAAAAATTATTAGTTAAACATATTAAAATATAATTCTATTTTATTAAATTACACTACACAAAAGAAAAAAACATTATTTTAAATGACGACAAAAGATTAATTTTGAATTTGTTAAGTTTGTATTTAATTCTTTTTTTAATAGATATATTCTACAAAATATGTTTTTGTATAAATTCTATTATAGATACAAGAAAAGGATAACAAAATATTTTCTTCACAATCTCTTCAGCATTATTGACTTTTTTATTTAGGGAATTATGAAATTATGATAGAGTAAGTAAAAACAAAATACATTTTCTGTTAATATATTTATTTATTTATTTATTAACCAAAACAAGGTACATTTCTTAGTTATTAATTTTAACATCGTCAATTAAAAAACTTAATAATATTTTAAATAAAATAAATGGGATATGGCGGATGGGATGGAAATGAAATTTGTCATGATTATTTGAGGACGGAAAGCAGTCTTTTTTTGTACGTGAGTTTTGTAACAGATGGTGAAAAATGATCGCTGTGTTTGTTGAAAGTAGCGCAGCATCTATTAATTGGTTCATTTTTCGCGTATTCTGTTCTATGCGGGTATTCTTTGAGAAGCTTTGTATGTCTAGTTTGCCGAATGCCGTCATTTAGTATTATTCTACTAGATATGTACTCAACGGCGATATCACCTTTTAAGATATCTAGCGTGAAGCATGATGTAAGTAGGGTCCTTCTAGACGAGAGAGATACAAGATTTAATGTTTTGAGCCTATTTGTGTAGTGTGGCAAATTTTCATAATCTCTAGGGTCATGTAAATCTCTTAGGGCGAATAATAAAAATTGTTTTTGCACTGACTCGATTCTATTGGAATGTGTTTCAAAAACAGGGTCCCAAATAGGACACGCATATTCAAGGATCGGTCGAACAAGTGAACAGTATAATGATTTAGTAACCCATACATTTTTAAATTCACGGGCCCTTCTTTTGATAAACCCTAGCATTTTGTATGCTTTTGCAATTACTCTATCATAATGAAGGTCGAAATTTAATTTATTGTCAAGCAATACACCAAGATCGGTAATTTGGTTTACACTTTCAAGTAAGGTATTATTTAAGTAGTAGTCGTATTTCGACGTTGTCCTTTTTCTTGAAAATCTAATTAAGTGACATTTATTTGTATTAAGATGCAACTTGTTTTGAATGCACCACTGGTCAAGAGCTTGTAATTTAGATTGGAGAAATGCAGCATCCATTGGGGAGTCAATATTATGATAAATTTTTAGATCATCTGCATAAAAATTATGTGATATATCACTTAGTACTACCGATAAATCCGCTATAAAGATATTGAAAAGTAGAGGTCCTAAGTGACTACCCTGGGGTACGCCTGAAGAGACTAAAATTTCTTTTGATAAAAACCCTTGAAATTTAGCATTTTGCGTCCTACTGTTTAAATAGCATTTAATCCAATTCAATAGTGCGCCGGCTATCCCCATTTTCTTTAATTTACAAATAAGAGTGTGATGGTCAACCCGATCAAATGCCTTACTAAAATCTGTATATATGGCATCAATTTGGTGACCTTTTTCCATACCACAAAGAACGTCAGAAACTAGGACTGTTAAGTTAGTAGTTGTTGACCGCCCCTTTCTAAAACCATGTTGTTGTTCGTTGAGAATTGGGTTAATCAAAGTGGTCATTTTATCACATATAATTTTCTCAAATAATTTAGGTATTGATGATAAAATGGCGATTCCTCTGTAGTTGTCAACATTTTTTTTGTCGCCGTCCTTATGGATAGGTGTAAGAAATGAACGTTTCCATATAGATGGAAATACTCCAAGTGCAAGCGATTTATTAAACATTAGTTGTAGAGGTAATGCTAATGCTGCCAAACAGTTACTTAAGAAAATTGGTGGAATTTTATCAGGACCAGGGCCTTTATTTATGTCAAGATTTATAAGCGCATTAGTAACGTCGTCTAAAGTTAAAACTATATTTTCTATAAGTAAAGGACCCTGAGTGTCCACAGATGCCATATTTGATGGAGTAACTTGAGGGCAGAAAACCTCAGCAAAACGGTCAGCGAATAAATCACATATTTCTCGGGGACAGGATGATTGTGTAGAACTCCGATACATAGTATTTGGGTACCCCGAGCTTTTACTTTTAATATTAACGAAATCAAAGAATTTTTTTGGATCTTTTATTATGTTTTCGCCAACATTGTTAACATATGACTCGTACGATTCGCGCGATTTGATAGTGAACTCAGAAGCTAGCATCTCATACTCTGACTGCAGATCTCTACTACTATTATTACCAGATTTAATCAATTTATATAATTTGTTTCTCTGATTGCGCAAGGATCTTAGGTTACTATTAAGCCAAGGTTCTGACAGTTTATTTTTTTTTTTAATTTTTGGTACATGTGTATCAACGACGAGAAATAATGTGTTATAAAAATTTGTGATAATCTCATCGATATTATTCCCCGATAAAAGGTTTGTCCATTCTATTGAAGATAATTCATTGTTAATGCATTCATAATTTGCATTTTTAAAATTATATACAATTGAATTATTGTAAGATTTACTATGATTAACAACAGAGATTGGTAATTCTACTATGATGGCTGAATGATGGACCGTGTTGGTAAAGAGATTTTCTGCATTACTAGCAGCAGAGACTACTACTTCTCCATATGCATTAGTAAAGATCAAATCCAGCCATTTACCATTGGAATTTGGATTTTCAACAACTTGTTGCATGTCATTGCTATAAAAAGTTTCAATTAAGCTTATATCAATATCGTCAGAAAGGTTAGCTGGAAGTAGGCAATTATCAGATTCGTCAATTTTAAACGATATATTTGGACGATTAAAATCACCAAAGAAAAACATATTATCCTTCTCTTGTAATTTGGTGTTAACTGAATGAAAGATTTCAAAAATTTCTCTATAATTCGAGTCCTCAGAGTTTGGAGGAATGTATACTGTACCAATATAAATAAATTTAGTACCAAGACAAATTCTAATAATTTTATGTTCAAAGGACAATGACTGATCAGTAGTGACCTCTTCACTTGACAATGAGTTATGGACAGCAATTAGAACACCGCCACCCCTAGAAAGACCGGTATAACTATAATCTCTGTCATTTCTATAGATTGACCAGTTACTATCTAGAATTTCTTCATTTTTGTAAGAAGAATTTAGCCATGTTTCGGTTATAATAATTATATTAAAATTGCAAGATTTGGAATCAATGAAAAGGTTTTTAATTTTACCTCTAATACCACCGCAATTGTGGTAAAAAATCTTTAAATCTTTAGGCTTAGAAGTGGTGGTTTTAAGTAATGGCGTTGGAGATGTTAATTTACCAAAATTGAGATTTTCTTTCAGGCAAGGCACGAAAAAACTTGGCAGTATCTTCACGAGATTTATGTAAATGTGAAATTCTCTTAGAGCTTAAGTGAGAAGCATATGAAGAGAGATCACATTCTACTTGCTCTGGGGAGATACCGATACTTTCATGAAAATTGTAATAAAATTTGCGCAAAGTGTTAAGGTCGGTTGGTAATCCTTCTTGTTGAATTGCAATTATGACATTCATTTTAGTTTTGCCTTCTATACAGACAGTGTTAGATTTATCGTGTAAATATGCTAGATAAATTCTTGCGTTATTATAAATTCTTGTATCTCTAAAACGTGATAACAGATAACGATTTTCAGTACTATCAGCTGAGTTAATTGTCATTCTAACATTAGGAGGTATTAAAGGGTCCACAAAAGATAATTCCGTACGAGATGTGTCTCTATATGTACTAGGAATGTCATGATTGTATGTGTCTGTATATGTACTGGGAATGTCATTGACAGGAGTAAGAGGATTTAAGGTTGGTCCCTGGATAAAGGTTTGGAATTTCTGGAAATTTTTCGACAATGTTCTTCTGAAGGTGTTTTTACTATTATTATTAACATATTTACTATTATTATTATTACTATTCAATCTAGTCTTAATGCTATTTAAATTACTATTACTATTTATGCTAGGCTTAATATTAGTAAAATTGTTATTATTATTATCATCATCATTACTATTATTCTTACTATTATTATTATTATTATTTGCGTCATTAATACTGTATTCGCAATTATCGTCCTTATCGTTAATAGAAATAATATTATTATCTTTGTTTGTATTATTATTCATGCTATTATTATCAGTATTATAATTATTATTATTATTATTATTACTATTATTATTATTATTATTATTATTATTATTATTATTATTATTATTATTATTATTATTATTATTATCGTTATTATTATTATTATTTACATCGTTATTATTAATATTGGTATTATAGTTGTCATTGTTATTATTATCATTAGTGTTTATTATATTTTTAGATTTAGATTTAGATTTCCATAGTGACATTCTAATTTTCCCGAAAAAAAAAATATCATTAATGGAATTAATAAATAGCCACCTATACTTTAATGGCAATTGTATTTTAAAACAACTATATTTAGGCTTAGTAATCTTTAATTTTTTTGGTTTAATATTTTTAATGTTACTTACAGAAATATGAAATTTAGTTTTAAATAGATTATACACCCAAGTATCATCTGCATGTAGCGGAGCTCCTTTAAGATAATAAACATCCAAATCATTATTAGATGATAAATTAACTATTTCTTTAACTATTTCTTTACTACGATGTTTAGGCTTGGAGACTTTTTTAATTATATTAACTTTATTAACTTTATCAAATTTGGAGATTCTTTCATCCCATTCAGGTTGCGTCCATGTAGTCCCAAATTTGTGTACTTGTGGTATATTGGTAGCAATTTCGGGTAAAAATGTTGATTCAGTACTAATAGTATTGTCAGATGCTGCCGACTTTAAAATAAGTTCCTGTTCCCCTATTCGCTTACAAGCATCATGTAATTCAGCATGAATTGTTAAATTGTGAGGTGCGCCATATAGAGAATTAGGTTCCGGGTTATTGTCTAGCTTATATGTTGTCAATTTGAGTTCCTCAAGTATATCGTTGGTTCTGAGCCGAGTAGCAGAGATATCTTCACTAATACAGCTGAAACTTTTTTCTAAAGAATCAATTTTATCAGTAAATTCAAGATATCTACCAAAGTCAAAATATCTTGAAGAAATATCATCTATTTTGACTGATTGGTACGATAAGAGTTTGGATGAATTATCAAAATGTTCTTTAAGATCTTCATTAATTATTTTCATTTTGGATTGAAAAATTTCTGTAAGATCAGACTTATGAACACTGGAGTGAATTAAGGCGAGATCGTTCTTAAGTTCAAATATATGTGATATATTAATTTCATCCTGAGTAGATTTATTTTTAGCCAAAACTTTAAGTTTAGAAAGCTCATTTTCAATATTATTAAATTTTAATTTAAAAGTTTCATTAATAGTGTCGAAGTTATTGGTAAGATCCTCAATATTTTTACTATTTCTTTCAAATTTTTGTAGTTGGCTAAGAACATTTTGACTATTTGATGCACTATCCGTAGCTATCGACATAATCGAATCTGTCAATTTTTTTATATGTATGTTATTGCATTTAATAGCCATCATGATATGAGCAAGAGAAATATCTTTACATTCACTGCAATAAAATGCAAAAAGATTGAGATAATCTTTTAGGCAGGCTGAAGATCTTCTACTAAGTCCAATACAAATGGGATGAAACGATTTACCACATATTCCACTACAGTTTACCCAATCAGTGTTATTTTCTTCTATCGCACAATTTATATTTCCACACTTTGTAGACATAATTATATGTATATAAAGCAAAATGAAAATGTAAGTGGCACTGAACTTTGAATATATATTTCTTATGATACAGGTCAATAATTTATTTATATAAACTTAAAAGTTTTAAATTACACAATAATATAGTATATACTGTATAATATTTTTCAAATTTAATGTTAATATAATTTTGCGAGAGTCAGATTACACCACAGTATTATAAAGTTTTTTAATAAATATATATTAAATTTATTATCAAAATAAATAAAAATGATGCGACAACAGATATAAAATACTATGACCAGGTAAATGAACTTAAGTGATTTGGAACAAAACAATTAATTTTTTTGTTTAATTGGTAAAAATTTTTATTTTTTATTTTTAAATTAATAAAACGCGGAACGAATTAAAAACACGTCCGTTCAGAATGAAAGTTCAAATTATCATATACATAATATACAAATAAAAAAGCTGCTATTTAGGGGTACCTTAGCAGATAAAGTGTTATGTTCACCAGTGATTTGTATCCAACAATGTTTTGTAATTTACAATATGTTTTCAAAAATTGTACTTTAAAACTTAAATTTCATTTAAATCGGATAATATATAATATTATCTAAAACATATGAAATATTATCGGAAATTATAGCATAGACCCCTAAAACTACTAACCTCTACCCTATGGTCCACACATCATGCATAATCACGAATTCAACCTGTGGTATCAAATCTTATTGAAATAGGATAATATTTATTATAGTTAATTATTATAAAATAATTATATTATTTTCCCGTGAACATGATGTAAAGCATTAAAATTATAAACTATAATTGGAAATTTTAGCATGGACCAAATGAATTATAAATAATATACAAATTGGAAATTTTAGGATGAACCCACTCAAGATACGAATTCTACAATCTTCAAGTAAATTACGAACCCAACCTGTTACCAAATTTCATTAAAAGCGGATATTAATTACATGCTTTAGAGCAGTGATGGCAAATCCAAAATATTTCTCCGAGCCAAAATTATACAAATTTCAAATAAATTTTTTTTAGTGTGCTTCAATTTGCAAATTAGAAAAAGTATTGAAATTATAATTAAAAAAATATATTTTTTCATAAAACTATAACAAAAATAAAACTATTTATTCAATGTAAAATTATATAAAACTGCACAAGAACTTTAAATTATATTCAATATAAAATTAATAAAAACAAAACTATTTATTATTATTTTGCAATGTATAAACTTATTATAAAAAAAATATATAAGAACAGATAAACAAAAAGTATTGAATTTGAAAATAATTTAAAACAATTCTTCAAAACATATCTTTTGAAAAAAAAGCTACAAACGAGTGGAAGCAGATAACTCGTACTATGTTTAACAGCGATTTATGTCCAAGAGTTTTTTGTAATTAACATTACCTTTGTAACAAACAGTGCTTTGTTCAAAATTGCTCATCTTTATTATTTATTGTTTTAAAAATTAATAATTTTATATTTTTATTTTTTTTATATTTAATTATAACGAAAATAATAAATACTATAATTAAAATAACTATATGAAATTTTAATAGGAATTTTTAGTATGGACCCCCTGAAGGTATTAACTTCTATCATGGCCAACACATGCATAATCAGCAGGTCTACCTTTGTACCAAATTTCATTAAAATCAGATAATCATTACATGCATAAAAGACGTAATTATATAAAATTCGGAAACTAAAACTGTTTTCTAGGAACCCCCTGAAGGTCTTCAAATTTCAGGAGAGCCAACTAGATCACAAAATTAGCCTATATATAAAATATCTTTGAAATCGGTTAACAATTACTATATGCTGTAGAACATATGAAAAAAAAATTAAAAAATTAAATCGGAAATTTAACAAGGACCCCCTAATCCTACTAACCTGTTATTTGGTCAACATGTGTACCAAATTTCATTGAAATCGGATAATAATTACATGCTGTAGAACATAAAGCAAATATTCTTCGGAAACTAAGTTGCTCATATATTAGTTTCCCATGAACGTACTAAACCTACCAACTAAAAATTTCTGGAGTATCAACTAGATAACTAAATGAAACTGTGTATGCAATATCATTGAAATTGGTTGAAAGTTACTCTATGATATATAGATTATAGAGCGTTGAAGTTATGAAAAGAAATTACGGATTTTTACATGGACCCACTGAAGTATCGACTTTAAATTTTACAGGCGCCAAGTACATACGGAAACTATCATTTTTTTGCGACTATTTCACACAGCGATATTCAGTTATTGGCAATTTCCTGTAAAATTCAATCAAATTCAAATCTTTAAATGCGGCTTTTAGTTCATCACAAGATTGTAGATCTATAATCTTCATTTGTAAGACGTCTCTGACGTCTTCAACACTCACTGCGAATGGATTTTGAAATAGATAAATTTCCTTTTCAATACTTTTAAAATCTCCAAATCGTCGCTCTAATTCATCTTTTAAAACTTTGAGAGCATTAACTGCTATATCCTTTGGGAACGATGGTGTTAGCTGTACTGAAATGCTTTGGCAGCTTTTAAAATGTGCAAAATTTAGATTTGATATTTGATTTATAAAAAGCGTTAACTTTGATTCAAAAGCTTTCACATGGGTGAAGATATCCGAAACAAGCTTATTCTTTCCTTGCAACTGAAGATTCAATAAATTTAAGTGCCCTACTAAGTCAGTTAAAAATGCAAGCTTCCAAATCCATAAATTATCATTAAACTCCGGTACTACTTTTCCTTTTTCAACCAAAAATAATTCAATTTCACACCGTAACTTAAAAAATCGTTCCAGTATAGCTCCTCGGCTTAGCCATCTTACATTTGTAAAGTAAAGTACATCTCCGTATTCTGTTTCTATTGATTTTAGAAAATCTTTAAATTGCCTGATTCAAGCCATTTGATCTTATTAAATTTATAGATCTTATTACAACTGACATGACATCATCAAACTTTAAAACTTTTCCCATCAACGACTGCTGGTGAATTATACAATGAAGATACAGAGGTTTTTCATAATTAAGTATTCCCATGTTGTTATTCAGTTGTCCGGTTAGTCCGATACCTATTCCACTCATATTTTTGGCACCATCTGTAGTGACATTTACTAATTTTTGCCAATCCAGCTGTAAATTTTGAAATACTTTTACAATTTTTTGAAATATATCAGATCCTGTCGTAGTTCCCACAATGCTAGAAAGTCTGCCAAATCCTCCCTTATTTCCATATCAGCATTTATTCCCCTTATAAAAATCAAAAGCTGTGCGGTATCACTTATGTCAGTACTTTCGTCGAGAGCAATGGAGAAATATTCAAATTCTTCAATTTTTTCCTTAATTTGGTTGGAAATATTTTTGCTTATATTTTCTGTACGCCGAGTTATTGTTTTTCGCGACAAAGAAATATTTTTAAATAATTCAATTTTTTCAGGCAATACTTCTTCTACAATTTCTAGTAAACACTTTTTAATTAATTCGCCATCACTAAAAGGTTTTCCGCTCAATGCCAAAGTGTGGGCAACACGATAACTAGCTCTTACTTCAGCATCGTTTTCATTTGTTTGTTTTTTAAAAATGTTCTGTTCCGATAATAAATTTATTTTTAAACGCGAATTTTTTTCTTTTCGTAAGACAGCAGTTAAATTGTGATAAACTTGGTGTTTTGTATCGTATTGTCTTTTTATATTATATTCTTTTAAAACAGCAATAGATTCACGACATATTAAACATAATATTTTACTTTTAAATTCAATACAAAAGTAATCTAATAACCATCTCTCTTGTAAAATGCGTTTTTTCTTATCAATTTTACTTTACATTTCTTCCACATTGCGGTGATTTCGATTCAATATAATTAAGTTGAAAATACAAACACTTCACAGCTACGTTAATTTTATTGTGTCAATATATATGTATATATATTGGGAAAGTAAAAGTATCGCGAGTCGATAGACAAAGCAATAACTTTTAAAACTAATAACTCGTCGTTTTGAATTTAAAAACACATCCAAGTATACTTTAACTGTACAAAGAATAGTATTCTATATTTTTACTATTACTAAGTATGTATGTATTCGCATACAAAGTAACACACTATTCTGGCCACTTGGCTTGGCAGCCAAATTAAAAAAGAAAAGAAATTAATTTGTTTTTTGATATTCAAAGAAGTTGATATGAATATTTTTAACGTAAAGCAATTCTTCAGACACATAACTAATCCTGTAATTGTTCTAATATTTAGATTTAGAATGTTTATTGTAAGATTAAAAATGTTTTATTAATATTATATTCTGTATGCAGGGCCGGCTCTAGCATTAGTAGCGCCCCAATGCGAAATTCATTTTAGACACCCATTTGCTAGGAGTATTATTTTATTGGTTTTTTGGACTTAGTAAACATGTACTGAACACTTTTTTAATATTTTTTTTTTATTAGCGAAATATATTTGGACTTATTGAACAGATTGAAAACTGAATACAACTGATAGACTTTAAAAATATTTCTCTCTTTTTGCGAAATAACTAAACAGTAAGCGCGTAGTTTTCAAGAAAATTTTATTAAAAATAAAATTGTTTTAAAAAAAAATCTTTAAAAAAAACAAAAACTTTTTAATGGTTTTTTTGACATATATTCACAGTAAAATTCTATTTTTGAAGCGCCCTTTACATGAGGCGCACCGATGCTTTTCATCCACCGCTTCCAGCTAAAGCTGGCCCTGTCTGTATATTATTTTCTTCAACAGTTTGTTTGTGGTAATTTTCTTCAACATATATTTTTATATTATATATGTAGTCGCCTAAGAATTGTCGTAGTTCATATAGCCATTTTTAGTATTTCAAATTATTTATATAGCGTTGCCGTTGGGGCTTTTTAAATTTTTCATCAGTTTTCTCTACCTATTACTCTCTATTTATCTATTTATTCTATTACAATTACAACTACTTTTTCAATATTTTATTCCATACGCAATTTCGCGTAATTCCACACGGAAAGAAATTTCAGCTGAATTCAAGCAAAATACGCATTAAATCACGCCAAAAAATTATTGATTTCCAGCTTGGCCAATATTTTTTAGAATTACAAAAATGAATTAGTAATATTTATATTTTATGCTTTTTTATATTTTACCACTTTTTGTGTTAACTTCATAACAAAAAGTTTTATATTAATTTATAAATTGCTTTGTTTAATTTATTAATTTATATACCTTTAAATTTAAATTAATACCATATATTTGTGAAATTAATACTTTTTTTTGCATAATTTAAAAAACGCAATGTATTAAATTTTGATGTATTTTGTTGAAAAATAAGCACAGATATTCTAAATATTCGCCATTTTCGGCGTGATTTAGTAAAGTTACAAATTGTGATTTAATACATTTACTTTCAAAAATCTGACACACAATAGTATATTATATTTATATATATATATTAATATATTTGTTTGCAATATTTCTTTTCTATAATAAAATACATACGATTAATTACATTTAAATAATGTTTTTTTTTATTGAGATTTATATTTTCAAATGTTTTTTTATTAAATAATTATAAGGTTGACAATTTAAAATAAAAATGAGTTATACATTTAATTATGTTATCTACCTTTTGTTATTTTTGGTACCATTTGTGGAATAAACATATTATAATATAATGAATTACAAATTCATTTTCCAAATATTTTTTGTCAATAAAAGTTTAATTACAAATTTCACAATTTAAATAAAGTAATATATAATATATTCTATCATTTGAAGGTTAATAAAAAATACATAGTTAGTTTTTTATTAATTCCAATTATATATATAAATAATTTTTTTTTGTAAATGTTATATATATGTATGTATAAGTAATTAAAAAATATTATGTAAAAATAAAGATAATTTTTTATGTATTTTAATTTATTATCGTTTAATTTGAGATATACCAAATATTTATATTTCCTTTAACGTAAAAGATAAATTATAAAGTTGGCAATTTTAAATTTTTTTTTACATTTAATTATTTTATGTACCATTTATTATTTTTTGTACCATTTATGTTACATTATGATCAACTACATACATTTTTCAAAAAAAAATTTGTGATTATAAATTTGACAATTATAAATACATTTTTAATATCGAATAATTTGATGTTTGAAATATACCAAATATTTATATTCTTTTAACTTAAAAGTTAAATTATAAAGTTGTTAATTTAAAACCAAATATTTTTACATTTAATTATTTTATGTACCATTAATTTATGTTACAATTACTATGAACTACATACATCTTACAAATTATTCATTGTCATTACAAATTTGACAATTTAAATACATTTCTACCATCGAATAATTTATGTGATTCGAATGGTTTAGTTTCGAATTGATCTATGTCAAAAATTAATATTTTTTCTCTTACATTTGATATAACAAAACAGTGAAAATGTTTATCTATATCCTGTATTATAATTTCTTTAACAATTAAATATACTTTTGTATCATTGATGCATATTTGAATTATTTTAAAAAACATATCATAGTAATTTTCTTTATACACAGTTCCAAAATATTCTATTTTATTTGCAAATAATAATTTTTCGAAACCGTTTTCTATAAAATATGTTTTAACATCTTCAAAATATTCCTTTTCTTTGATATTATGAATATTTCTTTTTATTATTTTTAAATTAAAATCATATTTTTGGGCATTTAATAAATATGCAAATTTCATAGAACTCTTTTTTGCTAAGGAAAAGGGCAAATTTCGCCTTGACGTAGTCATTTTTGTATATGTTTTCATTTCTTTATTTTTCGATTCAAAACGCATGCACCAAAACAATCTTACTGGGCCAGAAAAACGTATAAATGTACCATAATGGGTTATGAAATGATGTTTGGGCTTTAAATTGTCATTAAATAATTCTATATACATAGTGTGATGATCAGAAGTTAATTTTTCCACTTCTAAAATGTCAGATTCAGAAAACGAGAATAACAATAACTTATTTACCAAATTTTCTAATATTTCTAAATATTTCCAAGTCTTATTATTTGCAGGAATTTTATGTCCTATCATTAATGATAGAAAATGTAACAACGTAATTGATTCTCTTGCACTAAGATGGAGGTTTTGTGCTTTTAAATGTTGTGGCTTAATTTTCGGACATTTATTACGTACTTGAATTTGACCGTAGTTGAAATTCTCAATTTTGTCATTTAAATCTTCTAAATTAAAAAAATTATCGGCAATAAGATTTTTTATAGAATGAACTAAACCATATTTAATAATACCCTCAAATGCATCGTGCATTATATCTCCAAAAAAGTTTTGTGTAACATGAAATGTAGGAATGTTATTAAAAATAGGTTCAAATTTTATACCTGTCTCAGAAAAATTATTTTTTAGCAAAAGCTCATTATAAATATCAGGATTTCGAAAAAGTTATTTTTTCTCAATTACTGATACTCTAGAATTAACTTTTGAACACATACAAATACGGCAAAAAAATTCATGATTAAATGATTCTGTAAAACCCAATAATGTATTAACCGCCAAATTGTCACCTATCACTAAACCTAAGATAAATCGAACTGTTACTGTTTCACCTGCTTTAGTTTCAATACGAATTCCGTTAGCTTCTATATCTACTAACTCATCTACAAGTTGGTAACAACATTGATTACTACCAAAAAATTTCAGAACTTTTGTTTTAATAAACATTATCGGAAATATGTAGTCCAGACGAGAATTGAATTCTCGAGAAAGAGATGGAAAATTGATATAGAAGCAAGCCATAGATTGATTCCCTGAATGACTTCCTAATGGATTACCAGCTTCGAAGTCATCGTAATACAAATTATAATTTACACATATGTCATTTTCATATTTTTGCTTTTTTATTTTCCATAATTGACCCTGAACGAAATCTGATATTTTACTATTTCCTTCAAATTCCTTTTTTTTTATGTATTCTATAGATTTTGCTAGGTTATCACAAGTTTCAAATAAGCTTTTAAGCAATAATTTTACTGGCATTATGCTTCCTGTGGTATTTTTTTCAATGAAGCATGATTCACCTTGTATATTATTTAATGAAATATTTTTATGTATAGTAAATTGTTGAGGTTTATGAATCAAATTAAGTTCATTTAAATACACATGAAGTTTGTGTTCCGTATGAAAATCTTTAAAAGGATTTAAGCAAAATTTCAGTATATCTCTAACATCCATCATTATTTCATCACTAATATAAGGAACTAATAAATTCAATGACTCAAAGGTTATTGCAAAAATATCTGACACATCAGCAATTATTTCTTCAATTTGCTTGTTGGTCATATGACTGCGATTATTTAATTTTAGTACAAAATTTAGAGCTTTATCAGTTATTAAAGTTTTTAATTTAGAAAAATTTAAAGTTTTATTTTTATTTTTAATATTTGATTGAAATTTTAATGAAGTAGTATCTGTTTTACTAATCCTTTTACTGGATTGCAAACTACTATCAATTATTTCTACATTATTATTTTCTGTGGAATTTTCATTATTGGTACTGTGCATATTTAATAAGTGCCTTTTAAAAGAGTTAATATTAAAAAACTCTGATAAACAATTATGTTGAGAATATTTGTATTTATCATCAGCTTTCATCATACGTATGCATTTAAAATGAATAATAAGCGGATTAACAGACTCGAAAATTAAACTACATAAGAAACAATGGTACATATTGATTTTTTGTATTAGTTTTTGAGTAAAGCTAGTATTTGGCTAACACTAACACACGTTTTTCGTCCACAATTTCAAAAATATAATTTTGTAACAATTGCCAAACTGCCAGACATTCCTTCTGATAATTTAAATTAAAAACATAATGGATTTTAAATGCACACGAAAGCGCCTTTATAAAGGAATCGAACGAATATATAATGTTATCATATACGACTTGGATACTAGTAATTGAAGAGTAATCTTTATTACTTACAATTAGCATAAAAGGTTGCATTCGTAGATTGTGATTAGCATACACCAATTTTCTTTTTTGTATAACCTCGTTATATGATGCAGAACTATCGATCCTTAAAATGAAAGCTTGCTGGCTATATGCAATACTAAATTTCCATGTTTTCTTTGTACCTTTGTCTTTTACGTGACCACCAGGAGAAAGAATTGCATGTAGCAGTAATGCCAAAATGATATCGTACTGATTCCCTGCAGTGCAGAACTGTTACTTTTGATATTGTTGAATGTTGTATTTATCTTTGATTTTATTTTTTATAACAGGACAAATTGTTTCACAAAAATCAGACCATTTTTCTAATAGGATTAAGTCCTTGTGAGGATACTTAAAATCGAAATCAATATCAATCTAAATTTAAAAAAATA
Organism: Rhamphomyia laevipes; assembly: GCA_963920725.1. Classification (NCBI taxonomy): domain Eukaryota; kingdom Metazoa; phylum Arthropoda; class Insecta; order Diptera; family Empididae; genus Rhamphomyia; species Rhamphomyia laevipes. The sequence continues at coordinate 35,674,864 of OY987256.1, forward strand.
ATAGGTTAGAGAAAAATATTAAATAAGAGTATATTATTATTGATTATAGAAGAAATTATATAAATTTATGTACCAAACGGGGACCCTCTGGAAGGATATATGGTGACCATAAAAGAATAATTTCTTTTATGGTTGTATCGCAAGATTTTAAAATTTGTTCACAACGTGATTGAGCTGTAGCGATCCATTTACTTTCAATCGTTGCAAATGGTGTAATGTGATTTTTTAGCCATTTATGATCTTCTGATGGATTCTTAATGGTCGGATCAAGAGCTAAATATAAATTTACTTGTAAAAATATAATTCAAATTTATTCATTATAGAATTCTTACTTTCAATTACTAAGTTCAATTTCCGTTTTCTTTTCAGGAACGATGAAGCCAAATTTTCGCAATTTTGCAATTTTAGTTTTGTAAACGGAAAATAGTCTACCCGTTCTGAGGTTAGAATTGTAGTATACATCCTGTAAAATGATTCAGAATTAAATTTTATTTTAATATTTTATTTTTAAAGTATCATTTTAATATCACCTTTGGTTCGTTTTTAAATATTCGACATATTTCGTCTCTTGCATCTATAAAATCTTGATGCCTAATACGAATATTAAGGTCTATATAACCTTTTACAACACCTTCTATTAATTCTTCTCTCAAAAAATCGGGTAACACGTTAAATTTATCATACGAAATTCCGAATTTCGTATTTGTTTTGATGTACTCGGCTATTGACTGAAAGTTTGTTGTATTATTTTACTATTAATTTTTAAGAATATAAATGTAACTTACAAAAACCGTATTTGAAATTGTATTGATTGATGTGGATGGACTTGAATTTTCATATGTTTGTAACCAATCAGAAATATTTCCATCATTTTTATTTAATGTGGAAGCTTCAGGTATATTCTAAAATATATAAAATTAATACATACATTAAATTTAAAACCATATTATATTTGCTTACATTTATTAATCTCCACTCTACGATTTTAGCACGAACCTTAGCTCTTGTTCCTAGAGAAGCGGGAAATAATTCAAGTAGATCGCTCTCAGTTAACACTTTCAGTGATTCTATATCAACGTCATACCCCAATTTGAAAGTACTTTTAATAATTCATTTGATGTATCTAAGTTGAAATATTGTGCAGAGTTTCCCTGTTCATTATATTCATGTACTTCCAATTGATTGTAACCTGAATTATCCATTTAATAATATAAGCTTTATTCTTTTGATTGTTATAAAAATATTTAAAAAATCTAGTGAAATAAATATATATAAAAGTATATAGATTATTTCAAAAATTTTAATTAAATTTAAATAAAAATGAAATATTAAAAGATATGTAATATTATTCAATCGATGAAAATATTTTTTTTAATATAATAGCGTTTTTATTCTTTTCTTTGCAATAATTCATTAATATTTTGATAGCGGAATATCTAAAATATGTATTTGAAGAACTTCGCTTTATTGATTTAATTTTAATATCTGAATTTTAAAATTATGGAATTTAAAATAAAATAAAACATAGTTTTTCAAAAACAATAATATTACTATTTCTGTTAAAAAAATGTTAAAAAAATATATTATTTTTACTTTATACAAAATACAAAAATAATACCCTATTTTTATATTTTGGCTAAATATATCTTTTTGCAAAACTTTCGGTTTTTAGTTAAAATTTCAAAATTATATTTTTAATTTTAAAATGTTCTCAAATGTTTTTTAAGTATTATATTAAACGATTTTTTAAAATATTTGATTAAATTAAATAAAAACTGAATATTTAAAGAATATTAAAATAAAATCATTGAAAGCAAAGTTCTTCAATGCTAATCTTTTAGATTTAGATACAGTGAGTCCCAAAAGTCATGGAACAAGACTAAAAAAAATATTATTTTTAATTAAAAAAAATTATAAGCAATAATTAAAAACAAAATAATATTTTATATGGGACTTTAAATTTAAAATGTCGTATTTCTATGTATATAAATTATTTTCACCTTTAATTTTTGAAAAAAATATAATTATTATTAAAAATAAATTACCTCTTTCAGAAAAGTCCAAAAAATTATGTTTATATGTACGTTTTTTTTATTGAAAAACTTTATTTTATTGTTGTTTCTGAAAACTGTAAATGCACTACAGTTTAATAATTTAGATACAGTGAGACCCAAAAGTCATGGAACAAGACTAAAAAAAATATTATTTTTAATTAAAAAAAATCATAAGCAATAATTAAAAACAAAATAATATTTTATATGGGACTTTAAATTTAAAATGTCGTATTTCTATGTATATAAATTATTTTCACCTTTAATTTTTGAAAAAAATATAATTATTATTAAAAATAAATTACCTCTTTCAGAAAAGTCCAAAAAATTATGTTTATATGTACGTTTTTTTTATTGAAAAACTTTATTTTATTGTTGTTTCTGAAAACTGTAAATGCACTACAGTTTAATAATTTAGATACAGTGAGTCCCAAAAGTCATGGAACAAGACTAAAAAAAATATGATTTTTAATTAAAAAAAAATCATAAGCAATAATTAAAAACAAAATAATATTTTATATGGGACTTTAAATTTAAAATGTCGTATTTCTATGTATATAAATTATTTTCACCTTTAATTTTTGAAAAAAATATAATTATTATTAAAAATAAATTACCTTTTTCAGAAAAGTCCAAAAACTTATGTTTATATGTACGTTTTTTTTATTGAAAAACTTTATTTTATTGTTGTTTCTGAAAACTGTAAATGCACTACAGTTTAATAATTTAGATACAGTGAGTCCCAAAAGACATGGAACAAGACTAAAAAAAATATTATTTTTAATTAAAAAAAATTATAAGCAATAATTAAAAACAAAATAATATTTTATATGGGACTTTAAATTTAAAATGTCGTATTTCTATGTATATAAATTATTTTCACCTTTAATTTTTGAAAAAAATATAATTATTATTAAAAATAAATTACTTCTTTCAGAAAAGTCCAAAAAATTATGTTTATATGTACGTTTTTTTTATTGAAAAACTTTATTTTATTGTTGTTTCTGAAAACTGTAAATGCAATAAAAATCACTTGAATTTAATCACTTGAATTTAACAATTTAATAGAATTTAATAATTTTTTAAATATACTAAATTTTTATATTACTAGAATACTTTTATTATAATTTAATTTCTTACGACCGGCTACAACAAATTTGCAAACGAAATGAAAAGCTTAGTCTATGAGTGAAAAAGAATAAGAAATATTAATGCATTTTCGCTCGCACACGTGCATTTATTTCTTCTTACCACACTCTTTTTTTTTTTTTTTTCTTATAGTTTCTTCGTGAAGCTTAATACCGCATTCACAATGATATAAACAACGCAAATTCAACCCAATTCACAATGCATTTTTATTTCCAGCGTTAAAAACTTTTGTTATTATACGAAAAATAATTTTTTAATAATCTTTTTTTTGTGAATAAATATGTTATTTACTACCTACATATATATATTTATTATATATTATTTAATAATAAATTAAATATTTCTCAAAAATCAAATTATATTAAAATATTAAAGTAATTATTCAAATGTTGTTATGGTAAAAATTGGAAGTTGGTCAACTTTGGATTTACGCTGCTCTGTTTTGCTGACTTTGCATTGTGATTGGAAGTATTATTTTAGGTTAAGCTTAATTATAATCCTGGTTTCATAATATAAAGTCAGCTCAGTGTAATGCAAAGATAGGAACTATTTTTCATATAATAAAAAAAAATTCTCAACGCGAGAAATAAAAATGCGTTGTGAATTGAAATATTATTAAACCATCACGTTAATCCGACATAAAGTTAAATTTATACTTAGTTGTCGTGAAACTCAAATGACGGCTTATACGACCCAAGCCAACGCGATTTCCATGCCGTTTTCCAACGCTTTTTTGTCGCACATCCATACAAATTTTTCCGCAAAAAAAAGCAGCAAAGGACGATTTTTTGCGATTCCTATGTATGACACACTTTAACCATTTTGAACGAATTTTTGTGCTTCGCTGTGGCCTACTACCTAGTATGCGAATTTTGATCGAAATCCGTGTCGGTTTGGGCGAGCTATTATAAAAATTTATATTTCATATGATTTTTATATTTTATGCGGTACTGATTTTTTTTAAAAAAAACATCAAAATAATGACTTATATATATCATATGTAAATAAAAACTTCCGTTGCGTTGCGTAATAAATTAATAATAATAAAAAAACATTATTCATTAGTATGAAACTCGAAGACGGCCGTATTTGTAAGAGCCGTAGTAAATCTAGAAACTCGAAGACGGCCATATTTGTAATACGGCCGTATTAAATCTAGGTTTTCTTGCCAAATTTCATTTTAATTTTCTCATTGAGATTAAAATACGTTATAATGAGAAAAAATCACAAGTTTTTCGAATCCGCCAAATTATCAGAACGTTTTACAAAATGTCCAAAAATTTCTTTTATAAACGCCTGCAGATACAAAAAGCTAAAAATTCGGTACCAAAGTTGAAAAATATATACGTTAACAGATTTTCATTATTTGCCCCTATTTTTGAGATATGGCCCCATAGTTTTTAAATATTAAAATACCTATAAATGGGAGGAGTAAAATGATAGGTAAAATAATTGGTCCGAAATTTGAGAACCAGAATGTAAATGTTAAATAAAAGTCCCCTTTATTTAAGCTAATCTAGAACCTCCAGAAATTTGAGCTCAATTCCTTTATTTGTTTCTCCCAAATACTGAATTATGCTTTAATCAATCATAATGTATCTTATAATAAAATATTTTAATCCAAAACACTAAATTAGAAAGAAATTTGGTAACTACTAAACATATGTGTGTGCTTTTCCCGCCTTAACGCAATGAATAGAAAAAAATATATAAAAAGTATACTGTATCCGTGCCAACAAAAAAATTCATCTAAATTTGTCCTCACTAAAAACAAAATTTTCACTCATATCTGAAAACTAAACCCGAATTAATGAAAATAATTTCATGATAATTTTGCTAAGAAATATTTTGATATTTTTATTTGTATGATGATTATAGTTATTTTGATCTGTATTTTTGGTGTTGTACAAGTCAGACTGAGATGTAAGAAATTGTTATTGCAAATTATGAATTTTTTGTATTAATTTAGGATTCTTCTTATGATATGTAATCAGAATAAATAATTTTCAAATTATTACGCTTTTGTCATATTTTAAGCTCTGAAATAATAATTTTGTACAATTGGCAATGTGTAATTTCTACACATATTTATTGCATGATATTATAGAATAAGCTCTTAAATCTTTAACTTTGTTTTTTTAAATTAAGATTTTAATACATAAATTTGCGATTTCTTAGTTATAAAGTATATTTTCAGATATTTAACGATAATATCATTTCCGATTTTGTAAAATAAGCTACGGTTTTTTATAAGTTAATACATTTTTATTTAGAAATGAATTAATTTCATCATATTTTATAACAAAAAGATCTAAAAATAATACATTTTTTTATAAATTAAACTTTCTACGTTTTAGTAATTTATTGATTTTTAACCAAAGAATTAATCCAATTTGGTATGAAATCTCGTCTAAATGATATTAAATACAAAAAATATTGAAATTATAGAATTAGGAAAACAAAAGTTTAAATCGCCATATACCAACGAAATGGCGTTAAAATCATTTTGCCGTGATAAAATTAAAAAATTACAACTTCACAAAAAAGTTTTTATATAATATAAATGCAAAGTGCAAAAGGAAACTAGTAGTGTTTTTAAAGTAATGCAAGGTTCTGGAAGAAAAAAGTTATTGCATCCATCTAAAACCGGAAAAAATATTGAAAAGAAAAAAAGGTAAGCTATTTTGAGATTGCATTATAAAGTTTTAACTTCGGTCAGTTTCAACTTTATTTAAGAAGTATACATACCTATACGGTAAAACAACTTTTAAGCAAGCCCAATTATTCACAAAAAAATATTTCAGGGCTCGGTACTTAAATTGCAAGATATCCTCCGATTCCATCAGGCTTTTTATAAATCAAGTTACAAAACACTAAATATTAAAATTTTTTATAAAAAGAAAGAACTCTCAAGGCAAATTAGCAACTATTAGGTAGTACAAAATTATTTTGCCAATCGAATAAAATTTAAGAGTATCTACTTGCTGAAATAATGTTACTCATAATCATAATCATTTTATGTCATAATTAATACATACTTTTAGACCCTTTTTGAAGAAAAAAAAATTCAAGAAATATTATTAAAGTTGTAATTTTCAATATAATAAAACTTAATATATATAATATAACAAATTTCAATGAAAATGTGTGTGTGTTTTTTTTTTGTAGTATAGAATGACTGTGATGCCGACTAATAATAATATTTAAATCGTAATCACTTATATACCATATATATTATATATAAATAAAAATAAAAAGGATTTTCGAATGTCCTTGAGCAAAAGGATAATCGTTTAATAATATCATTGCATAATAAAAATATTTTTCATTTTGTATTTCCATCTGGTATATTTGACTATAGGATGATTGTATATAAATTATAATTTTATAAATATGGTTATAAGTTTTATTTATAATATTTTATATGTATGTATAGTAAGATTGTTAAATCGCTTTATATTGCAATTTATATAAAAACCTTTTTTACATTTCTTCATATATATTTGCTCGATGGTTAAGGTCTATTTTACAAAAAATTAAATACCCTTTACAAATAAATATATATACGGTATATATCTATTTAAATATAATAGAATTATTAGAAAGATAACCTCAGAAAATTTATTCTAATATCCTTCATTAAAGTTAAGTGAACTAGAAATAAATGTAAAAATATGGTCCGTTTTAGGTTTTAGGGGGAAATCTTTAAATATTATACTGTTGAGGATTTATATTTGTGTATAGAAATGATGAACATATATGGAAAATTATGCTAAATATGGTCCGTTTTAGTAATCGAGTATCTAATCCTCATCAATCTCAGAGCCAAGCTACATCTTCTCGTAGCAAAGAAAAAGGGGCCCGAAGTAACCGATAATTTGTTTGGATCAGCGAAAACAAGCATAAGGAAAGATAATGTTAGTATGTTAAGTTAAAAAGAAACATATATATATAGAAAGAAATTATCTTTTTATCCTTAAGCTTGATTTCTTGCACTTTCTCACATGCTGAGAAATAATTTACTATCCGCAATGGATTAAGCTCTGATGTTTCCACCACCGAAAACAAAACAGATATTAAGAGATTAGACACTTACTGCTTAATACAAACAGTTAAATAAATAAAATAAAAATAAATATATAAAAATTAAAGCTACAAAACATTAAAATTTGAATTAACAAGCTACCACTTACATAGGGCTGCACAATTCTGAAAAAAAGCTACTACTTCCCTATGTCGTCAGTTGCTAATTGAAATTATTAAAAAAATTAAATTGTTAGAACTAAAGTAGTTCTAAAACTATAAGTAAAAAATAAATAAAATAAAAATAATTCGCTAAGGAAGAATTGAAATGTCAAAAACCAAACAAATTAACAAGTTACCACTAGCTTAAGGCTTCGCAATTCTGTAAAGAACGCTACTACTTCCCTTTCCCTCCACTGTCCCCTGTTAATTTTAGTCTTAAAAATTTAAAATAAAAATATAAAATAAAAAATAAAAAAAGCGTGCTAGATTGCAATTAGCAGTTTGTAATAATCAAAAATCATGAAAAAACCATTAGTCAAAATAAATATTAAATATATGTATAAAAACAAACAAATTAAAAAGGTTACCACTAGCTTCAGGCTTCATCGATCTAGGAAGAACGCTACTTCTTCCCTCCGCTGTCACCCATTAATTTGAGGCTTTAAAAAATTATAAATTTTTATCTTTAATGTTTAATGCGAATTGCAAATAGCAGTTTGTTATAAAAATCGAAATTAATGAAGTCGAAAATCGTCAATATATGTATTTATTTTATATTTTAAACATAAAAAATAACATATACATACAAAACATACTTACTAATTAAGTAAACATATAATATAGATACATATAACACAAATATACATATAAGACAAATGCATAAAAAAACTCATTGGCTTAAGCTCCTTTTAAGCTGAAGTTTGCTGTAATTAAAATCAAATTTCCCGGCACAATTATTAACTTCGCGTAACATTCTCGAAATGGGTTCATTTTTCCCATAGTCTGCGCTATGAAATTGTATTTTAAAAAGCGACACAGATCTAAGCGAGCGAAAATTAATATTAATATTCATCCGTTCTAAGAGAAATGAAGAATCAAATACGTATCTTTAAATATTATGCTGTTGAGGATTTATATTTGTGTATAGAAATGATGAACATATATGGAAAATTATGGTATCAAAATCTTAAAAGTATGCACTTTATATATAATATATATATATATATATATGTATATATATATATATATATATATATATATATATACATATAACATATAACATAATATTGTTCACATAATATAACATAATAATGTGTTTTTTAAAAAAAATCCTACAACCTCCAAATATATAACTCAGAATAAATTTTTATATATATGTATAGTCGTATTATATAGTGAACCAAATTCATTTATAAAATAAAATATTATTAAAAATTGTCAAAGTTGCTGCTTTAGTAATACTGCCCCCTTGTATAAAAAAGTAATACAAATAAAGATAAATTTATCTGCAGATATTGCTAAAAAAAATCTTTAAATGGAAAAGACATTCAAATCAGTTTTTTTTTTAAATTTTTATTACATTGCTTTACTTGACCAGAAATGCAAAATAATTTGCTTATAACTATACTATTATAAAAAGCTGCTAACTAGGGGGAGCAGATAACTCATAGTATGTTGTTTAACAGCGATTTATGTCCAAAAGTTTTTTGTAATTAATTTTATCTTTGTAACAAACAGTGCTTTCTTCAAAATTGCTCATCTTTATTATTTATTGATTTAATTTTATATTTTTATTTCTTTAATAATAAATAATATCATTAAAATAACTATAATTAGTATAAATATGCGTAATCACGAATCCAACCTGTGTACAAAATTTCATTGAAATTGGATAATATTTACCATATGTTCTAGATTCTAGAACATATGAAATATTAATCGGAAATTTTAGCATGGACCCCCTAGAGTTACTAACGTCTACCTTAGTCTACACATGCGTAATCACGAATCCAACCTGTGTACAAAATTTCATTGAAATTGGATAATATTTACCATATGTTCTAGAACATATGAAATATTAATCGGAAATTTTAACATGGACCCCCTAGAGTTACTAACGTCTACCTTAGTTTACACATGCGTAATCACGAATCCAACCTGTGTACAAAATTTCATTGAAATTGAATAATATTTACCATATGTTCTAGAACATATGAAATATTAATCGGAAATTTAAGCATGGACCCCCTCAGGCTACTAACTTCTACCTTAGTCTAAACATGCGTAATCACGAATCCAACCTGTGTACAAAATTTCATTGAAATTGAATAATATTTACCATATGTTCTAGAACATATGAAATATTAAACGGAAATTTTAGCATGAACCCCCTAAAGCTCCAACGTCTACATTAGCCTACACATGCGTAATCACGAATCCAACCTATGTACCAAATTTTATTGCAAACTGATAATAATTACTATATGGTGTAGAACATATGAAATATTCTTTGGAAACTAAGTTGCTCATATATTAGTTTCCCATGAACACAATAAAACTACCTGATACAAATTTTTGGAGCAATAAGTAGGTCACAAATTCAACCTGTGTGTGAAATATAATTGTAATTGGGTGCCAATTACTGTATGATGTAGAGTATTGAACTTGTGAAATATAATTGGACATTTTAACATGGACCCACTGGATTACCGACTTTAAACTTTGCAGACAGTAAGTACATAAGGAAGCTACTATGTGTGTCAAATTTCATTCAAATCAGATAATAAATACCATATGCTCTAGAGCATATGAAATTTTAATCGGAAATTTTAGTATGGACCCCCTGAAGGTATTAACTTCTATCATGGCCAACACATGCATAATCAGAAGGTCTACCTTTGTACCAAATTTCATTAAAATCAGATAATAATTACATGCTATAAAACACGTAATTATATAAAATTCGGAAACAAACTGTTTTCTAGGAACCCCCTGAAGGTCTCCAAATTTCAGGAGAGCCAACTAGATCACAAAATTAGCATATATATAAAATATCTTTGAAATCGGTTAACAATTACTATATGCTGTAGAACATATGAAAAAAAAAAATTAAAAAAAAAATCGAAAATTTAACATGGACCCCCTAATCCTACTAACCTGTAATTTGGTCAACCTATGCAGAATCATGAACTCAACCTGTGTACCAAATTTCATTGAAATCGGATAATAATGTAGAACATAAAGCAAATATTCTTCGGAAACTAAGTTGCTCATATATTAGTTTCCCATGAACGTACTATACCTACCAACTACAAATTTGTGGAGTATCAAGTAGATAACTAAATGAAACTGTGTATTCAATATCATTGAAATTGGGTGAAAGGTACCGTAGATGATATAGAGAGTTGAACTTATGAAAAGTAATTACGGATTTTTACATGGACCCACTGAAGTATCGACTTTAAATTTTACAGAAACCAAGTACATACGAAAACTATCATATGTACCAAAATTTATGCTAATTAGATAAAAATTACTATATGCTCTAGAGTCTAGAGTATACGAAATTTTAATCGGAATTTTTACCATGGACCCCCTGAAGTTACAGACCTGTATCTTGGTAGGCTTGTGGACAATCATGATACCAACCCATGTTTTAAATTTCATCCAAATCTGAGACATGAAATTTTTTTTTTACATTTTTCCGTAGAACAAAAACACGTAGGTTCCCACATAAATGGGGAAATCTAACATGGTCCCACTGAAAGGATCGATCTCATCTTGTACGCGTACGCTTATACGCTTTTTTTTTTTGCATTTTCGGACTCCCCGACTTCGGAAACACCTAGAAAAAAAATTTGAGCGAACTTTTTTTTTTGACCATCCAACCCATCAACAGACTTCATAGTATTTCATACTATTCGTAAAATTACCTATTATGTTATGTAGAATGAAATATTATTTTTTAATATTATTTATGTAAATAAAATAAAACCAAAACTATACCTTATTTTAATATCATGAACATTAGAATTTAAAATCCTATTTTTGAATTCTTTAACATTAATCTTTATTGATCTCTTTTTTCTATTTAAATATTACTTCTAGTTGCAATTACTTTTACTATTATCTCTAAATAAATTTTACTTTACACTGAACAATTCCTTACCTTTGGTAGGGGGAAATTGTTCAGAATCTTTCTCCTTTATTGTTTTTCTGCTTCTTATTATTAATATACACTATGTGCTGTTTGCTTCCCTATCAATTGGTAGAAATCAGCGACTAAGTTGACATTTAGTTCGTAGATTTTGTGCTGGAAAAACATACTTTTCTGGATTACCGGCTGCGCAAATGTTATATTAAATAAAAATTATGCTATAGTTATTTAATTTTATTATGAATTATTTAAAGATCATTGGTCTTATAACTACTAATATATCTAATTATGTTTAGTTGAATATTCTGAATTTTAACTCTAATTAACATGAAATATTCGATATTTTGAGTTATTTGAAATAATTTTCAGTATAGCATTTATAGATTATATTTTAAATGTATATATGTAAAATTTTATAGCTGCGAATTTTACACCATATCATATAGTATGAAGTATTTTATTACTATACTATTTAGTATTTAATATAGTATGTCTCTTAGAAAGCATTAGGTGATTAATAATAACATGAAATTTGTTTTAACCCATTACATAGAGCCAACAGGAATTATGTGTTATTCGAAAGGTGAGTAGTGGGGGTTTAGGTCCTCGGTTAAACTCAAGAACTCAGCTTTAAATGAGTACCAATTATAAAATTTTGAAATGTACCAAAAATAAAAACTTGCTATATGTAAATGTAATTGTGGTTTTAGGACTGCGAAAAATGTTATAGATTACGAGAATTCGCAAATGTTTTACTTATAGTGGAATGACCAAGGGGAAAAAAGCTTATATTCTACTGTTCACTAATAGATAAGTGAAAAATTATATTTTTTTATTATTACCCATTGCCCATTTTCCTAGAACACACTGGATAATATTTTTATTTATCAAGTTAAACGCCGTGACAATTGAACTATTGCAAATGATTCAAATAGGTATTATTAATACTGTACATATAAAAAATTAAAATTTCTTCATTTAAAATTATTGTTAAAATCACTTTAAATATCACCCCCAAAGCCCTAAAATTAATTGTAACGTAGTTATTAAAATTATTTTAATTACTAAATATTTTGTTACTCTTCTGCATACGCTTTTATTTATTTACCCTATTATTCCAAAATACTCACATAAGTTGGATTATTTTCATCATAATTCACTTAAAATAATTTCTTTTTCCATAGCTATATGTAAATAAAATAAATGTATAAAAAGTTTTCCTGTGTTTTAAATACAATTCATCATATTAATATAAGATATTAGAATCATCCTTATAATAAAATTTATTCGTTTGTTACGCCAAACCTAAGAAGATACCCAAAGAAATGAATAAAAACAAGAAATGGATAAATATATATATATATATATATCTTAAAGATATACCGTATACAAATAATTCATTGTCCACAAAATTAAAAGATTTAAAAAGCTTTGAGAAAATAATTAGATTAGTATTATAAAGTACATATATGAAAAGAATATACAGAAAAAATGTGTAGTTATTAAGTCTGAATTTTTTTCAGAAAGAAACAGGATATAAAATGTTTAATTTTCTAGAAAAAATATTTTACTTAAAATAAAAATGAAATACTATAACGTTTTATAAAATTCTGTCATAAATTAATATCATAAAGTCCTTATAATAATAATAAATTACTTTCTTTTGACATCACAAGTTTGTCCACGAATATGACCTATATATACATGTAGTTATACACACACACGTATAAAAAAGAAAAACTTACAGTATTTAATCTATATATTTAATATTTAAATATAACTATTCCATTAGCTATTATACATTAATCTTGGGTAGTTTTGTACTTCTTTCAAACAAAAATTTAGATGTGTGGGCCGTCTGGCAACTCCAGTTAATGCCACAATCCCAGTTAACGAGTCTCATTCTGATTCCAAACATAAAATTGTTTATTTCATCAAAATCGAATGAAATTTTTTAAAAAGTACGAAGGATTCGGAGACCAAAATCTTGAAGGATCAATAGAATAATTTTGTATCGCATAGTAAAATATTATAATCATGTAATTATCCTTGGTCCCAAAAAATATTCCGTTAACGCTAAAAATTTAAAATTCTAAAATTGTAGGTCAGTTTCTAAAAAGTGAGTTTTTAGAAACCGACCTACAATTTTACTATATATATAACTTTAATTTATTGTTATATTTTCCATTTTTTCAGTTATGTTATTTATAAACAATAGTCATTATATAATAGTCAGCCCTTGAATAACACGGTTAATTGGTACGGAGTTATTCAAAACCGTGTTATTCAAGACTTCGAATTTATATTCAGATATTTGGACCGTGTTATTTAAAACCGCGTAATTTAAGATTTAATATTTATGTATAAATAAATTAAAAATTTTACATTTGTACTGTGTTAACTATGTTTTTCGGGAAATTCCGAAAAATATACAGTGTAATTCAAGGGCTATCGCAAAATATCGCCGCGTTATTTTAGGGTTGTCGCATTTTTTTACCGTGTTATTAAAGACTTCGTGTAATTCAAGTGCTGTGTTATTCCAGTGCTGACTACATATATATATATATATATGTATATCATGATACCCAATTATTTTACTTAATTAATATTGCCATTTATTTATTTATTTATTGCTTTATATATTTTTACATATTTATATTTATTAACAATTTCAAAAGTAGAGTTTTAGGAATGCCTTTTCAACTACTAATAACTTTCTCTAGAATAGAATTTTATAAAAGTTTTACTGTATTTTAATTATATATATGATTTCTTAAGGAAAATGGCAAAAAAAACCTTAAATATGATTTTTTTTTTTTATAGGTATTATAAAACTTTAAATTATACTTAAAACTACGAAGAAAATGTACGAAACCCGTTTTATTAAATTACCCAAGTTATTTTTATTTTCTCAATTTCATAGTTATTTCAAAGCAGAAAATTGCTCGTAAAAAAATATTTTCGATTCCGAGTTAATGCAGTGTGGGCAGAGTTTTGCACATGAAATTTCACTTATTCTTGATATTTAATGAATATTGATGTTAATATCTGATGTTAAATTATTTGTCAATATAATAAATTATATAAAATGGTACATTTTACGTCACATAAAAACTAATTTACATAATATCGTTATTATTATTTCAAGCTTTACATACTAAATTACAATTTATAGATTATAATTGCTATCTACATACTATGATTAGTTGATTAATAAATTCAAATTCAAAAATATATATATTATTTTTGTTAGTATCGAAATTCATTTTTGTTAGTATAATTTAGTAAAAGCCTCCCCCTTAGATTTCCACTCAGATTTATTTTTGGCTGTTATCATCCATCGGCTGTCGAAGGTTTGAATTTCATCTCCATCGTTTGAACTGACGTCCGGCTCTTCTTTTTTTGCCTCTAGGCACCCATGTTGTTAAACGTTGTGTCCATCTATTATCTGTCATTCTGCATACATGACCTGCCCATCTCCATTTTAGCTCTTTCGACTTTTTTAATACATCTACTATTCTTGTTCTTTGTCTGATGTTTTCATTCCTAATTCTATCTCTGCGACTAATTTTCAGAATAGATCTTTCCATTGCTCGTTGACATACCTGTAGTTTCCTTTTCTCATTTTCTGTTATGCTCCATGTCTGTGCACCATATGTTAGCGTTGGCAGTATTTCTGCATCAAATATGTATTTCTTATTTTTCATATCTGAGTTTGAGTCAATTATTTCTTTTACGCTACGAAATTTGTTCCACCAATTTGTTATTCGACGATCTATTTCTTTTTCACCTCGCTTTACGAAAGTTAGATTTTGTCCGAGATATATATAGCTATCTACATATTCTAGTTTTTCAGAGTCGACTAAGATATCCGCTTTATTAGTACTATTCGTCATTAATTTCGTTTTTTCATTATTTAGATCTAGTCCCACTATTGAGCATTTTAATTTCAATTGGTTTATCATAATTTCTAGATCGTCATGAGATTCCGAGATTAATGTAATATCGTCTGCAAATCTTAGGTTGTTTAAATTTTCTCCGTCAATAAGTATTCCCTTTTCTTCCCAATCAAGTAGTCTAAAAACCGATTCTAGGACTGCTATAAAAAGTGCTGCTGATAACGGATCGCCTTGCCTCACACCTCTGTGCAGCTTAAATGGCTGCCCTTTAGATTCTAATAGAATGGATGCTTCGTTTTCTTTGTATAATGCCTGTATAATTCTAATATAATTATCTTGTATGCCTTGTTCTTTTAGTGCATTCCATATAGCATAGTGTTCAACAGTATCGAACGCCTTTCTAAAATCTATAAATGCAAAGTATATATTAATTTGATATTCATTACATTTTTCCATTAGCTGATTGATAGTGTGTAGGAAGGTGATCGGTTGTTGAAAATCCTGATCTGAAACCTGCTTGATCTCTCGGCTGATTTTCATTTAGTTGGTTTTTGATTCGCCTTAAGATACATTTCGCAAATATTTTATAAATTGTCGATATCAAACTAATAGGACGATAATTATTTACATTACTTTTGCTTCCTTTTTTGTGCAGTAAGATAATTGTTGATTTTGACCATTGTGTTGGTATTTGTTCGGTGTTTAAAACTTCATTAAATATTTTTATTAGGCTTGGTATTATTTCATCTTTTGCTAGTTTTAACATTTCGGCCCAGATACCGTCGCTACCAGCGCTTTTTTCATTTTGGAGCTCGTCAATTGATAAACTTATTTCGGATTTTAAAAATGCTGGTATATCAATGTAATTTTGTAAAATAATTTCTTCATTTCTTGTTGTTTCTGGTAGTTGAGAGGTATACAATTGTTGAAAGAAAGCTGTAGCATCTCGGTTGATTTCTATTCTATTTCGAGATTTTTGACCATTTTTATCCAAATTTGGTATCCAATTTTTTCCTAATGATAGGTTTCTTTTCGCTTTTTTAATTGATTTCGTAGTATCTATTATATTTTTTAAGTTTCTCTCGTTGTATTTTTTTATATCATTTTTGATGGTTTTCCTTAAATATTTCAATTTGTTCAGTTGATCTTGTGTTTTGTTGGTAATATTTCTAAGTATTTCTCTTTCTTCAATCAACATTTTTGTTTGCGTGGTAATTTTTTCATTTTTTCTAGATTTAAACTTCATTATAGAACTATTCGCTGAGGACAATAATGACATTTCAAATTGATTGTAATATTCCTGCAATGGCAATGACAAGTCAATTGTATTAATTTGGTTTATCAAAGCTAACTTGTAATTATTTATTTCGAATTCTGTTAAATTTTGTGGTATAATTTTTGATCTTTTTACTGTGTGCCAGTTTCTTGTGTTGTGATTAATTTCTATTTTCGCGCGTACTAGCCTATGGTCTGAATCGTGTTTGAAGTTATTAAGCACAGATACATCTTTAACTATTTTCTTATTATTTACCATTATAAAATCTATTTCATTTTTCGTGATGCTGTCTGGTGCTAGCCAAGTCCACTTATATTGTGGTTTTTTATTAAATAGTGTGTTTCCTATAACCATGGATTGTTGCCAGACCCATTGTATTAGCCTTTCACCTCTGCTGTTTCGACTTCCATATCCATAATCACCCATTATGCTATCTTCACCTGTTATTTTCTTACCAATTTTAGCATTAAAGTCTCCCATAACAATTGTTGTGGTTGACTTATGTTTCGATAGTACTTTATCTAGATCTGTATAGAATCTTTTTAAAGCTTGATCGGATGATGTTGAAGTGGGAGCATAAGCTTGAATTATTGTTAACGACTGATTTTTGATTTTGAGTTCTAACGCTATGATTCTTTCACTATAAAGATCAATTTCGATTATACTACTTCTCCATCGATGGTGTATTAAAAAACCTACGCCGTTAAAACCTTTAGTTTCGCCTTTATACGCAAATATATTTCCGTTGAGCTGTTCAATGATAGTTTCGCCGTATAGTTTCGTTTCACTTATACCAATAATATCCCATTTTATATCAATTAGAGCGTTTTCAAATTCTGTTTGTTTTTGTTCAGATAATAGTGATCTAGCATTGTATGTGCATATATTTAGAAATTTATTAGATTTGTTTAGTGAAGTACGAGTATTTATATCGTTTTTATATAGTTGTTTTTCATGTATTTTTATAACATTTTGAATTTTAGGATGTGTAGTTTTTATATAAGATTCTTTATTCAGTGTAATATGATTCGGGGGGTTTTGGCTATACTTTCTCACGGTAGCCAACCGGGTTGAGAAAGTTGTTTTCGTGTGTACATATTCATTGTCCTTAAATACATTTCCGGGTCTGATTGTATAGTTTTGAGTTAGTTTATTATTTGTTAACCTAAAAAAGAGTTTGAATTGTTTTCTTTATTCTTGTGTAAAATAGGAGTTTGGCGATGTTTTTTATCAGGTTGAATATTATTATTTTGATTTGATGAACTAGTTTGCTGATAATTAATTGCTGTTTCATCTTCTGATCTGTTACGCTTCTTATTCTCTTGGATATTTAAGGCTTTTACTTCATCTTTACTTAGTGTTTTGCCATTTGAAATTATCTCACCTCTAACTATTTTTGCATCTATTCCATTGTTTTTAAGGTTGTACATGGCAGCTCTAATTTCTTTTCTATGAGTAGATATTTCTTTTGGTAGGTCATCGGCAAAGAAAATTTTTGTAGGATATTCTTTCAGTTTGTGTTTTTCACTCATAATTCGATCTTTTTTTCTCTTTGTGATGAGCCTTAGTAAAACCGGTCTTACTTTCTCATTCTTTTTTCCAATCCGGTATAGAAAATCTATTTCGAAATCTGCAAGTTCTACACCTAAGGTATGGTTGACAATGTCCAAAATAGTTGCAACCAAATCTTCGTTTGATTTTTCATTTTCATGCAAATTATGTATCAATATATTATTTTGTTTGCTAATTTTCTCGTTGTATATTATTCTATTCTCTAGTGTATTCTGTTTTTCTTTTATTTCGTTTAATTCTTTGCTATATTGATTCAAGTTGTCATCCAGCTTTTGATTTAATATTTTTATTTCCTCTTTTACACCCATTATGGCTTCTATAATTCTCTTCTCGGATTCAGACATTTTTTGTACGGTCTACAACAACAATGTATAGTTTTAGATAAATTATTGTTCTTTTTATATCTTTTAAACAACCAGTCGTTTTTCTTTCTAAATTATATGTTTTGGTGAAGGATGAAATAGCAATTATATTATTTTTAGAATCTATAATAATTATGATGTTTATATATAATTATTCTTTTCTATTTCTGGTTCAAATTTGTTGCTGGAATAATATTTATTTTATTTTTCTTGCTGTTTGGTTTTTGCATCTACTAGAATAAAATTAGTGCCTAACAATATGCAATTAAAGTTAAGTATTGATTATTGAGAATTGTAGACTTTTTAACTTAGATATTTATTTATTTTTCTTATGGTAAGTTTGTGTATGCTGAATATAATATTAATATTATTATTTTATTGTTTATTGTTTGACAGCGGTAATGATGATGTGGAAGTACAATATAATTGAATGTAGTAACAATAATAAATCAAATTCGAGAACTTTCAGTTTTTTAATATAATTTTTCAACGCACCAAGTATTGTATATATATTTATGATTAGATTGTATATTCTTATGATTGGATTACATATATTAATGGTAAATAGCACGGCTTCTTTTTTCTATTTTTCTTATTAAAAATTAATTACTGACCTTTGTGCAATCACTTTTTAATACCTTTGATGGCGATCGAATTCTCTCAGATAAGTTATTATTATTATTTGATCTTTTCACTATTGCTTCTATCAAGATATTTTAACAATAAAACACATCGGTATTATCTAGTTTCCAAATTTATCTAATTATAATATTTTTATTCTTATTATTTTATGTAATAACTTGTAAATTTTGTAAAATTTCTATGCAGCAAACTCAAAACACAACCGGACTCTAGGAAGTTAATAAATTTCTCGTTAATAAATTTCAAATAAAATAAAATCCATTTTAGTTATAAATGAAAAAAGTAACTTTTTTAAACACTCTGTACCTCAGGGATGAAAATGGTTCAAGTCTGCCACATGTCTTTTTGTTTACAACCTATACAATAACCCAGCAAATCCCTATTACAGTATTGTTTTTGTCGATCAATATATTATAACAACTAATACAAATATGTACAATCTGTAAATGCTGGTATATTAATTGCTATATATTTTTAAAAAAAATTAATATAACATTTCAAAAACTTCAAGATTCTAAAATTTCAGTGAAGTGTTAATTAATTTCATTTTTGACAATACTAATCTATACTATTTTAATTAATTTTCATTAAAATTTGTATACTTCCATTTAAAATAATAAAAGCAAACTTTAAAATTAAAATTGTTAAAAACTTCCAGCTACCCAGAGTTATCCGTAATATTGACATTTTAAAATAATTAAGTTTAAGGTCAAAATCATAGAAATATGTATATACTCTTACCAGTTCGAGTATAATATTCAGAAACTGAAACTTTTATGGTTAATTTGACAAATTCAAGTCAAATACAATGAGAAATTTATGTACAGAAAGAAATAATAGTTATTTTATTATACGTATACAATACATATATGTATAATATTTTCTTTCATAATAAATTGATTTTAGCAGGCCATTAGCAAATCTGTCTAATAACATTTTCAATATTATTTGTAAAAAACCATTAAAATGTAGTTCATTCTGAATAGTTAATTCTTTTATTTAAACATGAGTCTTACATAATTTATAAATATTTTATAACATTACGTATATATTTTTATCATTATGATGATGAGGGTAAATATTCCTTCTAAAATCCATAAATATGTATATAAAATATTTAAGGATTTAATCAACTATATAAAAAACACATTTGAGAAAAATTTAAACACACAATACATAAATCATTCAGTATTGAAACATGCATCAATTAAGATAATTATTTGCAAATGGATTTATATAAATAACGACTCCGGTACGCCCCACCTAAAGTTGTATTTTTCAAACCATTAGATATATAGTAGTAGTTTTAAATATTCCTATAGTTTTGAAAATAACCAATTTTGACCAGCAGCAAAAACTAACCATAGATCACCTAGCTGAATGTTAAATACATTAATGACATTAACGTCATGTATGTATGTATATAACATAAATACACTTTCCGATATATATTGTACAAATTATATGAAATGTATCTATATAGATCGTTTACATCTCTCTTTTTAATTCCGCAATCATTATATATGTAAATAGATTTAAAGACAATCAAATAGATCAATAAACTAGTGACGGTACTACTTTCTTTAAGATTTCTTAAAAATCTGTATCTGCTATAAACTCGCAATCGCAACAATGGAATGAAATTTCATTTTTTTTTTCTTCTTTTATTATTTTTTAATTGTTAATTTAAAATTATGTGCCAAGGTTTTCTTTTCTTACATAATTTCATATTTGCTGAGAATATTTTTCAAAAATTGAGAGATTCTTATTAGTTCTATAGTATAGTAGTAGTATTCAGTAAATTATGAATCAATGAATTCATAAGTAAGAAAATGATAAGTTAGGATATATTTAAAATTATACAGTGGTATAGTATTTAATTATTTAAATATCCTTTTGATTTAGACGCCATGTCAAAAATGTATACAACATAACGTTTTCCGATAAAGAATACAAAAGTTTGATGCTGTGAAATGTTACCTTCTATTTTATTATGGAATAAAGTTAAAAAAAATCAAATGCTCTTAAAACCGCTTATATTTGATCTAACATCATGTTGTTACTTGCGCATTCGATAGAATGAGTTGCAGTTTTTCACCTTCCGGGTATTGATTATTCTAAAAGAAGTACTTTCATCATTAAAATCAATTTCGGATCCTTTTTTTTGGCAATCCTTGTATATCACAAGGAGATATAAAGCATTTTACTATAATTAGACGGTTTTTTTTTCATTTTTCTTAATCGTAATATCCACGTTTATTAACATACCGGAAAATCATTTCTTTTACAATTTGTTCATGTGGATTATCTAATAATGCTTCAATATATTGCTATTACGAGATCTGGATTATCTTGAATATTATGAATGATTATTATTAATGGGCAATCAGTTGATGATTATGGTATACTGATGTTATTGTTTCAGCAACTAACTATTTAGCAATTTCATCCATACTTTAATAATCAGTCTTATTTTTACATTAAAGATCATATCAAATTTATGTGTATGTGAGGGCTACAATAATAATTGTGTGAGGGCTACAATAATAATTTTCATTCACAAAATTTTAATTCATATCTAAGAAAATAAAAAAATAAAAAAAAAATCTTTATTCAAATATTTTCAGATTAATCACTATTTATAAAGTTAAAATAATATGGAAATTTTAATATAAAAAACTTTCATTAATTTTAAAAGTTTAAAGTATTGAAAATCGAATACAATACAATATAAGCAATAATTTTATAGTAATCTTTTACTATAGTCAATTTCTATCATAAAATTAAAATAGGTTTTAATATGATTTAAAACTGACATCACGACATTAATCACATTTATGTTGTTGCACATTGTTTAATATATTTTTCAATAAACAACAGTCAAATTATTTCTTTTATATACTCTGGTAACATTATAATAATGCATAAGATCATAAATTCCTTTTATAATAATAGTTAAGTTTATTTCAACATGTATACAAAACTTATTACTAACTATACATAAATATATTAAATAATGTAAAAAAACTTGAAATAAAATTATAATAATTGAAAAATTGTCAATATTTGCGATATTTATAAAAAGAAAAAAACTATATATGTATATGTAATCATTATAATTTAAAAAAAAGTATCAACTCATATCCTATATAAGAGTTTTTCCATTTTCATTATTTGTGCTATTATTTGTGTTTTTTCACAAATAATAGTTGAACGTTGGTGCAATTGCTGTTGCTGCAACAACAAAATTAATTTTATTTACAAACATAAAAATTGGTTTTTGTAAAATAACATAATATGACAACAATATGATAGTCTCGGATCCATTTTATTGGGGGTTGGAGGAACCCCTAACCCTAAGGATACATTTATGGTATCATGTATCCATAACGATAACATGTTTACTACTATTATTAATATCTGCAGAAATGAATGCTAAAAATTTGTTTACAATTTTCATAAATAGGAAAATCATAAAAATCATAACATCAGTATTATTCTACAGCATTAACAAAAAAAAAAAAATACTGTCTTAGCTCTGCAAGTGTCATGGTATACATTTGATGATGGTAAGTCAAACGGTTAAAAATACTTTTTGTTTTATTGTTGTTAATTAAATATAAACTAAAATATTATTTAAAATTAAAATACAAAATTGAAATATATTGTAATATATCTATGTAGCTATATTAAATATAAATATTTTGTAATGTGGAATTCAATTTGTTTTTCCTAATTATAATGTTTAACATAAAATGCTATCTATACACATAATGTTACCATATTAATAAATTACATGTATATATGCAAAATCATTTACATACTTGAAAATTGATTTAACGAACGAATATATTAAATAATTTGTATATTTTATGATATTAATTTTGTTATTTTTTATATTTTTAAATATAGAAAACGGCGTTCCATTTAGAATGTCCCGGAGCAACGAAAATGTCGCTGCGAACAACATTACAAATGATAACGTATAATATAATATTTATCCCTATTTGAATTTGATCATTCAGTTACGTTCTGCACAAGATGTATTGTATTTCAACCTAGTTCTAACAATATGTATACAATTTACCTATTTACATTTGGAAACGTTTGAAAGATAACATTCGGAAACGTTGAAAGATTTTATACGTGATGCCCTTGAATCCTTAATCATTGTAAATGCAAAATTGATACAGGTACGATAATAAAATATGTCTTAAGAGTGTAAATTTCTGTATTTTTAAACAATTGATTCTACATTATGCTATACTGTATGAACCTAACCTATGTATGTATACTCTTTTCTGATGATAAAATTTTTAATTTTATAATTTCGGTATTACCTACTCAACGTGTGTTGTGCGGGAGTTTTTTTTTGTGTGTTTTTCATTATTGTTTTTTATTTTTAGGTCTTTCCCTTCCTTTTGAATTACATATACTAATGTCGTTTAGGGAACACAAAATAAAAACTGTAAATATACACATAATGTATGTAGGTATATCAGAAAAACAGGAATATTTGCGAAGAAATTACGTGCTTGATCATTTTTAAATATGTATATGATTTATATTTACATATAAATGATGTATTATATATGTTAATGTATGTTTTTGTTTAGATAAATTAAATAATTTAAAAACATATTGCTGAAGAATATAGTTAATTAAATTAATCTCTTTCTGTAGAATACATTTTCAAATAACATATAACATGATTTTGTATTTTATTGCACACTGATTGACTTCCATTCACTTAAAAGTAAAATTACTAGTTGCCATTTATACTCCTTGGAGAGATATTTTATTAGCTAAAAAAAGGTATTTAAACCTAAACCTCGTTATAGAAAATTAGAAAATAAAAATATATATTTAATTCAAAGGAATTTGATTTTTTATTTACTTATATTTAATAATATAAGTAAATAACATAATAATAAATCCTAAATGTGCTAAAAATGACGAAAATATATTTTTAAATATTTATGTCTAATTATTATTATATCGTTAATCCTTTTAAATTCGAATAAAAAAAGCCTGATCTTTCTACGGATGGCAGGTTCCAGCATCTCACATAATGTAATTTCACGAACTACTTTACATCAACCTAATCACACAAGTTTTAATTCCACAAAATAGGATGGAAAATCGTTAAGATCAAGTAGAAAGTTTTAATTTTCGTTGATTCGAAATTTCTAATTGCAATAAAATATCACGAAACCTATATCATTCTATGTTCTGAAATGGGGTGAACAAGTAAAAATGAAAAAAGCCCATCCAAATTCGGACAATAAGTGACAACAGGTGCACACATAAACAAAGTAATAAATAAGGTATTTCGTACTACAAGTGTTTAAAAAGCATTGTGTTGGACAAACAAAAACTCTTCAAAAATATTAATACAAAACAAAAATTAAAAACTATTTAGTCCCATATATCCCAATCAATTCCAAAGTAGCGGAGCGTAAAAATACATAGTTAAATTTAAATTCATATCTAGATTATAAAACTATAGATATTTTTAAATTAAACATTTTAACTGATATTTTTACAGTCAAATAAATTTGATAGCGGGATTGTAATTTAATTGAAATATGTATATTTTAAATTTTAATAATTTAATTACTTATTTAGTGTTAGTTTTGTGCATACTCATTGATATATCTGATATAAACCATAATTATTGAAGACTATCATAACTCGATATAAAATTCTAGAATTTATACCAAACCATAAACTAAGAAAAAAATATATTTAAAATATAGGTTCCAAACATGGTACTAACCGAAATGACAAAATTAATGATTCTCGATTGCAATTCAAATGAAATGAGAGAAATTGAGAATTACAACTTTCATGGATTACGTCCAACAAAATTTATGGATTTTTGTTGCATGCATTTTCTCGACTGGAAGTTAGAAGTGTTAATGACCGAAATTGATTTATCAGAAAATCGATTGAAAGTTTTTCCAATGATAGCTTGAAAAGTGTAGATTATTAATGAACATATTTTTTTTAATAATATAAAACATTTTTCAAATGATTTTGTTATTGGTATAAATAAACCTTTTCAAATGCACTAGATTTGAGCTCAAATCAATTTTAAAGTATTATAGATGATAGATTTTTATTATTTCCACAGTTAAGCACTTTATCATAATATTCAAATCAAATTGAAATTGTACATACAAATTCATTTCGATCATTACCTGAACTTATATCACATGATATAAAGACGAAATTATATTATTTATGTCGATCCAACAATATGTGATATAAATAAACGATTTCAGACAATCGATTTAATTCATCATAATCATATACATTCAATAAATGCCTTAATGAGTTCAACAGGAATTAGAATTATTTATTTAGAATCTAATGTCTAATAATACATTGCGTCACATCGATCCAATAGTATTTATACATTATCAAATTACTAGATAAAACATTAGATGATAATGAAATATAAGCTTCGGAAATTGGTATATTTAGAAAATTAGAATGCCAAAAGTTATTTTTCATAACAATATAAGTAATAAGTCCATTTAATAATAAGAAGAAGAATACATCAGTTTTACTAGCAATACAATTAAATACAAATATAATAACAAATATTCATTGAAGAGCATTTTTCAATCAGGATAATATTCATTTTATGTAGTTTAGTGAAAATCGATTAACAAAAATTGAAAAATCATTATTAAAAAATGTAAAAAACTTAGATAAATTATATAGTTATCTAATAATCTTATTAAATATATTAAATATAATACATTTGAAATTGTTAAAAATAACCGCTTTAAAGATTTAAGTATAAATCGATTAAAACTTATCCATAAACATTATTTTTCTACTTTACACGAAATTGAAGAATTAAATTTATCAAATAATTATATTGAAAATATTGAAGAATTATTCGTTTCGTTCATTAAAAAAAAAAAAAAACTGATTTATCGAGTAATATACTTATCGAAATAATAGAAAATATGTTCTTAAATGTATTATTAATAATAAATTTGTATATAGCATTTCCAGGTCAAAATAGTCATTTTCCAATTAAACTTAGTCACTTTCCAAATAAAAACAGTCTCAGTTTATTTATAATATTATTATTTTTATATATAATTTAAATATTAATTTTATATTACTTTATATAGGTATTATTTTCCTTGTGCTTATAAACATTGATAAACATTTTGTCCATATAACAAATCAAATGACTGTTTTGATTTGGAAAATGACTAATTTTAATTGGAAAATGACCATTTTGACCTGAAAATGCTATATAAGAAATTGTTCGTTACCTAACATTGAAGTAAATAGTTTTCAAGGATTATCGAATTTAAATGAAATTAACATTTATTATAATTATCCAGGTGATATTCATAAATTAGATATTCCAAGTCTTAAAATATTAAAATTAACGAATAATAATTATAGTAATATATGGGATCTGGAGGTACAATCGTACAATTATTGGTATGTTTGATAAATTACATTACATCCATTAAAATCGATACCAGAACAATTATTCGCTAAAAATACATATTTAGGTAAAATTGATTTAAGTTATAATTATTTGTTAACATTAAAACGCAATATATTTGATTGATTAAATGTATTTATAGAATTAAGTTCATTAAAAATTAGTTTATGGTTCATAGAACAATTTAATTACTATTTTAATATACTGGAAATATACTCTTAAAAACCATAATGCATCAAGGCTTTTATCATTTAAGTTTGAACGTATCTGTGCATATTTGTCGCTCAGCAAAAAATGCCCGCTCCGATTCTGCGCTTGTTGAACGTATTTTAAGAAGGAAATCATAAGTTTGCTGAATATATATCGCCCTAGTACCTTCATCCTCGAATAGTGTGATTTCACGTTTTATTAGTTTGACATTATCTTGAACTGTATCTGATTTTTTTCAGCTATAACATAATTTACATGTTTTGAAATGGCTTCGCCTAAATTTTTTTTATTGTCATAATGTTGTCGCATTTATTCCGTGGATAATCTAGCTCTACAACTATCATTTTCAATGTCTTAAACTTAAAACTCACTGATTCACCATTTGATTCCCAGTTTGTATCTGATTCTAGTTCAGCTATATTTTAGATATTAGCTGCATTTCCAAACACTGTTTACATATACAACTATATACATATACAACTTTTATTACAGCTAAATCTATACCATGAACACAAAATAAGTGCTGGTCACAACTGGTAACGAACTTCCTTCGTAACACCTGCACTGCCCGTTGATATGCATACAATGTAATTTTTTAAAACTTCTCGCTAATACAACTTGTAATGAACTACATATTCGTTGTTTTAAGTATTTAGATTTTGCTTGGCCGCCTTTCTATTCTTTTAAAAAATACTGTCAAATGGAACATTTGTCGTCTTTCATTATGTTTTACAAATTGTAAATTTTCCACATCTGAGGATTGTATAATGTGATTACAATAATTTATGCTTTTAGTCTTTATCATAATTGTGAAATTGATTATATCTTCTCCAATATTTTAATATAATATTATATATCATAATTGCATGTAAAAAACATCCCCTTTTATAGACATTTATGACATATCTTATTCAGTCTCCCACGGAGAAGCAAAGTATTTATCAATTGACAAAACGGGGATGTAATTTCTAGTAGAGTTATCATGAGAAACCATTTCAAAGTTCGTTAAATCAACGTTCTCTTCATCAAAAAATCCAGCATCTTCATTTCCTTCCTGAAGGACAATTACTGCCATTAATTCGCTTTTCCTTCGGGCTGCAAACACGCATTGGCATAGTTTTTCCATACATTTCACAACTTGAGCATGTACTATAAAAATCGTACGATAAAGATTTTGTTGGTTGTTCAATTAAAGTTATCAGCTTTAATAGCATTTTCAGTTGTTTAATAAAACAATGGGGTAAAACTTGACGTTTCACCACTTTTTCTATCGATGGCAGCTCTTAATCTAATATTGGTTCGCGGAACACACAGCGATATATGTTGCCCCAGAATAACCCACAACCTCAACATTATCCATTATAAAAGGTTTTTCGTTACTACCTGCTTATACAGAAGGAATCAGTTTATGCTTAGATCCAACGACCCAACCGTGGTCAGGAAGACTGTCTATATTCGACATGCATCAGAATAGAAGCCTTTGTTGCGAAGTTGTCAACCCAATAACTACCAGCGCTTTGTGGCCTTAACTAAAAAAGCAGACTCAACCAATAAAAATTGGCCCTGATTAATTTATTTATAACTAAAAAAACATATTTTTAATTTTAATAGTATTTATTCTTTTTAATTAAAATAAACATAACAAATAGGCACATTTAAAAACTTTTTTTTCTGTGATTTAATTGTGAATTAAATCACTTAAATCCATTTTTGCAGGTTCTGTTGATTTGATTCAATAGCTAGCAAAGCAAGAACTTTAAGTATATTTTGAGCTCTTGAATTTCTTTTATATTCTTTCATTATTTTAAGTTTACTAAAATATCGCTCAAGTCTAGAAACTGTTACTGGAAGTTGTTATTCTCTACATAATAAGTTTCGCAACTGAACATATTTTTTTGCGGTCTTGTTTAATTTAATAAATATTACAAATAATGTAGCGGAAACCAGGATATTGTGAAGTCAGCATGCTTGCAAGGGCTTAGCTCGTCGATGGGGTGGGTATTTACATCACTCCTGTTTCCAACAAAAAATATTCATGCCGAATTCTCAATATTATATTTGCATGCGACCATTACAAAGATCTGTGCCAGATGTTATGGCAAGCTATTCATCCTACAATTCCAACTAAATCATCATCACCACCAACCTAAATTATTAGCAACCTCTCATGGTTAAGCTAATCAAATCTAAATATATTTTCATAATATAAAATAAAATTACAACCATATTACGTTATAGTGTATACTCAATTTTATAATTTATTTATATCCATAAAATATGCTACTACTGTTTTTAAATTCAAAATGTTATTACATTAATTTACTACTTTCTTCATAATTACAAAAAAATCTATATAATTAATTCACTATAAATCTATATATAAAGGGTCCGCCATCTAAAGTTTTTTTTTTCAACTAGTGCTTATTTCGTGAATGGTAACACTTAGCTCATGTCTGATTTGACAGATAATTAGTTTTATCCTTCCGCTGAACGAATATGACCATCTAATGCGTTTTCGCTTCGCTGAGTGGGCCTGCGATCGACTTACAGAAGATGCAGATTTTGCCAAAAAAATCATCTTTTCGGATGAAGCTCATTTTGATCTTGGCGGGTATGTAAACAAGCAAAATTGTCGCATTTGGGGCACAGAAAACCCGCACGCATACATTGAAAAGCCGGTACACCCAAAACGAGTCACTGTTTGGTGCGGATTTTGGTCCAGAGGCATAATTGGGCCATTTTTCTTCGAAAATGAGCAAGGAGTGGCCGTTACAGTCAATGGCGATCGTTATCGGGCCATGTTGAACGAATTTTTGTTCACAAAAATTGAAGAGGAGGATATTGGCAACATTTGGTTTCAACGGGACGGCGCTACGTGCCACACAGCCGAAGATACACTCGATGTTTTGCGCCCTGTTTTTAAAGATCGCATTATCAGCCGCAGAGCTGATGTCGTTTGGCCACCTCGGAGCTGCGATTTGACACCGTTGGACTATTATTTGTGGGGTGCCCTCAAAGATAAGTGTTACGCCGACAAGCCAGAGATAATTGACGCTTTAAAGGACAATATTCGTGAAGCCATTGGTGAAATATAGCTGCACACAATCGATAATGTGCTTAAAAATTGGACCGATCGTGTAGGCTACTGCATGGCCAGCCGAGGCAGCCATTTGAATGAAATTATTTTCCATTATTAACCGGAAGGATTGTACTTTCAAATAAAAAAAGAAATTTGAGAAAATATTCAGTAGTTTTTTTTTTATAGCATTTTCAAAAAAAAAAAGTTATTTGGCGGGACCCTTTATTTAATTTTTATATTATTTAAATTTTCAAAATTCATTAAAATTATTTGTATATCAAAATTTTTAATGATTTAAAATACTTATTTTATCAAAACAATTTTTTATTTAATTTTTTTTTCAATTCAAATCTAATAAAATTTAAATTAAATAAGTTTAATCTTCATCACTATCTGTGGTTAGTGACATCTAACGGCGATTAGCCAATTAATTGTTACATTAAAAAATATCAAATTTTATATTTTTTTTATTCTACAATCTACAGACACACACTATATATTTATAATATACTAGGTAATTTACAATTTATATTTTTTTTTTGTATTTTAATTTTTTTTAAATCTAGCTAATTTATATTGCCACTTGTTCAATTAATTATTTCATCACTTCATAAGTATATATAATTTTAATATATTCAAAAAAAGGGACCAATAAATAAAATTTTAGAATAACTCACTTTGATTCCTTATAGATTGTATTATTTTTAATTTTTCTTACAATTTTTTTTCCACCGATGATCATGTGCACAGGACCTTCAGCTGTTGCTAGCTTTATCAGCAATTTTCTATATATTCATTAATTTTTCTAAAATTTTAAATTTTATTTATTAGTATAATTTTTCTGAATATCCACAATAAAATAATGAAATTTAAATTATATTTATAAGTGACAATATACTCAACTTTCGAACTAACAATAATATATTTCCTTACAATAATATAATTTACAATCTTCCTACTTCCTCCGGTGTTCTATTTCCGCTACTTTGTCCTAATACCCTTTTGACCTTCAATTGTCCTCTTTTACTATTTAGATGTCATCCTGAAGAACATTTCTCTGATGATCTAATCCTAATTCAATTTTTCTTCAATGGTCTTGATATTTCTAGAATTTATTCTACTGGTAACTTAAGACCCTATTATCTGGACTATCACTATTAATTTTCAGATCGAAAATTATTCCTATGCTGCTGCTCTAATTTTTGTTTCTATCCCTGGTTGACTAATAAACTTTTACTTTTTAAATTAATTATAGTAACGATAGTTACTTTTTCGTTACAACTTTTTTTTACATTAATTTAAAAGTTTAAATAAGTTTAAATTTGATTTTTTTTTTAAATTTAATTTTTGTGCATGATACAAAATTTTTTTTTCACGTCTTATTAATTCAATGATTACTCGCCAACTATCTCTAATCCACCCGATCTTAATTACTTTCAACCTATCTTTTTTCTATATCTTTCTCCCGTTATAATCATTCGATACCTTATTTCTAAAAATCCTTTCAAATCAATCGTATAATTTACTATCTTTCTCAATTTTTTTTATTTCCTAATCTGCTGTCCTAGGGCTCCACTTAATCCGATAATTTCCTAAAACTTTCCTATCCTTATTTTATCGGAATTCGGATTTTGCACTGGAAATCAATAATTTATTTCCAACAAATATTATTACCACGGCCAGTTTGACTATTGTCAAATTCGAAATTCAAATCTAAACTAAACGTCAATCGCGAATATTGATAGTTTTGTTTAAAAAAACGTCATAGTGGTACGTGTTTTTTTTTATATAATAAATAATATTTATACATCTATAGTGTAATATAATATCAATTTCCGTTCTGTCAAAGAGTTTGGTTGTGTTTTTACTAGCTCCAAGAAAATTTATTAAATTCAAAATTATAAAAAAGATAAATATAGTTATATAATAAAATCAGATAGATAAGTGCTTCTGGATGTTAAATAACTTCAAATATTTGTGCAGTGAGAAAAAATTAAAAGAATAATTAAAATATTTTATTACTGAATGATCAACCATCAATATAATAAAATAAAATAATACAGAAGAGATTATAAGGTCAGTAGAAAATATTATAATATTATAATAATAAGTATATCTGGAGGAGGATTGGTCAAATAAAGGATATTACTATTTTAAAAGATCGAGTTAGTTAACTTAATAATATTAATAGTAATAATATAATAATCATTTAATTTGATATTTTGATTATTACGGAACTGCCACATTATTGAAATACTGTCAAAATATAAACAAATAAATAAATATTATTCAACATAGTAAGCTTGCCAGTAAACAAGAATTAAAGTACTTTATGAACGTTAAAGCTTTAAATTTAAATAAAAATTATAGTAACTAATATAACAATATTCATCGTTAAATATATTTGTCATTAGTAAGAAAAATTGCATAATTATAGGCGGTAGCATTTAATAGTAGCTAATACAACTACTGAAATAAAAAATAACATATATAACATTAAACAGTACCATTTACCGGAAAATAGAACACAAAACCAAATTTTTTATATTAGTTACATAAGAAACAAATTATTAATATTAAGTATGGAAGAAAACATATTAAAAGCTATTGCAAATTTAAAATTAGAACTTAAATCAGATATTGAAACAATTAATCAAAAAATTGATAATAAATTTGGATGCTTAGTGGAAGATTTAAATAAAGTTAAAGAGAAACAATCAGAACAAGATAGAAGGTTAATAAATATGGAGAGAATAATAAGAAAAAATAATATTATAATTTATGGATTAAGTGAATCGGAAAAAAATCAAGATGAACTGATAAGTGTAATTCTAGATATTGTGAATAATACTATAGGAGTAAATTTAAATATTATGGAAATAGACTCTATCTATCGATTAGGGAAAAAATCAGAAAAACATAGACCAGTGCTACTTGCTATTACTACAAATATAAAGAAAAATCTTATAATGAATCTTAAAGTTAAACTTCGACATCTTCCAACAAAAATATTCTTTACTGATGATCTACCAAAAGAAATTGCAGATGAGAGAAAACAGCTAAGAATACAACAAATTGAAAACAAAAATAAAAGGAATAGATCTATTGAACAAGAAGTTAATATACATGAAAATAGTTTACCTTACAATGAAGAAACACAGGGAACGAAAAAACAAAAATCGAATAAAGATATGAATAGTAATGTACACGAGGATTTAAGTAAAACTCATGGAAAACAAATATAGCAACCACAAAAAACACAAAATATGCACTTACATAACAACAACCCGGCGACAGATAAAAGGACAACGATAAAAACGATAAATGAAAAAGCTTTACTAATCCGGTTGGCCACCGTGGGAAAAAATGGCCAAAACCCCCCAGATATAAATTTAAATAATAAAGATTTAAATAATATATATTTGAATCGAAATTTATATTTAAACCAAAAAGAAAATAAAAATCAGATTGTAACTTTATATCAAACTACTTCCAATGAAAATAATATGATGAAAAAATATGAAGAAAATTATGAATATAAAGAATATAACGAAGAAAAAGCTAATAAGCTAATTAAAACAACAGAAGCAAATGATACAAATAACTTGAATGAAATCTATTTATGCACATTCAACACGCAGTCACTTATATCTAAAGAAAAAATGATACAATTACAAGAAGCATTATCCAAAATTAAATGGGACATAATAGGCTTAGCAGAAGTAAGAATAATTGGTGAAAAAATCTTGGACAAAAATTATGTCTCTCTTTTTATATACATCGGTCAAACTAAAGGACTCTATGGTGTTGGTTTTTTAGTGCGTAAGCAATGGGTCAAAAACATAATAGAAATTAAATGTTTCAGCGAAAGAATTATAGGCCTACAAATTAAAATTGGAAACACATTATGTACAATTATTCAAGTTTATGCACCAACTGAAAATTCAACACATGAACAATTAGAAGATTTTTACAATAATCTGGACCATTCAATAGCTTACTTCATATCAGAAATTATTAAAATAATAGGTGATTTTAACAGTAAAATTGGATTCGCTCGTCCAGGTGAAGAACAGATACTTGGTCCTTATGGATATGGATCTAGAAATAATAATGGTGACCGAATGATACAATGGCTATGGCAACATAATTTCACTGTAGGAAATACAATGTTTAATAAAAAAAGTAAAAGAAAATGGACGTGGAATTCACCTGGTGGACTGTACAAAAATGAAATAGATTTTATTATATCAAATAACCGTAATATCTTTCAAAATGTAGAAATATTAAATAAATTTGAATTTGAATCGGATCATAGATTACTAAGATCCACGTTGCGTATTAATCATAACACAAGAAAACGGATTAAAGCTAGAAAAAGTATACCAGAAAATGTATCACAAGAGATTATTAAACAATATGAGAATTCCATAAAGATTAAATATGATGATATCCACTTATCATATAATACTCAATCTTCATATGACCAGCTACATAATTGTATAAAATCAGCAGCAAAAAATCATATTCTGAAAAATAATCCGAGAGAAAGTAAAATATCATACAATACGAAACAACTGATTCAAAAAAGAGAAATATTGAGGAAAAGTTTTTTTTTATCAGATGAACAAAAAAATGAATTCAAAATTATAAGAAAATTAATTAAAAAACAAATAAAAGAAGCCATACGCATCTATGAGGAAAATAAAATACTTCAAATATTAAGCTCAGCAAATTCAATTAAAAAAGCAAACAATATTTTATCAAATGGAAAAGAATGGATATTAGGTTTAACAAATAATAATATGTTAATTGGTGACAGGAAAAAAATCAACCAAACAGCCACTAATTTTTATGCTGAATTATACACTACAACTATATTAATATCAGAACAGCAAGATTTATATTTAAATATTAATTATGAAGAAATTATACCAAACTTTTTATCAAGTGAAATTGAAGCTGTTATACATGGTTTGAAAAATGAAAAGCTCAGGAAGTGATGAAATATGTGCAGAAATGCTAAAATGTGGTGGTCAAGCTCTAATAAATTGGTTAACAAAAATATTTAATCAGATCATCAACACTGAGCCAGACAACAACATATATAATTTTACTACACAAAAAAGGAAGTAAATTCTATGTTAACAATTACAGACCAATAAGCTTAATATCCACTATATATAAAGTTTTTGCTAAGTGTATTTATAAAAGAATAAGTTATCAGCTGGATGCAAATCAACCAATCAAAGAAGCAGGTTTTCGTCCGGGTTTTTCTACAATGGATCACTTACAAGCAACAAATCAAATCATAGAAAAATGTAACGAATACCAAATAAAACTTTATATTGCCTTTATAGATTTTGCTAAAGCTTTTGATTCAGTTGAACATTATTTTAAATGGAAAGCTTTACTTAATCAAGGTGTTCATCCTAAATGGGTACGTTTATTTAAGAAAATATACGACAATAGTAAAGCATTTATAAAAACAGATTGTTTAGGTGAACCTTTCAAACAGACACGAGGAGTGAAACAAGGAGACCCACTATCACCTGGATTTTTCTCAGCTATTTTAGAGGAAATTTTCAGAGAACTGGACTGGAAAAATTATGGTCTAGTGATAAATGGCACGCGCATTACCAACTTAAGATTTGCGAATGATATCGAGCGACATCACCAGAACAACTACAACAAATGATTATAGAGTTAAATGAAAAATGTAAAAAAATTGGACTATCAATGAACAAATCGAAAACAAAAATCATGACGAACGGAAATGATATACAAATAAATTTGGGAGAAGAACCACTAAAATATGTTTATTTAGGTCAACTTATTGCATTCAATAATAGAAAAGATAAAAAAATCGAACGACGAATAACAAATGGATGGAAACAATTCTGGAATATTAGAAGTTTAATCACTCCTAATATATCCAAACAATGTAGGAAAAATATTTTCGAATCAGCTATACTTCCGGTTCTGACTTATGCTTGCCAAACATGGAGTAACAACAACAAAAGTATAAATAAACTTAGAGTATGCCAAAGATCCATGGAAAGAAGTTTACTGTCAGGATCGTTTTTAAAAAAAATATCCATAGCTTCGTCAATCAAACACATCGCTTTGGAAATTTGTTTGGATGTTAAATTTTGTTCTTCGGAGATTTCTATTGAACGGTCACTGTCATCTTCTTCATTAGCAAATTGCAATTTCAGTTGCAATAGTTCTTCGTTATACAATTCTTGGTTATGCGAGGTTAGCAATTCATTTATGACAGTCTCCTCCATACCTTCAGAATTAGACTCTCTAGCTAAATTAGAAATTTCATGACAAACTACTGGTGTACCATATACTGTGAACACATTCAGGCCATATTTTGCACCAAACACCATTCGGAAATAATTTCTATGGCTTTCATAATGTTGAACTTTTCCCAAAACTCTAGCATGATAGACTTATCTTGTCCATCAGTCTCACTTAAAAGAAGTTTAAATGTTCGTCGAAGCAAAGATAATATAATACAAGAAGATTTCTCATCACATACAAATTTAACGATCAAAATATTTTGTATGGCGGGTTGTAATATTACGACCCGTCATAATATTACGGTCATCAGATTACTACCCGCTCTCAAAATATATTTTCATACTCATATTTATATTCATATTCATAGTCAAAATCAAAAGTCAAGTAAATTTTGCGAAACAAAACAAAAGGAAATAGAAAAAATTCTCTCTGCGTGTGATATTTTTTCTCTTTGTTTGAGAAAGCGTTTTTCCCTTTTCACGTTGCCCGAACGCACCATAGTTGACATAAATAAAAATTATTCAGATAATACTTCATGGGTTTATATATTTTTTTGTCGAAGGTAATAACTTTTAAAGTCGATATTACTCCCTGATACATCGGCTGAATAACTGATGTCGTATTAGGTGGCAAAAATACAAATTTCACGTTTTCTGACAACCCATCAACATAAATGGGTGGCCAGGAGCATTGTCTACTAGGACCAAAGCCTTGAAGTCTAAGTTTTTCTTGTTGCAATAAGCTTTAATTTCAGGAATAGCACAAGTTGAAACCCAGTTTTCAAATAATGATGCTGTCATCCATGCTTTTTTGTTTGCTCGCCAGTGGACAGGAAGCAGATTCTTATTCCAAAATAATCCAGTCTCGTCAAAATTAAAGACTTGTTTCGGATCATAGCCACCTTCATGAATTAATGCTTTTAACTCTGTCGGGTAGCGTTCTGCAGCAGTTATATCTGCGCTAGCTGCTTCACCTTTAAGAGCAATGCTGTGCAGTTTTGGTCGAACCTTGAATCTCTCAAACCAGCCCTGACTAGCTTCAAATGTTTCATTCTTGTCTGTAGTACTACCATAAGCATTATCGTTGGGATACTGCTTTACTTTTTATGTCATCAAATAAACTTTTTGCTTTCGTCTGAATTACCATTTTACTTAATGGCATTCTCTGCGCAACTTGATTTTCAATCAAAATAGAAAGCAAGGACTCCATTTTGGAGGACTCCGTACTCCTTGTACGGGTCATCGTTTTAGCATCTAATGATGTTGCTGATTTTGCAGCCTCTCTTATTTTATCCCCAATCTCTAATAGTTCTGACAGTTGTTACAGCCAGACCAGCAACCTTTGCTATCTCCACAGCCTTCTCTCCCTTATCAAATCGTCGCAGAATATCTAATTTTGTCTCCAAGCTGATAGTTTTTTTTTTGTAATTCTACCAGCAGGGCCCTTTCCACTCATTTGGCTAAAAAATTACAAGTGTATGTAAAAAAAAAAAATATAACTCTACCAATAAATAAATTGGAATAATATTTACCATTTTTGTAACCAAAAATAACCAGTAAAAATTTATAAAAATTTATTTGTGCTTTTTTTAAAAAGAGTATTCTCTTTTTAAAAAAAGCACAACACACTAATTGAAACGTTAAAAAAACACAACACACTAATTGAAACTGAACTCTAAAATTAGCAAAACAAAGTGAAAATAAAACTGGATTAAAATCGCGTTGATTTTCAGTTAGAAATGGAATCCCCGAGTTTTGATGGCATGCGCAATTAGAAACAATAATCGTGTCATCTTTTAAAAATATATTCCCGACAGAATATACCATTTACAAAACTTACAAAAAAAATTTACACCTTTTTAAGTAGAGAGACTTCGTTTTGGAAGAAATGTAAGGTAAATTCCACTTCTAATTGCAGTTTTAGTTAAATCCGTTTGGTTTTATTAATAACATTAAATTTTCTTTCCTTTTCAATAATGCCGCTTCATAGTGTTTTAATAGCTCACAAACTTACATATGTAGATAAATCAATTACGCATCGTACAACGACTTGTATAGTGACGACCTATCCACAATAGAGTCTAAAAATTTAAAATAAAATTAATACAAACCTATTAACTTTTTTCTTTTAATGTATAAATACTACAATAATAATGTTGAATACGAAACAGAAATTAATTTACAAAAATTTAAGCACTAAAAAACAATTGAATTTTATAAAAATTTACGTGGATTACATAATATTCACTTGGCAATTAAGAGTAGTTCTGAATACATTACACCAACATATAAATATATTTCACAAAACTTTTAGATGTTAAATTTAAAATAAAATGAAATATCCTTTTTGTAAATATGAATTTCATGAAAATATTCTTTTGTTTTATGTGTACATTTTTTTAGGGTGAAAATTTATATAGAACATATATTTAGTTTAATTTTTTTTTATAAAAAACGAAGAAATTTGTTTACATAACATTTTTAAAATCGTAAGAATTCGTAACCAATTTTCCAAACCCCTTCCCCCCTTGGACCGTTAGGTAATTTGTGAACAGCCCCTAATCGCTATAGCTAATTTATTAGTTTATTAATATCAAACTCGCTTATAACACGCTTTATTTTATTCTAAGCGTAAAGATAAAATATACCTTAACCTTATCACTTTTCTTCGAAAGCAGAATAAATTTGAAGTTGAAGCCGATGAATTTGAAATTTAGTACAATTTAGATTTATTTATTTATTTATTTCACTAAAACATGGTATAATATAATTTAATATAACATAATACAATATAATACGAGTATAATATAATATAATATATAAAAATAAAAGTATAAATACCTATTTAATTTACAAAATAATATAAATCTAAAATTATAACATAACATTATATGTACATAAGTCAAATAAATTTTTTAAAATTAATTTTACAAATTATTATAATAAAGTTTCTGTACATTTTACTATTATTTTAGGATGGAGCAGAACTGCTTTTTATATGTTAGTTTAGATATGGATGAACTGTTTTTATTGAAAATTATATCGGTTTATGGGATTCATTTTTCCATATTCCGTGCGATGCTGATATTCAAACAGTATTCTAGTTTGTCTTGTTTGTGTGGCAAGTTCATTAAGTCTTATTCTGCTGTTTAAGAATTCAACGTCAATATCACGCTTTAAAATATCAAAAGTTAAACAAGATGTTATAAGAGTAAATGATAAATGAATTACATTTGACATTTAATATGATAAATAAATTTCAAATATGATAAAATTTCAAAAAAATATTAATAGCTTTTTACAACAAAAAGAGCTTTTATTTAGTTCATAATTATTCTTAAGCCTCAAATACATTCAGCAAAAAGTAAGAAAAAGTGAAAAAGTGAAAAAATTTAAAATTTTGTTTATATGACAACTCCCCCAGGAAGAATAATTATGAATTAAATAAAAAAGCTATTAATTGTTATAAAAAGCTATTAATATTTTTTTGAAATTTGATTTTATACTTAACAGATTATTTTATAAAAAATAATTATTTTCATTCGGTTTGGTTTTTATATTTATGATTTATCATATTTGAAATTGATTTATCATATAAAGGCCTATACGGAAGTCGAGTGAAATGAAATTTTCATACAAATTTTACATCGTGAAATCAGAAATGAAAATTTACGCTTATGATTTCGCTCTGGTCGTACGCAGGTCGTGTGAAAAAGTTTTGATAAAAAATGATTTTTTTTTTTTACAACAGATGGAGCACAAAAAGTCTACAATTATTTTTCATAGCGAAATAATGTTCTGAACATTATTTCCCGATGAAATTGTGACATTTACATTTTTTTTTTCAATAATTTAAATTTGATTTTTAAATTTGCTCAAATTTGATTTTTAAGTCAAATTTAAATTTAAAAAAATTTATAAACATAAACAAACATTTGAATTATCAAAATATTTGAATTATCAAAATGTCAAATTAACCTGTCTATTTTTCACAACTTTTTCACGACTATTTCACCGGAGACTTTGGAGAGCTTTGGAGATCGCGTTAAAATTTCATTTCACTCGACTTCCGTACAGGCCTTTAAATGTCAAATGTAATTCATTTATCATATAGTAAAACCATTTGTTTATCATATACCCAAACCTTTATTGATATTTATCATAAATTTTTACCTTTTTCTGAAGCTTTTTCTGAAACCTGCCGGGAAAACTATGCAAATGTTTATATGTGTTAGTGTTTTAAAGCTTCCACTTTTTTCCAATTTTTTAAAGCTTGAATGTTTTGAGCTTTTTCCGTTTTCACTTTATGAAAAATGAAAGGGATTTAAATAGTGTTGTTGCTCATTAAGATTTGGATCTATGATGGGAGATAGTTTGTCGCAAACGATTTTTTCAAATAATTTTGGAATAGTGGACAGAATTGCAATACCTCTATAATTGTCCACATTACGTTTGTCGCCACTTTTATGAATAGGTATTAAGTAAGGCGACTTCCACATTGATGGAAACTCACCAATTGACAAAGATCTGTTAAAACTATGAAATAGAGGTAACGTCAGATGCTGAACGCAATTAAGAAGAAATATTGGTGGGATTGAGTCTGGATCTGGACCAGGACCTTTTTTTATATCAACATTTTGAAGAAAATTTTTAATATCATCGAGAGATAAAGATAATTGGTCAATATTTGATTCGGTGTCTGAATATTTGATTCGATAATATTAGTGGTATTACTCTCTAAGTGAAATACTTCTTGGAAGCGATCAGCAAATACTTCTTGGAAGCGATCAGCAAACATATCACATATGATTTTTGAACACGACGACTCTAAATTATATCCTGCATATATCCTGCAGATTTACGTTTTGTATTGACAAAATCATAAAATTTTCTAGGATCGCGCAAAATATTATCACCTACATTTTGCACATATTTATAATAGGATTCCCGGTTTTTTTTTGTAAATTCTGAACATAACTTATTGTATTTTTGTTTCAGATTTGCACTGATATATTCGCTTCTCTTTATCTTCTTATACAACTTGTTCCTTTGATTTCTTAGCGATCTCAGGTCTCGGTCTAACCATATTTTGGATAGCTTTTTCTTTTTTACAATTTTAGGAACATGTTTTTCTATAATATCTAAAATTGAGTTATGAAATAGGAGAGCTGCATTTTCAAGGTCTAGGCCTCATAGAATGCTTGTCCAGTCAATTAGGGATAGATCTGTATTAATGCTATAGAAATCAGCATTCTTAAAGTCATATATATATACAATTGATTTATTGTACGATTTAAGAAAATATTTATCAGTAGTTGGCAGCTCAACAACAATAGCTTAATGATGAATAGAGTTGGAAAAAAAATGTTCCTCATCATTTGCAGCACTGACCACTACATCGTCATAAGCATTGGTAAATATTAAGTCTAACCATTTACCATTATTATTAGGATTACGAATAACTTGCTGAAGATCATTGCCGTAGAAGTTATTAATTAGATTAAAATCTATGTCGTCCGTAAAATTAATAGGTAATAAGTATTATCGGTTTCGTCAATGACAAAAGATAAATTGGGACGATTAAAATCGCCGAAGAAAAAAAGTTATCCATATCTTTTATGGTAGAGAAAGTCTCAACATACGCAACGACAACGCGCTACAGCGCAACATTCACAACGGCGTAACAGATAATATCAGAGTTAAGTTATTGCGTAAATGACATAACACAGCTGATTTTAATCAGCTGTTTTGAAAAAAATTAAAATTATTTTTGGCAGTTGTTTAATTGAAAAGTGAAAAATTTAAAATTGAAGACTGAAAAATTTGAAATTTGGAAAGTGAATTATTTAAAATTTAAAATTAAAGCTTAGAAGTTAAACATTTAAAATTAAACATGTACGAATTACAACAAACAAATTTAATAGTTATTTTTGCAACATTAGTACATGGGAATACAATTGTTGAAAAGAAGACGAAATAAGTCTTCCAGAACCAAGCGATTTTATGCAAGAACAGAAAATTTGGACAGGCATATATTTGGATTTTATGAAAGTGCTTTCAAAGCAATAAAAAATAATGAAGAATAGTTTTTCAAATTCACTAGAATGACCGTTCCGGTATATAATATTCTATTATTATTTTTGGAGAAGAAATTGTCGAAAAGACATACGATTTACACTATAAGTGCAGAAGCTCGATTGGCTATTACATTATCGTAATAAAAATCATAAAAATTGATGTTGTATATTGTATAACTAATTATTGTTTTTATTTTAGATATCTCTCTCAAGGCGTAAGTCATAGTTTCCTAGGATGGAGTTATAAAATAGGCAGATCAACCGCTCGTACAATAATTCTAGAAACTTGTGAAATAATATGGGAAGTACTGGGGCCACTATATGTTTCTAAACCCACAATTAAAGATTATAAATTAATTGCAAATGATTTCAATAACAAATGGAATCTTCTCAATTGCGTTGGAGAAATAGATGCGAAACATATTTCCATAAGATCTCCAGCTCATAGTGGATCTAAATTTTTTAATTATAAAAACTATTTCAGTTTGGTTTTATTAGCAACTTGTGATGCTAAGTATACTTTTACCATGGTTGATATTGGTGCCTATGGCAGTCAGAGCGACGGCGGTATTATTTTTACATATAAATATTTTTTAATATACCAAAAATTAATATAATTTTTTGTACAGGCGTTTTGTCTGCAAGCATATTTGGCAAAGAGTTAAATGATGGCAAATTACCACTCCCAGCTGATAGTTGTTTGCATAATTCTGAAATTAAATATCCACATTTCTTTATTGGGGATCCAGCTTTTCCATTAAAAAAAATTTAATGCGAGCATATGCTGGAAAAATCTTTCACTGGATAAGAAAATTTATAATTATAGGATTTCAAGAGCTCGTGTCACCATAGAAAATGCGTTTGGAATACTAGTAGCAAGATGGCGAGTTCTTCAAACAACTTTAAATTGTCAACCAAAAAATGCAGAAAACGTTGGTTAAAATTTAGAACTGTATTTGTGACATATTTTAATTAAAATGAATCAGTTGGCAGTACATCAATACTGTCCAGCGACTACATTGATAGAGAAGACAGTTTGGGTAACACAATTCCTGGAAGGTGAAACTTTAGTTATTTAATTCATTATGTATTTAATTTTTTATTAATTATATTTTATTTCATAAGGTGGAGAGACAAGAAATAGATTTTACTTTAGGTGCATTGGCTGGCCTTGGAAGTACTCGGTTCCATAATGCATCAAGAGATGTATATAATATGAGAGATATTTAAAAAAAATATTTTTTAAACCAGGGGTTTATAAAATTACAAAATAAAATAAAATAAGTTTTATATTCAAAATTCAAATTGTTTTTATTAAAATTATTATTCATATTCACATTCACAATTTTAATTCAGATTTAAATTACATCAAATTTTAAGAGAAAAAAATGTTAATATTAATGTTGATTTATTAATATTCCGAAATTTTACTTTTGTAATATTTTTACTACTATTACTATAGATAATTATATACATATAGGTTTTATCATACCAAGAGCACCTTCAAAACTATAGCACCAGTTCTTATTAATATTATCACCTCCTTTATTATTAATTCTAGTATTATTATTATTTTAAGTTTTAATTATTTTTTATATTTTAGTAATATTTGATCATTATCACTTTGTTATAGTATTTCAAGATTTTATTGTCTTAAATTAATAAA
The DNA here is from genome assembly GCA_963920725.1 of Rhamphomyia laevipes. Classification (NCBI taxonomy): domain Eukaryota; kingdom Metazoa; phylum Arthropoda; class Insecta; order Diptera; family Empididae; genus Rhamphomyia; species Rhamphomyia laevipes. Next base: position 35,718,820 of record OY987256.1, read on the forward strand.
TTTTGTACAAAAACAAAAGTTTTTATATTAAAAATTTGGTATTAAAATTGTATAAAAATAGTTTGAAAATATCTGAAATTAAATTATTAGTCAATTATTGCAATGTATATAAAATCAATTCGATTAGTTGGACCTTACATACATATTGTAATATTTTAGTCTCAGCATGTTCCCTATTTTCAGGTTTTAAACCAACTAGCAAAGCTTCAACTCTCTGACTAAATGTTATCTGTGTACGTGTACTATTCGAATGGCTGGCACTTTTCTAGGAAACTTTGTAATTTTCCCATAGTTTTTAAAATTGTATTTCCCATATTTTCATCTAAATCAGAATCTTTTTTCCTTTTTTTAGATTTACTAGCATTTGAGTTTGTAGTCTCAGTAACATCAGATTCAGTTAAATCAAATTCATTACTGTCATGGTCATCATACACTAATTCATAGTTTTCATAATTTTCATAATCTTCATAGCTTTCTTCAACTGAGGAAGTAAACGATTCATTAACTGTTGATAGTATTGGCGTACTTCTTAATGGTATAGATGTTGATTGTTTACTAATTGATGTTGATGGTTTACTAATTGATGTTGATGGTTTACTAATTTCTGCTGGTTTATTAATTTCTTCACAAAAATTGCTGATAGTTCTACAATGGATTACAAATTTAATAACTTATATATATTATAATATACAAATATACTTCCTAGGCTGCAAATGGTCAGTTAAAAATGACATCGTTTGGAATTGTTCCCATTCTGGTTTTTTTATTTTTCCACTACCGGATGGTTGATGTTTTATCACTTTGTACTCTCGTCCAAACCTATCCCTTAAACTTTTCCAACGGATCATGCAATCATGTTCTAACAAACGAAATAATTAAAATAGGTAGTTTTTTTATATTATGTTTTTTTCATATTTGCCGCTTGCTTCTAATACTGCAGCTATTTCCTTCCATATTTCAGCTTTTCTCTTAATATTTTTATAACTTCTACATGATTTGTCATATAGAATTGAATTTTCTTTTACTAAATTTATTAATTTATCATCAAATGACGACATTATACTTACTTTAAAACTTATTATTGATATTATAATTATTAAAATTATTAAAATTTATTATTAAATAAATACATATACTTATTATTAAAATTTGTAGCACCATCAATTTTTGAAATTATTTGATAATGAAATTAGTTGTCAAATTCCTGCGTTGACAACTTTACGCGCGTTGAAAGTTCAGTTTTTCGAACTTCTGCGTTTGCGTTGTGAATGTTTGCATTGATTTTAACTAATCCCATACATTTTATATAGGTTGAATATTTTTCTCACAGTGCGCTGGGGCGCGTTGTCGTTGCGTATGTTGAGACTATCTCTGGGGTTAACGACATGTTCACAGTCCGACAAATATTATATAAATCTTCATAATTCACTAGTAATGCAGTTATGAACAGCAATAAGGACATATAGGCCGGCGTATGGTTTTTATTTCTTTTATAGTTCAATAAGAAAAACACAATATTTCCGGTCTATATTTTATTTATTATTATTTAAATTAATTACGTGTATTTTAGTATTAATATTTATACATCGTTAATTGGCTTATTTATTACTAATAATTTATTTTGTTATATTCTAATATCTTTTTATTTTGATCACCAATATTGGTATTATATATTTATTTATTTTAGTTTGTACATATTTAATTTTGTTACCAATAATATTATAATTTATTTTATATTTTTTTATACACGTATATTACGTTTTATTTATTGACGCTTTTTAATTTACTTTTTACTTTCGAGTTTTAATTGTTTTGGCTTGTTAACGAGAAGTCGACTAGACAAGAAGTGATTTATTTTTTATTACATGGTTAGCATGTAAGCTTTGCAATCTCTTTCTCATCTCAGTTACGAATTACCGTTGCACTCTCATTTTAATGTGTGACCACTGACCAATGAGTGATTGCTATATCATGTTACTATGCACATTTCATTTTTGTTTTGTTCGGAAATAATTGTAATACAGGGTCACTACATTATCCTCCTTCCAGTAGGATAACGTTCTAGGAAAACAAGTTAAAAACCAGATGACTGACTGATAAGAAAAAGATATAAAACAAAATGTATGGTATGTATTTTACGCTAGAAAATAAACTTTGAATGTAAGTGATGATTTAAAATTTAAAATCTAAAATTGAAAAGTACGTAAAATAAAGTTTGAATTATTTGAAAGAAAGAGATTTTTTGATTGTTTGTTGCTTAATGCTGAGAATTCCTAAAGCTGGTTTTAAACGATCGATTGAGACCGACGTGTTTTTTCCATTTATGCTCACTACAAAGTATTTTCTAAATCGTCTGATTACTGAGAAAGGACCTTCGTAAGGTTGTTGTAATGATTTTTTTACCTTGTCCACCCTAATGAAAACTTGTTTGCAATCTTGTAAGGATTTTGGTATGAAAATATTTGGAGGATTTGTGACTCTAGGTTCTGCTGTTTGAAGGTTTTGCATAAATTGTCTAAGCTTATCTACCAAAATGAATGAATCTGATTCTGAATTAGGACTTTTAATGAATATTTCGCCTGGTACTCGTAACGTTTGTCCATAGAGCATTTCTGCAGGAGAGCATTGTAGGTCTTCTTTATACGCAACGCGTATGCCAAGTAAAACTATCGGTTATTCTTCGCTCCACCACGTGGTGTTACACCTAGCCATCAATGTGGACTTCAAATGCCTATGAAACCGTTCCACCAACCCATTTGATTGTGGATGGTATGCAGTAGTTCGGAAGTGGTGAGTACCGATTAATTTAGTTATATCAGAGAACAACCGTGAGATAAACTGAGAACCGCGATCAGTTGTAATGATAGATGGTACACCAAATCTAGAAACGTACTGTGAAATGAATGTTTTAACTACTCTTTCTGTAGAGATATCCTTGATAGGGTACGCCTCTGGCCATCTAGAAAACCGATCGACAATTGTTAATATATAATGAAAACCTGACGACATATGTAGTGGACCAACCAAATCCAAATGGATGGCACGCGTTAATGGCTTGTGGTCAGTGAATATTACAAAACGCCGACCCTCTACAAAATATTTGAAGTGTTTGATTGCTAGAAAGATCGCTAGCAGCTCGCGGTCAAAAGCAGAGTATTTTGTTTCCGCTGCCGAAAGTTTTCGAGAGAAAAACGACAAGGGTTGCCAACATCCATTAACGTGTTGTTGTAGCACCGCGCCAACAGCTACGTTTGATGCGTCCGTTGTAATATTTAAAGCAGCTCCTTCTACCGGGTGAGTTAGTAATGTTGCTTCAGCTGAAGATTTCTTTATTTTATCGAAAAGTACGTCACACTCGTCTGGCCATGAAAACTGAGATTTAGATTTGGGTAATTTTTGTTGTGCTGTGAGATGAGAATAAATAGGTGTTAGGAATTCAGCTAAATGTGGTAAAAATCTATGATAGTAGTTCACCATTCCTATAAAGCGCTGAATTTGCTTTATTGAGGTAGGCTTGGGAAACTCAGAAATGGCTACTACTTTATCTGCCGAAGGCACGATTCCATCTCTAGAAATTGTGTAACCTAGAAAGTCTAGTGAACTAACCCCAAAAACGCATTTGGCCGGCTTAATTGTTAAACCGAATTTTGAAAGTCGCTCGAAAAGTATCCTTAAGTGTTCAAGGTGTTCTTGTTCACTACGACTGGCTATCAAAATGTCATCTATGTATACAAAAAGAAAATCTAAACCATTCGTTACTTCATTTATGAATTTTTGAAATGTTTGACTAGCATTTCGAAGTCCAAAACCCATTCGCGGAATTCAAACAAACCAAAGGGTGTAGTGATTGCAGTTTTGTAAATATCTTCGGCTGCAATTGGAATTTGGTGATATGCTCTGAAAAGGTCTATTTTTGAAAAAATTTCACACTCGGCTAGCTTCATTGTACAATCCTGTATATTAGGTATAGGAAATCTGTCAGGAATTGTTGCTGCATTGAGTCGCCTGTAATCACCTCATGGGCGCCAGTCTTCGCTATCTTTCTTGGCTACTAAATGCAAAGGTGAAGAAGCTGGAGAGGGTGATGGACGACAAATTCCGAGATCAAGCATATGATCAAATTCGATCTTAGCTGCTTTGTATCTTTTCGGATCAAGACGCCGAGGCTTACAGAATGGTAGCTGACCGTTTGTTAAAATACGATGAACGACAGAGTTCTTTGCTGGAAATTTGAAAGATGGTGGTGCTGTAATTATTGGAAATTTTTTAGTAGTTCGCCGTATTTGTTTTCAACCATAAAGGTTACCGGAGTTGGCGTATCAATACATTTGGCTGAACAAGCATTAATTGTAATTGATGTTACCGTGTCAACTAACCGTTTCCTTTTAAGGTCAACTGAAAGACCGTAGTTTACCAAGAAGTCTGCACCTAAAATAGGCCTATTCACTTCTGCTATTAAGAATTCATGTCTGAACGTACGACGTAAACCTAAATCTAATTCGAGGAGTTTGTTTCCAAAAGTTTGAATTTTGGTGCCATTTGCGGCTGATAAACAAAAATTTGAATTGGCTTTAGAAGAAATTTTGAATTTGTCGGCTGGGATGCAGGACAAATCTGCACCAGTGTCTATGAGAAATTTTAAATTATTTTTCTTGTCTAAAATGAAAAGGCGGCTGTTAATATTGTTAATCTCCCCGTTAGCCGCTTTACCAGCAGAGATTTTTAGTTTTTTTGTTCTGAATTACATTGATTTTGTTCCTGTCTGAAATTACAAGGCGCAACACATTTTATTGCACGTGTACCAAACTTGCGATGATAGTAGCATTTACGTGTGGCACCTGACGATCTGTGGGGTGACTTAGAACGAGGTCGAGAATTTGACCTATACCTATTAGTATTGAATGAACGAAACATTTGTTTCAATTCACCAATTTCTTTTTCTAACCGTTTGATATCCGAGTTCTGTGCTGAACGCTCAGTTGATTTAGTTACAATAGAAATGGTTGACGATGACTGAATAGATTCGAAAATTTTATCAGCTGTTTCTAATATTTTGTTTAAGTCTGAATCAATCTGAGGAATCAATGCTATAATAATCAAATGTGGTAAGCGAGAAAGCCAAAGATTTTTTATTAGTTCGTCACCTACTGTTCCTGAAGTACCAGCCAGAACCTTCAACCGGATATAGAAATCACTCGGCCTACTGTGTCCCATTTCTTCATCAGAAATAATTTTTTTAATTCGTTTTTCGATACTTAGTGAATACCTACGTAAAATTACCTGTTTTAAATTATCATACATGTTTTCTTCTGGAGGTTGCTCTAAAATGTCTAATAACGATTCCGCAACATCCTGCGGTAACGCGGAAACTAAATAGTTATATTTAGTTGTATCACTTTTAATTTTCCCTAACCTGAACTGTGATTCAATTTGTATGAACCACGTGTTTAGCGAAATTGGAAAATAGGGTGGTAACCTAACATGTGGACTATGGGTACTAATTATTTTGCTAGTATGCTTCCTTTCTGGAGCACCTGCACCTCTTTCATTTTCTGTGTCACTCATACTGAAAATTTGTCTACGTTTGTAGACAAGTAGATCACAAAATTATTCGAAAAGAAGGTTTTAAACTTAATTTATTACAATCTAGAACGATGTAGTGGAACGAGGTGAACTGTAGAACTGGGTTAAATTTCCTTGATCAAAAAAAAAATGTTTGTGCCAAAAAAAAATGTTATTTTATTGCGTATTAATCTCAAACCAAATGAAAATGAAAATTCGAAAGTAAAAAGTTAAATTTCGAAAGTTAAATTTTGAAAAAAACTGTCAATTTCCAATTTTTTTAAAATATATTTATGTAATAATTTGTTGTTGTAATAGAGATATATATAAAAAAAAAATCAAAAGTAATTTAAAAAAAAAAATATTTTAAATTTTAATTGGCAAAAATTGTATTTTGTTTTATTTTATTTTGTTATAAAATATATTGTATACTAATTAATATTTATATTTGTATATATTGTTGTTATATTTGTATTTAAATAACATTAATGTAATTAAAATTCGTATTCATTAATATAATTTTTTATTTAAAACAATTTAAATAATTATTAATTGTTAAATATTTTTATTTTAAATTCTTTCTTGTATTTTAAATTCAAATATGCTATATAAAATTATAAAATGCTCCAGAAAAATATTTTAATATACATTTGAAATTTAATATGTATATTTCTCAAAATTCACAAAAAAAATTATTTTCATACAAAAAAAAAATTCAAATCATCTATAAATATTTATAATGCGCGAGCACCAATTGGGTTAACTAAAATTTCCTCATGTCATTTTATTTACATATATATATGCAAAGCTCTTTCTATATAGTATATAACCTCAAACACAATTTTGATCTAGAAAATTCTATTGCGAATCTGCAAATATATATTGTACAATAGAAGAGAATAGTGTAATGTATACACATTACCGCGATTTAATTTATACTGAACTTCTTTTATTTTAATATCATACGATCATACGATGATATAAAACAATATAAAAACAATATATATGAAAACTGTTATATTTTTGGTGTTAAGAAATTATATAAAACTACTAGTTATTTTTTAATTGTATTAGTAAGTAAGGAACCATATATAAAGAGTCGAAAAAATTGAAATAAATTAGAATCAAACTTGCATTCTCATAATTCATTTCGGCTTGCTTAAGCCTTTCAAATATAAGCATTTGTTGGCTTCCAAAGCCAAGGCTAATATAGCCAAGACCAAAGAGCAAACCTTTGCTTCTTAACAATAAAGGTAACGTAGGCAATTAACTTTGCCATAATCATAGGCCATAAAGGAATATATAAATATATTTAATATTTTTATATATATCCAACTTTTTATATTACATGGCGATCCTGCCCGTGATCCAATATACAGATGGACACGAAGAAAATTTCTTTGGAAGAGTACAGAAGGCGGCAAAAATTAAAAACTACAGAAAACAACAACAAAACTACAGAAAACAACAACAACGCCCAGCAGCAACAAAAACGCAAACGAGGTGGTAAGCTGGTACACTACAGAAAACAGCTGGCGCAATTATATAACATATTAGAAAAATTAACAGAGAAGAAACAACGAAGCACAATAATAACTGAGATACAGCGATTAAAACAAGATAGACATTTACACAAAACATCGAACAAAATAAATAAATTGTTCAACAAAAATTTTAAATTGATAGAAAAAACTACGGAAAATAAAAATAAATAAAACTAAATTTCAAAATAAATTAAAAATAAAAGATGAATTTGTAAAAATTAAATAATTAAAATTGAAAAATTAAAACTGAAAATTAAATTAACATATATATTGAATTTGTAAAAATTAAAAAATTGAATTAAAAAATTATTATGTATTAAAAATGAAAATCGAAAAATTAATTTAAAAAATAAAAATTAAATTTGTAACAGACAAAACACAAAATTAATTTTAAGTAGGTTTAAATTTATTTTGTAATAAACTAAAAAAAAAAAAAAAAAATTAAAAAAAAAAAAAATATTGTATTATATTCACAAAATAAAAGAAGTATATATTTTGCACACACATATACATATACTATACAGAATATTTATCCAATCAGTAATTATTATTATGAAATTTGTTTTGTAAACAAAAAACAAAAAATTTTTTTTTGACATTTTGCGATCTTGTTTTTAAAAATATCACCCCAATAACCATTTTTAAAATATTTTCGAAAAACCAATTTTTCGAATATATTGTTTTTTTTTATCTTCGAAAAATATTTTAGATTTTTTATATACAGAAATATTTACTTAAATGATAATCATGATTTGAGATTTTAATGGCAGATGAACATTTCAAAGTATATATAAAAGATTTAGAAGAGCTGAAAGCAAATCTAAAAACTGAATATACAGATGAAGAAATTAAGGTAGAATTAGAAAATATAAATAATTATAAAGCACAATACATTCAAGAACTAAGAGATTCAGACATTAAAAGCGGTAAACGTAATTTACAAGAAGAATATCTTGTAATATATAGACAAATAAAATCACATTTAACATATATTTTAGAACAAAAAATGGAGTTTAATATAGCAAATTCAAATAAAATTATCCCAATTTTTGATGGTTCACATGAACAAATTCAAGAATTTTTAAATATTGTTGCGTATATTTATGAAGTAACTAAAGATGCTGATCGCGTAAAACCATAGAGTAAAGAATTTAAAGAGGATTCAACATAAAAAATTTCAAAAAAAATATTTAAAAACTAGGTACCAGAGCCTTAGCATATATATAGTAAAACCAAAGGAAAGAATAAAGAAGAATAAATTTATTTCTCTTTTTAAAATATATGTAGAGGAGATAGAGAGCTTAACAAGAAAAAAACAAATGTAACTTGTTGTAATCGTTTTGTATTGTATTGCATTTTATATTTATAATTGCGTATTAACAATTTACACTCATATATTATTTTTTTGTGCAATATCTCACTCTACATATGTATTTTTTCAGTAAAAAAAGTACAAGTATAGATTTTGTTTATTAAAATAGTGATAATTTGAAATGAAAATATATAAATTATGAATGTATGCGTACCGAAAATTTCTTTAATTTAAATTTGAAAAATAATTTTATTTTATATTTTCAATTCTTATGGATTTTCACAATATTTTAGGGGTCTGCTAATATTTAGGGGTCGGTTAAAAGTTGATTTATGAGCGTCAGTATGGAAAATATGTATGTAATTTTACGAAAGATTTAATCTTTATATATTTATTTATTGAAAATACTGAATTTTATGATATATAAAGAATTTATTATTTTAAAGATATAATTATATAATGCAGTGATGGGGGAACTTTTTATCGATCGGGCCACATTACAAAACTTATATTTGTGTGGGGCTTTAAAAATTTAGTTCGCTTAGATAAAACAATGATAGCTAACAGTTTAATTAAATTTAAGTTAATTTTTTTTATTAAATTGATTAAATAGATTGTACATCTAAAATATGTATATTTTATAAAATAAAAAATAGAAATTAATACAATGGCAGTATAGAAACTAAAATAATACAAATAAATTTTAATTTTATTTAAAATTTATTTTAGTAGCTTTTTTATTTGGTTATGGTTGGACAAATTACAGATTTTTGCATATCGTTAGAAGTGCGATATATAAATGATAGAAGAAAAAAAGATGAAAACGCTTAAGGAGCTGTAATATAGCAAAAACACCAAATAGAATATGTATGAACAAAAAAAACACGAAATCGTATTATGTTCATTATTAAATATAAAAAATTTGGAATTACATAATAACTTTATTAGATTTTTTAATGATTAATTTTTTTATAACATAATAATCTGCATCAGAGCGTGTGCGAAATTGATAGCTGTCGAGGGCCACTTTTGGCCCGCAGGCCATAGTTCCCCATCACTGATGTAATGGAATCGGCGATCGATGAGGTTGTTCGTGATTGTATAAATTTGCCGTTACATCACATTTAAAATTATCAAAAATTCCGTATTTTCAATAAATAAATATATAAAGATTAAAATAAATTTTAAAGATTAAAATTTTTTAAGAAAATCTTTCGTAAAATTACATACATATTTTCCATACTGACGCTCATAAATCAACTTTTAACCGACCCCTAAATATTAGCAGACCCCTAAAATATTGTGAAAATCCATAAGAATTGAAAATATAAAATATAAAATTCTTTTTCAAATTCAAGAAATTTTCGGTACGCATACATTCATAATTTATATATTTCATACACATGATTCATGAATACAGTTGTATGAATTTCTCTCGAAGAAAGAAATTTACTCTATGCCTTGACTGAGAATTTTATTATATATACTACGATTTTGGTACCCAGTTTTCATTTTTGAATTTTACACTTTTCTTCTGCTTGAATATTCTTCAAATTCTTTATTCTATGGTAAAACTCATTAAATTTATTTATACTATCAAAATTTCACAAAAAGTTAAAAATAAATTAATTAATGAGAAAAATCCCAAAACATATGATGATTTAAAAATTATTTTAAATAAAAATTTAATTAAACTAGAACATATACAAAGATACATAATGAAATTTGTGAACTTTGTAATAATAAAACAATTTCTACTTCAAAATTTATAGAAAAATTAGAAATATTAATAAATGAATTAAATATGACCCAATCTGTGGGAGAAGATGAAGCAGCTACAAAAATCATTACAAAACTTAATGATCAATTTACACTGCAATGTTTAAAATCAAATCTTAAAGAACCGATTCATTCAGTTGTTTTAGCGGCTCAACCCAAAACTTTTAGTGAAGCCACAAAAATAGCTTTAGAAACAGATACAAATAATAAAACTAATTCAAATATATATCAAATTAATAGAAGATATTCAAATAACTATTCGTACAGAAATCAAAATTATAATAATAATTATAGAAATGATAATTTTAGAAATAATTATAGTAACTATAACAATAATAGTAACAGAAATACGACAGGTAGAAGATATTTTAATAACCAACAAACTCGTCAATACGTTAGTAATAATCCTCAAGATAACAACTACAGAAATAATAACACAAGATTCCCAAATAATAATTTTAGAAATAATGGTTTTAGAAATAATTATGGTAATAATAATAACAATTCTAATAATAATTACAACAGAAATAAAAATATAAATTCAATGGTATTGGGAAACGCGGATATCCCCGTCATAGATCACCAGTTGATCGGGGAGATAAATGCCCTAAATATCGCATAAATAATTTTGAAAATGTTTCTACTTCATTTAATATTACACTAATTCTAAAAAATGGTAGTCATCCAATAAAATTTTTCATTGATACAGGAGCAGATATTTCGATAATAAAACAACAATTTATTAATGAAAATGATATAAATGATGAACAAATTTGCACTATTACTGGCATCAGTAATCAAGTACAATAATCATTGGGTACTATAAATACAGATTTCCAATTTCAAGATAATAAATTTCCAATTAAATTGCATATCGTTCAAAATAATTTTCCTATAAAAACCGATGGAATATTAGGTCGCGATTTTTTACAATATTTTTTAGCAAAAATTAATTTTGAAACTTTAGAATTATTAATAACGTATTATAATGAAGAATTTTCAATACCAATAAATTCAACAAACATAAATAAACTAACCATACCTGCTCGGTCTGAATTCATTTGTCAAATAAATATAGAAAGAAATGTAGACAGTGTAATATTATACCAAGAAATTTCTTCAGGCATATTCATAGCAAATTCTATTATACCAAAAGAAGGTATAGCACATATCAAAATATTAAATACATGCGATACTGATATTACAATTAATAATATCAAACCAGAAATTGTCCCATTACAAAATTATAATATTTTAAAAATAAATAATAATTATGAAAATAGATTTGAAACATTAAAGAAAATTTTAAGAATAAACCAAAATGATCCAAAAACATATCAATCAATGATACAGATTTGTAAAAAATACGCTGATATTTTTTATCTACCGAATGACAAATTAAGTACAAACAATTTTTATACACAAACCATAAATTTAGAAGATAAAAACCCAGTATATATAAAAAATTATAGATTACCTCAATCTCAACTAACAGAGATAAATAATCAAGTCGAAAAACTTTTAAAAGAAGATATAATTGAACATTCAATTAGCCCTTATAATTCTCCATTATTATGAGTCCCAAAGCAATCAGAAAATAATAACAAGAAATGGCGATTAGTAGTGGACTTTAGACAATTAAATAAGAAAATTCAAAATGATAAATTTCCTTTAACTCGACTGGAAGACGTTCTAGACACTTTAGGAAATGCAAAATATTTCTCAACATTAGATCTAATCAGTTCATTCCATCAAATACCATTAGATAATAAATCAAGACCATACACATCCAATGATGGACATTTTGAATTTAAAAGATTACTTTTCGGATTAAAAATTTCGTCAAATAGTTTCCAAAGAATGCTCACCATTGCTTTATCTGGTCTTAATTCAGAAACATTTATTTACGTGGATGATATAATAATTTTTGGTAATTCAATAACTCACCACAACCAAAATTTAATAAAAGTTTTTGAACAATTACGAAAATTCAATTTAAAATTAAATCCAGAAAAATGCACGTTTTTACAAAAAGAAGTAATTTACTTAGGCTATTTAATCACAGATAAAGGGATCAAAACTGATCCAAAGAAATTTTCTGTCATTAAAAATTACCCGATTCCCAAAAATTGTGATGACATTAAAATATTTGTAGCATTTTGTAACTACTACCGTAGGTTTATACCAAATTTCGCAGAAATTGCAAAATCTTTAAACGATTTAACCAAAAAGAAAACTATATTTAACTGGGATGATTCATGTACAGAATCATTTGAAAATTTAAAAAATAAATTAATAAATCCACCAATATTAAAATATCCGGATTATTCAAAACCATTTATTATTATAACAGACGCTTCACAATCAGCTTTCGGTGCGGTACTTTCGCAAGGGGAAATAGGTAATGACCTACCCATTTCGTATGCAAGCAAAACATTAAATCCTGCTGAACTTAAAAAACCAATTATTGAAAAGGAATTACTAGCAATACATTGGACAATAACATTTTTTCGCCCATATATTTATGGCACGCAATTTATAGTGGTAACAGACCACAGACCATTAGTCGGTTTATTCGCACATAAGTGCCCATCGTCAAAAATGACACGAATTCGGTTAGATTTAAGTGATTATGATTTTAAAATTATATATAAGCAAGGTAAAATGAATACCAATGCTGACGCTTTATCAAGAATATTGATTGATTCAGATACATTAAAAGATATGATACCAAAAGAGCATACACAAAATGAAATAGTTAACGTATTAACTAGAAGTAAAACTAAGAAACAAAATGATAATATTTTAGGAATAACAAACCAGAAGATTGATCATCTTCACATATGGCAAGGTATTTCTATCGCAGATATCAAAAATGTTAAAAAACTTAGATTTATAGAAACTGATATAAAAGAAATAAAAATAAATATAAATAAAAATATAGAACTACAATTTAATAAAAAACAAAACGATTTAACACAAATATTTAATAAATTAAAAATTACTTTATGCAAAAATAACATTTATCATATTGCTCTAGACAACAAAGACATTATATTTGATTACATTAAAATCAATGAATTTAAAGAAATATTCAATAAAATACAAAATGAAGATAAGTCTACAATAAAATTAAAAATTATACTATTCACAGCACCCATTAAAATTATAGATACAAATGAAATTAATAAAATATTAAAAGAAAATCATGATGAACCAACAAGTGGACACATATGTATTAGAATAATGATAATAAAAATTTAACAAAAATATATATGGAAGAATATGCATAGAACGATAAAAAATTACGTACAGAATTGCGAAATATGTGCAAAATCAAAACAAACAAAAAATATTAAAGAACCATTAGTAATAACAGACACGACAAATAAACCATTCGAAACAGTACAAATTGATACAGTAGGTCCTTTAAAAATGTATAACAATTTTAGGTATATTTTAACAATTCAATGTGAATTGACCACCAATTGAAAATAAAGATGCTATTACAATAGCAAAAATAATTACAGAAAAAATTATACTTTGATATGGAAACATAAAAAATTTTAAAACTGATTTAGGAACCGAATTTATTAATGAACTTTTTACACATATATGTAAAACATTCAAAATAAATCATCAGAAATCAACTCCGTACCACCATGAAACATTAGGCTCTTTAGAACGTAATCACAGAGTATTAAATGATTTTTTCTTAACGTGTACACACAGTACAAATTGGGTTGAATTAATACCATTTTATTTATTTTGTTATAATACAACACCTCATTCGTCTACTCAATATACACCTTTTGAACTAATTTTTGGTACTTCAACTAAACTTCATACAAAAATATCACAAATAGAAAAACACGAATTAAAGTTTTCAAATTATGATGATTATTTAAATGAATTAAAAATTAAATTACTTTTTTCATTAAAAAACGCGAGAGAAATTTTAATAAAAGAAAAAGAAAATAGAAAAAAACAATATGATCAAAATATCAATCTATCAAATCTTAAAATAGGTGATAAAGTAATGTTGAAAATCAAAAATCGTAAAAAGCTAGATTATCCTTTTAATGGTCCATATAAGATCATCGAAAGAAAAGGAGTAAATTCAATTATAAATATTAAAAATAAACTTAAAACAGTTCATAATAATAACCTAAAGAAATTATATAAAAAAAAAAACAAAAAAAAAAATCCTTTAAAGGATAAGGCTGTAATGTATACACATTACCGCGATTTAATTTATACTGAACTTCTTTTATTTTAATATCATACGATCATACGATTATGTAAAACAATGTAAAAACAATATATATGAAAACTGTTATATTTTTAGTGTTAAGAAATTATATAAAATTACTAGTTATTTTTTAATTGTATTAGTAAGTAAGGAACCATATATAAAGAGTCGAAAAAATTGAAATAAATTAGAATCAAACTTGCATTCTCATAATTCATTTCGGCTTGCTTAAGCCTTTCAAATATAAGCATTTGTTGGCTTCCAAAGCCTTTAAAATATTGAAATTTCAGGAAAGGCTTCCGCGCCAGATAACACGGATTTAAGGCTAATATAGCCAAGACCAAAGAGCAAACCTTTGCTTCTTAACAATAAAGGTAACATAGGCAATTAACTTTGCCATAATCATAGTCCATAAAAGAATATATAAATATATTTAATATTTTTATAAATATCCAACTTTTGCTTCTTATATCTAAAGATATATCAAGCTTTGCGGTGGGGATGCAAAAAAAAAAAAAATTGAGATTTTAATTGATTTATCCATTTTCGATATCAAGGAATCCGAATCCGTGATAAAAATTTCTGTGTCCGCCGTACGCAGGGTAAAAATGCTCTTTTTGCAATGCTTAGAAATAGTAGTAAACCAATTCCGATTTTGACAAAATTTTAAAGAAATGTAAACAAATATTGGAAGTATGTCGTGGTGGGGTGCATTTTCAAATAAGTCAATTGCAACCCCCTTAATAAAGGGGTCGAACACACCCCTTTTTATGCACACGAAAAAACACTGCTTATATATTATGGGATTTTAATGCCGTTTCCTCAGTACGTACATACACACTATCTAATTAAATTTTTAAAAAACGGGGGGTATCGGACGCAGCCCCACGTTTTTATGGGGCTTTGAAATTTGAATTTTGGAAATTTAAAATAGCTATAAAATCCTCTATATTTAAACTAGGATATTGTACTTTCTACATAAGGTAGAGAGGGTAAAAGTATTTCGTAATTATATGGAAATTAACCCCCATCCCTTTGTGGTTGCAAAGGGTGGTGTTTATAAAATAAGTTACACCCCCCCTGTGCAGGGGTAGATTTAAAAACTGAGAAATTTATTTCTTAATAATATAGTCTTAAAACTTTACCGAAAAAATCAACCCTCTAACATCAACCCCCGCTATTTTACAGGGGTGACAAGGCAAACATTTTGAAAATTCATACATTTTCTATTTAAATTTGATTTTTTTAAGATTTAAAAAGTCCATAAAAACTAAACTATAAAAGATGGGATGTTTTAACTTTTAACTTAGGTCTATCATATTAGATTCTTTCTAAATAAATTCATTTTGTTACCACCCGCCCCCTTTGGGTGGATAAGGGTGTGTGTTTATAAAGTAACTTACTCCCCCTCTATTGAGGGGTAGATTTAAAAATTGTGAAATCAGTTTTTTAATAATATAGTTTTACAACTTTACCAAAAAAATCAACCCTCTAACCTCAACCCCCGCTATTTTACAGTGGTATAATTTAAAGGGATGCGAATATATGCCACAAAAGGGTGAACACAAGATATATGAAGCACTCTTCCAACTTGGCAGCTTTTTTATATTACAATAGTAAAGCAGAAAGCTTTTATTTTGTTTTAATCTAAATGTGTATGCGTAATAATTTTTTATGTTACCAAGAGAAAATTGTATTGAAATTGAGCAAATGCAATTTTGTTTGTATAACGAAATAAAATGAAATGAAATAAAAATATTTTATATATTGTATATATAACCAAAGTATTAATATTTTATATATATAAACCGAAATGAAATGAATTAAAAATATATTTTTTTTTTATATATGAAAATGCTTTATTTTTTTTTTATTTTTTTTTTTTTTAAACAAAAAAAAATTTTAAAAAGGAAAATATTTTATTTTAACTTTGCTACAAAAATTCTATTTATTTTGCAATCATATTTAAGTGAATTTTCTTCATAATTTTATTATGTAAAATTTATATAAAAAAACCAAAATTTTATTTCAAAAATGTATGCTATTATATTTTATTATATTGGTTTTATATACTATCGGCACTAATACTTTATATACTAAGTAATAGTATTATTTACATATATATATTAATATTATATATATGGCTGATATTATTTTTATAATTTAAAAAAAAAAACACTAGAAATAGAAATTTTTTACATACAATAATGCTGCTGATGAAATCTAATGATGAAATATGATGATGATGTTGTATGATGAAATCTTTGGTGTTGTTCTATTATGACACGATGATGAAAAATCCGATGAAATAAAATGAAAAGGTTCAGCCGATGAGATGAAATATCTTGTTGAATTGGAGAAACTGATGTACATATATTTTCTGTTGTAATTAGTTTTTATCGTTGCAGTTAATTAATCAATTAATTGCTGTACTAATTGCGCTGACTGTACCTCGTTGCACGTGTTTGTAGCGGCAAAGCAATCGGTTGGTAACACGAAAATTTTGTACAGTTACGAATGATAAATTTTTATCTAATTTTATTATTTTCAGGAACTGTTTTTTTTTATTTTATTTCAGGAACAATGTTTTTTTTTTTTTTTAAACACTTTCAGGAACTTTTTTTTTATTTTATACTGCGTAATTTTATTGTAATATTATACAGTTTCGTTATTTTTTTATTTTTTTACCAAACTTCTTATCAATTTCAATAAAAAAAAACGTTATATTTCTTTATAAGCACTTTTGTTATATTTTACCGGACAGGTCGGGGTAATTCATCAATTATAATTATATTAAAAAAACTGTTCGGGGTCACCAATTATAGGCCGACGTATGGTTTTTATTTCTTTTATAGTTCAATAAGAAAAATGTGGGAAATTTGCACAAAGGACAGACCACTAGATAAATTTGTTAAAATTTTTAAATTGTCAAAAATGGGAAATTGGAAATTGTAACAATTTTTTTTTTTAATTTCTGGAAATGGGAAATTGGAAATTGTAACATTTTTTTTTTGTTTTTTAATTTCTGGAGCGAGCATGTTGTGTCGTTGTGTCAATATTATTGTGTTTGTTTATATTATTCCTAATCCTAATGTTTCAGTGACAGTCTGTGTTTTGTTTTAAATTAATATTTTTGAACGGTAAATAAAATAAGCACAAATTTAGATTTATACATTCTATAAAATTATGTTTCTTAAATTTTTATAGCAAAGTTATAAAAATGTCATCATCTTCATGTATCTCAGGCTCTGACTCTGAGTCTCAGATTGATATATATGAAACACCTAAAAAAAGACTAAAAAATACTGGTAAATTAAAAAACAATGATGAAAAAAAAAAGTTTCAACAAAAATGGCTTAATAATCTGGATTTTAAAGATTGGTTAATGCCTGTGAAAAACAAAATATCACATGCATATTGTAAAGTGTGTAATAAAGAATTTTTATGTGGTATAAGTGAAATTAAAAAACACAACAGCGCTAGGGTTCACCAGGCGAAAATGGAAAACAAGCGATGCACTCCATCAGTACATGTATTTTGTTCAACAGGGAACCATAATAGGGCTGTTAAAAATGCCGAGATTAAACTAGCTGCATTTTTCGCTGAACATAATATCGGATTTCAAATAATTGAACATTTAACACCTTTACTACAGGAAATATTTCGCGATTCCAAAATTGCGAAAGATTTGAATTTAGGATCAACGAAAGTCACAAATCTGATTAGAAATGTACTTGGCCAAGTTGAGGACGAATCTTTAACAAAAATTCTTCAAAAAAATAAATTTTCAATATTTTTAGATGAGTCTACAGATATTTCTAATAAAAAAAATATTTGTATTTTAGCCAGGTACGTAGAAAATTTTAAAATAAATACGCAGCTTTTGGAATTAGTAAACATAAATGCAGTTGACTGCACTGCTAAAACCATGTACGAAAAAATAAAATTGTCATTAGAAAAGAGAAATATACCAATTAATAATATCATTGCAATGGCATCAGATAATGCATCTGTCATGGTTGGCATAAACAATTCAGTATTTACCCATTTGCAGCAGGATACTGACCATAATGTTATACTGTTAAAGTGCGTTTGTCACTGTTCAGCAATAGTTTTGAAATCATCAATGAAATTTATTCCTGAAAATATTGAAATATTGTTAAAAAATTGTTCAAGTTATGTATCGGAAAGCCCAAAAAGTGCTGCAATATTATCAGAATTTAAAGAATATTTCAATATTGCCCAAAACAAATTTATTTCTCCATCAGCAATACGATGACTTTCTTTGCATCCATGTATTATCAAAATTATCGAAAATTGGAATGTACTACAACATTTTTTTTTACATGAAACAAACTTCACAATCAGAAAAAAAGCTCAAACTATTTTGAAAGAATTTGAAAATAATGAAACCAAAGCTTATTTATTATTTTTAAAAAATATTCTGAATTATTTTAATGGATTTAATGCATTGTTTCAAAGTGATGGAGTGCTAATTCATATAATGATACAGGAAGCAAGAAAACTTTTGATATTTATTTCAAAAACTAATTTAAACACAGAAGCAATTAAAAAAATATTATCACAAGACATTTTAAATTATGAGGATTTGGTAAATGATGATACTAAATTAAATATAAATTATATGAATTTTGGTACCGAGTTTAGTGAATTTGAAAAAGAAAATTTATCAACAGATCAAGAACTAAATGTAAAATCGAATTGTAATAAATTTATCGAATCGGCTATTGAAAAAACTTTAAATAAATTTCCAATTAATGATGTATTTTTCAAAGCCTTAGAATTTTTAACTCCGGAAGTAGCAATCAATTTGAATGCAAGAATTTTTTCAAAAAATTTAAGTGCTTTAGTTCCGTTTATAGAATGTGATAAAAATGCAATTGAAGATGAGTGGACCGACTTAGCAATTACATTCTTGGAACATGAAAAAGAAAGCCTTATTAAAATGAAAGTAGAACATTTTTGGCAACATATTTCAACAAAAACAGCCAGTGATGGTGTTGTTATATTTCCAAATCTTGCAAAATTATCGGTTTTTGCGTTAACTTTACCTCATTCGAATGCAGCAGCAGAACGAATATTTTCAACAGTTACAGACTGTAAAACTAAAAAAAGAAATCGTTTGGGAGAGCATAGTTTAAAAGCATTATGTGTTTTTCGTTCAGCACTGCAAAATAAAAATTTAAATTGTGTTTCATTTGTTCCTGACGATAACCATTTCAACTTATTGAACACAAAAAATTTATATTCATATCCTTCAACGTCAAAATCTTAAAATTTGATTTTTTTAAGTTATTTATAATAATTGAATTTGTTTTGTTATTTTTTTAGTTAGTTGTGTTTTTTTTTTAATTTATTTTGTTATTGTTTAGTTTATGATTTTATTATGTTTTGTTATTTTTTTAATTTAATTTGTTATTTTTTTAGTTTATTTTCTTATATGTATTTTTAGAAAACTTTTATTTGTGATTTATTATTTATGTTACTTTATGATTTTTATTTTGTAAACTTTACTTATTTTTTATGTTAACTTCATTTTAAATGAATTAAATGAATAAATATATGTTTTTTTTTAGCTAAAATGTTTATAAATTAATATGTAGCATTTGGGGAAAAAAGTGGGAATTTTGATAATTTATTATGGGAAAAAATGGGAATTTTTGTTAGCTAAAAGGGAAAATATAATAAGATATATTGGGACCACTGAGTCGACTAGACAAGAAGTGATTTATTTTCTTCAAGGATTTCTTCGTCTTTGAAAGAATCATTCAGCCAAGTTTCGGTAATAATTATTATATTAAAATTACTAGACATTGCGTCAATATACAGGTTCTTAATTTTACCCGTCATACCACCACAGTTATGGTAAAAGATTTTTATACATTGGGGTTTTTTAAATATTATTGTTAGAATTGTTATTAATACGTTCTACATCTTAAGAATTATCCGAAAGGAATGTAGAATCTTTTTTTCGGTGTTATTGTTTTTAGGTAATGGCCGAAAAAAATTATCTTGGTCCTCATGTATTTTCTGTAAGTAAGAAGTATACTTAGAATTTACATGCGAGGTGAAAGCAGTCAAAACCTTATTAACTTGCTGAACAGAGAATTCTATTCAAAAACACTCAAGCCAAGGTGCAAGCATCGTGCTGATGGCTGCATGGTACCAGGTGTAAAAAAGTGGTATCGCAAGCGATCTCCGTAGGGTACCAGGCGACCCCCTACGGTAACCAGCCTTACTTCCGCAAGAGAGCTCTGCGGTTGCTGACCCTTCTTTCTCGCCATACTCGTGGGTTCAAAAATGAGCAACAATTTCAAAAATAAAAAGAAAAAATCCGTTGAGGAAAATTCCTAACCATGTTTAATGTCGTCCTTCCTGTCCTTACCCTCTACCTCTACCCCATCCAAACTATTATCCGCTGAAGAGAAATCTTCAATGTTTTTAAAACCGTCTTCCTTATCTGTATCCCCCACCTTATCCGAAAATCCTTCGTCACCCTCACACTCAGTTGAGACCATAAGCTCTCAACTGGATATTGCCTGGATCAACATTGCTTCGGACGATTTTGAGGAGGACGAATTACTAGAAGAAGCTGACGATCTCAACGTTACGGTGGTTTCAGCGATGTCAAAGGCTGTGGAATCTATTTCTACATACTCGGAGAACATTGTTGCAACCATTCGAAACGAGAATGAGGTTCGCAGTGGTGTGACTGCAAAAACTACTGCGGTAGATAGTGCGTTAGTAAATAATGCACCGTTTAAAGAAGTGGTTAGCAAGCGCACCAAGGCGGAACGAATTCAAAATAATCGAAAGCTGTCTAGAAGAGCAATTAAGTCTTTCGGATCCAAGAATCCGACAGACTTGAAACCTGAAGAAAAGAAGAGGCTCGAGTGGGCGAGGACTTTTCTAGCTGAACATCCTCCCGCCGGACGAAGTTCTGCCGAGGTGACTCAGAAAAAGAGAATCCGGTCACAAGTCGAAGAGAAAAATGAACCGAAAAGACCACGAAATTTGTCCAGAGCACCAATAGTTGCCCTAGACAAGTTACATGTGGCAGTTAGAGATCTGAGTGTCCCAGATCACAAGATCTCGCCAGAACGCTGGTTGTTGGTGGAAGCTGCAATAACTGACCATCTCATTGCAGACCCAACAAGCTTCACGGAAGTAGATTGATTTACTATCCTTGCGAGAGGCTGGTACAAAGGGGTGCGGACCATGGTCTGCAAGAATGAATCTACACTAAAGAGGCTCGAGTGTTATACCTCCCAGATAGGTGAATTGTGGGCAGGAGTTCGGTTTGACGTGGTGCCACGCTCTACGCTTGTCAAACCACAGACCTGGGTTTTTATACCGGACCCTGTCTACGAGGACCATAATATCCTCGAATTGCTGAGAAAGCAAAACTCAGGAGTTCCGATGGCTGGACTTGCTATAGAGAGGAAAGATCTACCGGTAAAAGCAGGGCAACGCTTCCTTTTATCGTGGGAACGTGAGGCGATTCCATCCCTCAAAGAAAGAATGTTTAAGCTATTTCTAGGTTGTGGCTTCATCACTGTGAAGATGCCACAAATAGAAATAGTAGAAGATAGTATAGAGAAGAAATGATGAAGGTTATTCAAATTAATCTTCATCATTGCAAGGCTGCATCAGCCAACCTGCTGCGTTTACTGGTGGACAAGCAGATAGATGTAGCCCTGCTACAAGAACCATGGATCAACAACAACAAGATCCAGGGTTTAAAAACATCAGAATACAAGTTGTTTTATTCAGACATAGGTAAGATTAGAACTTGTATTTTAGCTAAAAAGTATATTAATATGTTTCTATTGAGTAATTTCAGCAATGGAGACCAGACAACGATAAGATGCGAGGGGACTGACGGTAACAATCTTATCTTCACGTCTGCATACTTCGCATCGGACTCTGATGAACCACCACCTCCAATCGGGTTCATAAACCTGATTAGGATGGCTAAAGATGCTAAACTGGATATAATTGTAGGGTGCGATGCTAATGCTCATCACTCACAATGGGCCAGCACAGATACAAATGCAAAGGGTGAGTCTTTATTTGGATTTCTATGCACTACTAACCTACTTATATGTAACTAAAGTGCCGAACCTACTTTTGTCATTAGAAGTAGGAGAGAAGTCTTAGATATTACTCTAATATCAGACTCGGCCAAATTTAAGGTAGAAAATTGGTTAGTTTCGGATGTAGAATCTTTTTCTGACCATAGAATAATCCTCTTTGATGTAAACTTAAGCTTACATCAAGGAACCCTTTTTAGGAACATTAAAAGAACCAACTGGAATAACTTTGTCAAAATAGTTGGCGATGAAATTAAGACCCCTGTTAGAGGCGTATTAAGTCACGCGTCAGATATTGACGAGGAAGTTGAAGGTTTAACGAAAATATTTACGAAAGCGTACGAATCGTCCTGCCCTGTCTCAAATAAATCCGCGAAGGTTGGACCAAAGTGGTGGTCCAAAGACCTCGAGATTCTGAGAACGAAGGCAAGACGGCTTTTTTAAAAAAAGCGAAACGAACTAATACAGAAACAGACTGGGACGAATATAGTCTCAGTCAAAAACAATTTAAATCATCGCTTGGCCACGCTAAACGAAGCTCATGGAGACGTCTCTGTGAGGATATTGAAAATACGAACGAAGCTTCTAGGTTGCGGAAAATCTTAGCGAAGGATCCTGAAGTGCCCGGTTATCTTCAAAAAGATGACGGAACTTGGACGGAAAGCAGTCAAGAAAGTCTTGATTTGCTGATAAAGACTCATTTCCCAGGGAGTATCACGCAAACTAGGAACGATAACCCACAAGCGACTACTCTGAACTTGGAAAATGATTTTCCGTCACAGATCGTGACTTTGAAAAAAGTAAAGCACGCTATTATGTCGTTCTCCCCCTATAAGTCACCGGGGCCTGATGGTGTGGTGCCAATCATGCTACAAAAGACCATGCCACTAATTGGTCCTTCTCTAGTGAAGATCTTTAAAAGTTGCTTAATTTTGGGACATATTCCGAAATTGTGGCAAGAAGTTCGATTTACCTTTATTCCTAAGGCAGGTAAGCCAAGTCATACCACGCTTAAGGACTACAGACCCATTAGTCTTTCATCGTTTTTGCTGAAAACAATGGAACGACTAATGGATTACCATCTTAGAACAGTTCTAGAAAAGAAAAATCTTTCGAGTGCTCAGCACGTTTATGTTAAAGGAAAATCGGTGGAGACGGCCTTACATGAGGTAGTTTCCACTGTGGAACAATCTGTCCTACTTAAAGAATACACCGTGGCAGCGTTCCTTGATATTGAGGGTGCCTTCAATAATGTGAGGATGGATGCAATCGAGAACTCTCTTTTAAGAATGGATATTAATCCATTCGTGACAAGATGGATTGCATCAATGCTTCGGTCGAGAACTGTTAATTCGTCCTTGGGAACAGGAAAGATAAAAATAACTACCACCAGAGGCACTCCTCAGGGTGGGGGTTTTATCCCCACTTCTTTGGCTTCTGGTAGTTGCATACGCGGACGATATAGCAATTTTTGTGTGTGGAAAATTTCTAGATACATTAAGCGACATCTAAGAGTCTGGACTAAAGGCTCCAGGAAAATGTACCAAGAAATGTGGATTAAACATTAATCCACAAAAGACAGAACTTGTGCTTTTCACACAGAAAAGGGCGAAACTGTTTAGGCATCCATGCCTAAATGGTGTATCTCTTCCCTTGTCGGCAGGTGCCAAATATCTGGGACTCTTTCTAGATCCCAAGTTGAACTGGAAACATACTATCGCGGATAGAGCAAAGAAGGCCTCTAATGCTTACTTCGCATGTAAGAAAATGATAGGAAAAACGTGGGGACTCACTCAAAAATGGTCCACTGGATGTATACGTCCGTAATAAGACCTGTTCTTACTTATGGTTCGTTAGTATGGTGACATGCCCTGGAAATTAAGTCGAATCTCGCGCATATGACGAAAATACAAAGAATGGTCTGTATCGGAATCACTGGAGCCATCAGAACTACGGCCACTAGGGCTCTAGAAATGATACTCCATATACTTCCGATAGAATTGTATGTTAAATCCATGGCAATTAAAAGTGCCCTCAGACTAAGAGAGTCTGGGCAATGGAAATTATCTAGAAAAGGACACGGTACTGATTATGTAGCACCAGCTTTCAATTTTGACCTGTCCTACAAGATAGCAATACCTCGGAGAGAATAGTGGGACTGCAATAGTGTCACGATAAGCTCCGAGGTGGCTGTTTATACGGATGGGTTGAAAATGGAAGCAGGAACGGGAGCGGGTGTATACTCGCTTGACCTAGATCTCGGTGAATCATACCGGTTACCCAATAATTCGAGTATTTTTCAGGCTGAGATCTTAGCTATTCTGAAAGCGGCGCAAAAGCTGCTTGATAGGAACCTGAACGCTACAGAATATCTATATATGTGGATAGCCAAGCTGCTATCTTGGATCCTATTTAACGAAATCTAGACTGGTGCGACAGTGCCAAGGGTTGCTCAATCAATTGGCACAAAGGCATCGAGTGAGAATATGCTGGGTTCCAGGACACCACGGCATTGAGGGAAATGGGAATGCTGATTCACTTGCTCGGAAAGGCGTTGAAATATCTCTCGAGCATATTTCCACGCAAGTTAGCTGTCCAATTGAATCTGCAAAATTATCTATCGATTTGGCGGCGTACAATATTGTCAACGATACTTAGGACCAATATCCTCAGTGTCGCCAAACCAAACTATGCTGGCCGCGCCTATCCAAGAAGAAATCCGAGATCGCTCTATCCACAGATAGAAATATCTGTAGGAAACTGATTGGTCTCCTTACTGGTCACTGTTGGATCGGTAAACACGGTACTCACCTTGGAATTCCCATGGACAGCTTATGCCGCTGTGGGGATGAAACTATAGAACCCACACTGGAACATCTAGTGTGTGATTGTGAAAAACTTGCGCGCGTCAGGTATCAATGCTTCGGACGTGACGTACTGCGCGGTTGGTTGTCTCTTTCAAAACTACCGTTATGGAGAACTATTCTCTTCATAAAGGTAAGTAGAATTTTTGATAGGATTGGTGCTTAGTTTTTGAACCTTGCATAGGGACCACAATGGATCCATCGAGATATCTCGTGATGCGTGTTGAACTTGTATCTTCACGCACCCTTCTTAACCTAACCTAACCTTTGGGGTATGTCTGTGGTGTAGTGTATTAGTTCACCTTGTATAAATTTGCAGTCAGTGTTTCTGTGGCTTTGGCAGTAATTATGTCAGTGTTTTTGGTGTGATGTAGATTAAGATTAACAAGAGTTGAATTTAAAACAGAGTCAACTGATGGATCATTATAAACGGAAATATAAAGCTGGATTTGATTTAAGGTTTCTCCCTGTACAAAATTATGATACTTTTTACTATTACAACTTACATTTTTATTCTTATTTATATTACTATTAATAATAATATTATTGTTATCATTATTATGATTATTATTGTTATTATTATTACAATGAGTAGGTGTGGAGTGAATTATGGCAGTGTGTATAAAATTGTTGGCACTAGGATTAAGAGGAGGGGAGGACAGGATTTTGTGGGTAATTGGTGTATTATTACTGAGATTATAAAATGAATTTGGTGCAACCTTTAATAATTAGGATTAGTATTCTTAATAATAGTTTTAGTATGACTAGTGTTATTATTAAAATTATTATTTTTATTATTAATTTTATTCTTACTCTTCCAATGTGATATTTTTAAGCTACTCCAAATGAAGACTTCCTTTTTGGGATCTGTGGAGAAGAAGAACCATTCAAATTTCACACGAATTTCAATTTTGAAGCAGCAGTATGTTGTTTTCCTATTTTTTAACTTACGGGGTATTATTTTTTCTCATTGAAAATTCCTTATACCGAACTGGTTACTGAAGTATGGCTTTAGCCATAATTGAAACACATTTCACGAAATAAGCAGCAGTTTCATTATTTGTCCTAGTAATTGGTTTGAATGACTTTGTAGAAGAAGTTGACGTAACAGTTTTGTTTATATTTATATTTGAAGATTTAATAGTTTGTTTTTGATTTTTTCTAGTTTTATTATTATTAATGTTTTTGTTTTTTATGCTACTGGTTTCCAAAGTTGAATCATTATGCTGATTATACTTTTCTAATCGTTCAATACGATCGCGCCAATCAGATTCTGACCAAGTGGTGTTAAACATAGTAAGTCTGGGTTTAACAATGCGCTGTGAAGATTGTGCGAAAATCTTCTTTCTTTGGACTGGGAGATAATGAGTAAACCTCTAAGATTTCATTCATAAGTGACGGTGTCTGTCGTTTGGGGGAATTAAGGATATTGTGTGAATCGGTCATTGATTTTGAAATGAAGTTATTGAATTTAACCTCAATATTACTTATTAATTTAACTAACTCATCCAATTTAGGTAATTGATCATTCATCTCTGTAGTTTGAACATTTTGATTATATACAACTGGGTCAATCGGAGACATGAGTAAGTAATCTATTTTAATATTTAGAACATCGTAATTTGATGTTAATTTATTGAAAAGATTCCTCATTTCGCTAACGGTATTTTCAAAATTGTTCGACAAGTTATCGAGTCGATCACTTATTGATGATGATAATGACTCGGTTATCAAATCTATTTTGTTAATAGCAGCAGAAAATTTTACGTTTGTTGGAGCAATTTCGTCAGATATTTTCATTGGACTTTTATCAAAAGCTTTTGGCATATCTGTAAAATTGTTGCTATTTATATTTAAAACATCTTGCAGTTTCTGTATCATTCCATCTTTTTCTTCACAGATATTTGAAACCCCTTTAACAATGCTGTCGTGCATCGCTTTAAGTAGTGAATGGGTATTCTGACAGTCACTGCATATAAAATAATCTTGTTGTTGTTGTTGTAGCAACTTCAGGTCTGTAAATGGAGACAAAACAAACTTTTACATGCAGACGATAGTTTACAAATACATATTTTCACTACTTATCTACTTAAATGAGTGCTAACTACAGTTATATAACAATAAAACAATTTAATTTAATTTAATTTAAAATAATTTAAAATAATTTAATATAATTTAATAGTAAAAGCAAAATACAACTTAGTAAGCGTTTCAGTCTAGGTGGTGTTAGACTGATCGAGCGGGACTGATAAACCTAAAAATTGAGCCGCTAGGACTGGTCTCACCCAGAGGTCTGCAACGACCAGGTCTGTGGGATTGGAAGGACAATTGAAAAGGTGGTTTGTGTCATGCGGGCCTTGATGACAATCAGGGCATTGATCTAAGGTGTTATGGATCACGCGCGCTTGATAATGTTGTAGTGTACGGCACCATCCTGATCTTAACTGTGCTAGAGAGGTTCTCGTTTCCTTAGGCAGAGTTTTTTCACTCTGATGGATAGGAGGTGGCCGCGGAGGTGGCCCTGTTGACGTTGTTTGTCAGCACGGCTGCAGAGACGGCTTCTTTATGAAGCGACCCGAGAGCTGCGTGAACAGTTGTGGTACTCCATGTTGCTGGTAGAGCTGGACTTATTTCGTTTGAAAACGATCTTAAGTCACGTCGAATGCAGCGTGCTGGCAAATCACCTGTGATAGTGTTGTGGATAGGATGGGAAGGATTATGGGTTATGGTCGAAAGTGACACCTAGAATTTTTGGGTATTTGACGGTGGGGATGGTCTCCCCGTTAATATGAATGTCGAGGACATCATTAACTTCCTTTGTCCAAGAAGTGAACAGTGTGGCTGATGATTTATTTGACGCAAGAACAAGGTTCCTTGCTCTTAGGAATTGTGCTATCTCGGCCAGGTAACTATTAAGTCGTTCTGAAATGTCATCAACATGTGCACCCGACGCAGCAACTGTGCAATCGTCAGCGTAAGTAATCAGCTTAACGCCACGTGCAGGAGATGGGAGCAGGGAAATGTAGAGATTAAAAAGGATAGGGGATAGGACACCTCCTTGAGGAACACCCATCTTTATCTTGCGGTGTTTGGAGTGTGAATTTCTGAACTCAACAAACGCGCTTCTACCATGAATGTATGCTGATAGGAACCTTTTAGGGCATCAGGTAAAGTGGAGTTCATGATGTCATTGAGGAGGGTGGAGAGAGTAACCGTATCAAAGGCTTTGGATAAGTCTAATGCCACTACGACTGTACGCCAGTGTGGACGGCGGTGGTTCAGTCCATCGGCGATTTGAGTGGTGAGTTCTGTCAATGCAGTTGTGGTACTACGCTGCTTCCTAAAGCCATGTTGGTGTGTGGCCAGATTCAGGTGTTGTTGAAGCTGGGGAAGCAGTAGTGACTCAAGCGTTTTAGCTACAGGTGAGAGTTGCGAGATTGGCCTATAGGACATTCCCTCGTTCTGAGATTTGCCAGGTTTAAGAATAGGAATGATCCTGGCAACTTTCCAAACACCAGGAACGGAAATGTCCGAAAATGCAAGGTTGAAAATTTTTGCCAAGTAATCAAGGCTGGTGGTATGACGGTTTTTCAACATAACCATTGAGATGCCATCAGGACCCAGCGCCTTAGATGGTTTGGCGCTTCTGATGGTATCTTGCACTTCCAAAGCATTGAACAAAGAACTCTGACTTCTGCTTAGTGATTTTAGTTTTCGTAGTACAGGACGAATGGTTTTGTCCTGTGTTGACGGATGCTCGATAAATTGACGAGCGCAAAGAGATGCACACTTTTTGCTATCGCTGATTTGTTGACCTAGAAAAGAGATAGCTGGAAGGCCTTGAGGTTGGTGTTTACCATCAAGACCTTTTATGGTGGACCAGAGTTTTTTGGAACCAAGCGTGCAGTTTTCTAGGTGACTCAGCCATATGGACTTCCGATGTTCGGCCACAATTTTGTGGATGTCCTGGGTTAGCTGAGTAATGCGAGCATCACTTGGATCCGTAACTCTAAGGTTATCACGCTGTTCTGCTAGCCTGGCGGCTGAAGGTGGAAAGAACGGGGTAACCTTTTTAATTCTGCCAGCTGGAATGAATCTCTTGAGGGTAGGGTTGGAGTTGGAGTTTGGATTAGGGTTGGGTGAAAGGATGTTTATAGGATTTTTAGAAGGAGTGGGATTGGTGGATTGAGCACAACAACTTCCCGTGAAGAGAGCAGTGTACTCATTGGTGCTGTGTAGCCCGGAGCAGTTGGTTAGGTGGCACCAGTTTTTGCAACTGTTGCAGCGGACTGAAGCTACACTTTTTCGTATTGATTTCTTGCAAAAAGAGCAAAGCCAGACCCTAGGACCTGGGTTCCGCTCGATACCGGCTATATTAAGTAGAGTAAGAATCAGACTCGCCGGTAGAGCCTGATCCCAAACAGAAAAAAACATGCAAAAGCAAAGCAAGTATGCAAGCGAAAGCGTAATGTTCCATGTACATACCTGTTGTTGGGTTGACGTTCCTTGGCCTGGTTTCCACTGTGAGATGGATGCCAGGGTCCCTCCGGTGCGTAGAACCGAACGTCGTGGGAGAGAAATAATCTTGTAGTAAATGGTGATGTAAATCTCTGGAAGCTCCTATACAAGCACCATGTATCTCCCGATTTCAAAACCCCGTACAGTTAACCCATTTATATGAGTTATCTGACGCAGTGCTATGTACCATATCACATTTATAGCTCATGATTTAAAGTTAGTTATATGTTTTTATATTATTATTTAATTTGTTACTTTGTTTAATTTAAGTTGAGGTAATTGTACTTTGCAAAATAATTTACGTAATATATATAATGAAATTTTAAACTTTTATAATTTAATTTAATTCAATTTAAAACACAAAAAATTTTTTTTTTTAGTTGCACTTTTTATAATAAATTAATGTTTAATAAATATTATTGTTTAAATATGACACTTTATTTAATCAGGTCAAAATCAGGTAATTGCACTTTTACTAAATTATGTATGTGTAATTTGATATTTTATTTAATTAATTAAATTAATGTAATTAAACTTTAATAATAATTATTATTGTGGAGCGATTTAAAAACACGTCCGAACAGTTTGAAATCAATTATTTATCGCAAAGATACTCGCAAAGCCTACTAAAGGGTCCGCCAAATAACTTTTTTTTTTTGAAAATGCTATAAAAAAAAAACTACTGAATATTTTCTCAAATTTCTTTTTTTATTTGAAAGTACAATCCTTCCGGTTAATAATGGAAAATAATTTCATTCAAATGGCTGCCTCGGCTGGCCATGCAGTAGCCTACACGATCGGTCCAATTTTTAAGCACATTATCGATTGTGTGCAGCTGTATTTCACCAATGGCTTCACGAATATTGTCCTTTAAAGCGTCAATTGTCTCTGGCTTGTCGGCGTTACACTTATCTTTGAGGGCACCCCACAAATAATAGTCCAACGGTGTCAAATCGCAGCTCCCAGGAGGCCAAACGACATCAGCTCTGCGCCTGATAATGCGATCTTCAAAAACAGGGCGCAAAACATCGAGTGTAGCTTCGGCTGTGTGGCACGTAGCACCGTCCTGTTGAAACCAAATGTTGCCAATATCCTCCTCTTCAATTTTTGTGAACAAAAATTCGTTCAACATGGCCCGATAACGATCGCCATTGACTGTAACGGCCACTCCTTGCTCATTTTCGAAGAAAAATGGCCCAATTATGCCTCTGGACTAAAATCCGCACCAAACAGTGACTCGTTTTGGGTTTACCCAGTGACTCGTTTTGGCTTTTCAATGTATGCGTGCGGGTTTTCTGTGCCCCAAATGCGACAATTTTGCTTGTTTACATACCCGCCAAGATCAAAATGAGCTTCATCCGAAAAGATGATTTTTTTTGGCAAAATCGGCATCTTCTGTAAGTCGATCGCAGGCCCACTCAGCGAAGCGAAAACGAATTGGATGGTCAGTTGGCTTCAACTCCTGAACGAATTGGACTTTGTATGGCGTCATACCAAGGTCTTCATGCAAAATTCGTCTCAATGATGTCTCCGAAATGTTCAATTGTTGAGAACGACGGTGAATTGATGTTGATGGCGCTTCACGCACACTTTCTGCCACAGCATCAATATTCTCGGGTGTACGCACTGTTTTTGGCTTTTCACGCTTTGGTTTATCGATGAGGATGCCAGTTTCTTTCACTTTTTTCACAAGATAACGAACATACGGAGCTGACGGTGCTTCTCTTCTTCCAAAATCCGTACGCAATTTTCGCACACATTCTGCAACATTACCATAATTTTCAAAGTAATGTCGCAATATTTCCCAGCGTTCTTCAAGCGTATACACAACCATATTCATTCAGCGGAAGGATAAAACTAATTATCTGTCAAATCAGACATGAGCTAAGTGTTACCATTCACGAAATAAGCACTAGTTGAAAAAAAAACTTTATATGGCGGACCCTATAATATTATTTTATATTTTTGTTAATATTTTTTTTCTTCTGATAATTAAGAAATTAATTCCGCAACACCACGGTATTAATGATTTAATACTGGTGTTGAATACTGCAAATATACTCTCGGGATCGCGGTTTCGGAGTGCCCGATATCCAGGAATTGCAATTGCACTCCCTAATCTACATATAATATATTCCCGACACCATATATTCCTCTATAATCACAATATTAACGCATAATTTTCACCATTGTGTTGAATATATCCAATTTATACTAAGTTTAAAATTATTTAGTAAAATCTATTCTATTATAATTTTAGTCTGTAATAACAAACATATTGTCCGTTTTCGCTATATCTGATATTATATTGATTAACCTTCTTTTATTACACAAGAAGTATTTGTTGCAAATACATGTTCAGAAACGGATAATCATATAAAAGATTTTTTTTTTCATAATTGTGTACATTCAAAAGTGTGTGCGCCACACTTCTAGTACATAGCATTTTATCCACTATATAATTATGTTCACATATTAAGTTAAATATTAAAATTAATTTTTTTATTTTATATTAAATAACGAATTAATTTTATTTTATTTTTATGTCAATAAAGCTTTCGAGTATAAACTAAAATGTCTGTAATTTTTTTTATATAAATGATAGAATAAGTAAAAAAATAATAAAAAAAATTAATAAAAATATTTTTATCATCGGAATATCCATTTCACTGCAGTTGTGATTGTGATTCACAAAAAATATGGGAATGATTACGATATTATCAAAAATAGACGACTAAGGATAATGTATAACTTATATAAGGTGCGAACAACCAGGTGAACTACGTCGCAGAATATGTACAAAAATGAAATGGAATCAATTTTGTAATGCACCATTAATATTTAAATTGGCTATTCAAGATATTCAACGCTATTCTGTTGTTGGTATCATAGCACTGGCAAAGTAGTGAACATTTTGGACCTAATTGTGCTTTGTAATTGTTTATCGTTTTTTGGCTGGTGTTGATGACAATAAAATTTAACGTTGTTGTTCTGATAATAAAATTTAACGTGTACATAAAACATACACAATTTATATATGTGTATTTGTGTTGCATTTTAAATGTATGTAAATTTTGTGTACTCGTACCCGACAAAGAATTGAAAGATAAAATAGTTAAATTAAAATTTTAACTGGATGTTATTGGATATACGATCAAATGAAATTTAATAAAAATTGGAAAAAATGTATAACTTAGTGTCACCATTTAGTAATGAAAATCGTATAATATATACAGGTTCTTTTTTATACATTGGGGTTTTTTTTAATATTATTGTTAGAATTGTTATTAATACGTTCTACATCTTAAGAATTATCCGAAAGGAATGTAGAATCTTTTTTTTTCGGTGTTATTGTTTTTTTTAGGTAAGGGACGAAAAAAATTATGTTGGTCCTCATGTATTTTCTGTAAGTAAGAAGTATACTTAGAATTTACATGCGAGGTGAAAGCAGTCAAAACCTTATTAACTTGCTGAACAGAGAATTCTAAATATTCATGAGAGCGATTGTAAAGTGACCTCAATGCTTCAATGTCCGTTGGAAAGCCTTCTTGTTGAATTGAAACAAGAACACTTGTCCTAGTTCTACCATCTATACATACATCGTGTGGTTGCTTATGTAAGAATGCAAGATACAAACGAATGGCCTCGAAAATTCTACGTTCTCTAAGACGACCAAGTAAATATCGATTTTCAGAGCTATCTCTTGAAGTAATAGAATGTTTAACGACTGGTGGCACTATGGATCAATAAAAGTAGGTTTGCTATTTTTACTCAACATTTGGGGTATGTCTGTGGTGTAGTGTATTATTTCACCTTGTATAAATTTTCTTTTTACTATTACAACTTACATTTTTATTCTTATTTATATTACTATTAATAATAATATTATTGTTATCATTATTATGATTATTATTGTTATTATTATTACAATGAGTAGGTGGGGAGTGAATTATGGCAGTGTGTATAAAATTGTTGGCACTAGGATTAAGAGGAGGGGAGGACAGGATTTTGTGGGTAATTGGTGTATTATTACTGAGATTATAAAATGAATTTGGTGCAACCTTTAATAATTAGGATTAGTATTCTTAATAATAGTTTTAGTATGACTAGTGTTATTATTAAAATTATTATTTTTATTATTAATTTTATTTTTATTATTAATTTTATTCTTACTCTTCCAATGTGATATTTTTAAGCTACCCCAAATGAAGACTTCCTTTTTGGGATCTGTGGAGAAAAAGAACCGTTCAAATTTCACACGAATTTCAATTTTGAAGCAGCAGTAATGTTGTTTTCCTATTTTTTAACTTACGGGGTATTATTTTTTCTCATTGAAAATTCCTTATACCGAACTGGTTACTCAAGTATTGCTTTAGCCATAATTGAAACACCCTTCAGGAAATAAGCAGCAGTTTCATTACTTGTCCTAGTAATTGGTTTAAATGACTTTGTAGAAGAAGTTGACGTAACAGTTTTGTTTATATTTATATTTGAAGATTTAATAGTTTGTTTTTGATTTTTTCTAGTTTTATTATTATTAATGTTTTTGTTTTTTATGCTACTGGTTTCCAAAGTTGAATCATTATGCTGATTATACTTTTCTAATCGTTCAATACGATCGCGCCAATCAGATTCTGACCAAGTGGTGTTAAACATAGTAATTCTGGATTTAACAATGCGCTGTGTAGATTGTGCGAACATCTTCTTTCTTTGGACTGGGAGATAATGAGTCAACCTCTAAGATTTCATTCATAAGTGACGGTGTCTGTCGTTTGGGGGAATTAAGGATATTGTGTGAATCGGTCATTGATTTTGAAATGAAGTCATTGAATTTAACCTCAATATTACTTATTAATTTAACTAACTCATCCAATTTAGGTAATTGACCATTTTGATTACATACAACTGGGTCAATCGGAGACATGAGTAAGTAATCTATTTTAATATTTAGAACATCGTAATTTGATGTTAATTTATTGAAAAGATTCCTCACTTCGCTAACGGTATTTTCAAAATTGTTCGACAAGTTATCGAGTCGATCACTTATTGATGATGATAATGACTCGGTTATCAAATCTATTTTGTTAATAGCAGCAGAAAATTTTACGTTTGTTGGAGCAATTTCGTCAGATATTTTCATTGGACTTTTATCAAAAGCTTTTGGCATATCTGTAAAATTGTTGCTATTTATATTTAAAACATCTTGCAGTTTCTGTATCATTCCATCTTGTAGTGAATGGTGATGTAAATCTCTGGAAGCTCCTATACAAGCACCATGTATCTCCCGATTTCAAAACCCCTTACAGTTAACCCATTTATATGAGTTATCTGACGCAGTGCAATGTACCATATCACATTTATAGCTCATGATTTAAAGTTAGTTATATGTTTTTATATTATTATTTAATTTGTTACTTTGTTTAATTTAAGTTAAGGTAATTGTACTTTGCAAAATAATTTACGTAATATATATAATGAAATTTTAAACTTTTATAATTTAATTTAATTCAATTTAAAACACAAAATTTTTTTTTTTTTAGTTGCACTTTTTATAATAAATTAATGTTTAATAAATATTATTGTTTAAATATGACACTTTATTTAATCAGGTCAAAATCAGGTAATTGCATTTTTACTAAATTATGTATGTGTAATTTGATATTTTATTTAATTAATTAAATTAATGTAATTAAACTTTTATAATAATTATTATTGTGGAGCGATTTAAAAACACGTCCGAACAGTTTGAAATCAATTATTTATCGCAAAGATACTCGCAAAGCCTACTACTATTATTTTATATTTATGTTAATATTTTTTTTCTTCTGATAATTAAGAAATTAAATCCGCAACACCACAGTATTAATGATTTAATACTAGTGTTGAATACTGCATATATACTCTCGGGATCGCGGTTTCGGAGTGCCCGATATCCAGGAATTGCAATTGCACTCCCTAATCTACATTTAATATATTCCCGACACCATATATTCCTCTATAATCACAATATTAACGCATAATTTTCACCATTGTGTTGAATATATCCAATTTATACTAAGTTTAAAATTATTTAGTAAAATCTATTCTATTATAATTTTAGTCTGTAATAACAAACATATTGTCCGTTTTCGCTATATCTGATATTATATTGATTAACCTTCTTTTTTTACACAAGAAGTATTTGTTGCAAATACATGTTCAGAACAGAACGGATAATCATATAAAAGATTTTTTTTTTCATAATTGTGTACATTCAAAAGTGTGTGCGCCACACTTCTAGTACATAGCATTTTATCCACTATATAATTATTTTCACATATTAAGTTAAATATTAAAATTAATTTTTTTATTTTATATTAAATAACGAATTAATTTTATTTTATTTTTATGTCAATAAAGCTTTCGAGTATAAACTAAAATGTCTGTAATTTTTTTTATATAAATGATAGAATAAGTAAAAAAATAATAAAAAAAATTAATAAAAATATTTTTATCATCGGAATATCCATTTCACTGCAGTTGTGATTGTGATTCACAAAAAATATGGGAATGATTACGATATTATCAAAAATAGACGACTAAGGATAATGTATAACTTATATAAGGTGCGAACAACCAGGTGAACTACGTCGCAGAATATGTACAAAAATGAAATGGAATCAATTTTGTAATGCACCATTAATATTTAAATTGGCTATTCAAGATATTCAACGCTATTCTGTTGTTGGTATCATAGCACTGGCAAAGTAGTGAACATTTTGGACCTAATTGTGCTTTGTAATTGTTTATCGTTTTTTGGCTGGTGTTGATGACAATAAAATTTAACGTTGTTGTTCTGATAATAAAATTTAACGTGTACATAAAACATAAACAATTTATATATGTGTATTTGTATTGCATTTTAATGTATGTAAATTTTGTGTACTCGTACCCGACAAAGAATTGAAAGATAAAATAGTTAAATTAAAATTTTAACTGGATGTAATTGGATATACGATCAAATGAAATTTAATAAAAATTGGAAAAACTGTATAACTTAGTGTCACCATTTAGTAATGAAAATCGTATAATATAAATTATCTTGAATTATTATTATACAAATATTTGTAAAATGTAAAGTTTTTTTTTATATTTTCAAATGTAAAGTTTTTTGTTATATTTTTTTTTTTATTTCCTTTAAATTTATTAAAAAATAGTTAATATTTTGTAAATTCATTCAAAATTAGTGCATAGCAAGTCAACAATAATTAACATTTCAAGTATGTATATAATTTTTCATATTAAGTTATCCTATATTCGTTACCAAAGGTGTTAATATTTACAATCACTATATGTAATACCTCCTGAAATTTCTTAACAGTGTTGTCACCAAAATTTTATAGTTTTAAGTTATATTTTTATCAGTTGCACATAATATTTAAATTTTTTCAATACAAGTTTTCAAAATATTATAAAGAATAAAACCATAGTATGTAACTTCAGACTCAGTTTTTCAGTATATGTATATTTAATGGTTGGTTCGTTAAAGTAGCGAATTCCATACAATATGTCGCCGATCCCAATTTATTTAAATTCTTTCAAAAACCTTGGTCACATTTGAATATATTCAAATTTTTCTTTATTGTTTATGCTTATTTAATAAAAATACTATTTTCAATATTATTTGCGAAGCACCCTATACCATAAGCTTTACAATGCAGTTTTAATTGGATTTTATTTATACAAAATAATGTGATGTACATAAAAAATATATGATATGGAAAAATATGAATATATTTAGGTTTAAAAAATATGTTGCGGGTTGCGGTAATATGGTGATATTAAAATCTTTAATCGGATTATAATTTAATTCATGTATCAAGTAATTATTAATTGATAAATGATAAATATCTTTTATAATTATTTTAGTATATTAATGATGTAAATTATATTATATTTTATATTTATAATTATATATATATATATTAATTTATTATTATTATTATTATTCTAATTTAATAAAAATAATGAATATAACAATTTAAATCTACTTTACCGTACTGAGGCTGCTAGAAATTACGTCCCAGGAAAATATATCCGAAATTCGAAAATGTTATTTATACATTATACTCCAAAATAGAATGTAAAAAATCACCAACAAATTAACAGAATACCTTAAAATTAAATGGTAAAAATCTTCCAGATTATAAATTATTATAGATTGTTGGAAATCATTTCCAAAGCAAAATCTAAAAAAAAAAAGTAAAAATCTTCCGTAATCTGTGGGAGGTATACGAATCAATTCGCGCTCGCAGCTTTTTTTATTTGTATTTAATTATAAAAAATGAATTCTCATTTGCTTCCTCGAGAAAATTAAAAAAGAAAATTGTTACACAATATAAATGTCTTCATATATATAAATCTTTTATGTATTATTTATTAAAACCTTTATTACTAATTTGTTCAGACCCGTCCCAACATATTTGGAACCTATGTGCTACTTTTTTTGTGGCGCTCCTTAAAAAATTGATATTGCAGTTTACATGTATTACACAAAAAAAATAATACAAAATAAAATAGATTTTTTTTTTAATATTTGATATATATATTTATGTATTTTAAAAAAAAGTTTATAAAAATAAACTAAAACAAAAAAAAAAAAAAAAAATTTCTTGTCCTAGTGAGGACCTCAAATGGTTTTTTATCCTTTTCAGGACGGAAAATGATCGTTCGCCTGAGCAATGTTTATAAATATATACGTAATATTATTTCAATATTAGGAAAAGTAGATGAAATTTTAGAATTAATTATGTTTTGTAGCAATGTTCCGCCTTTGACATAGTTTCATCACTATTTGTTGTTTTCAATCTGATATAGGCATCTCAATTTTCCAGCGTCGATCTGTTTCTAATTGTATTTAAATTTCATTTGCGAAAATATTTGCTCACATATATAGCTGGAATCAAAAGGTGATAACAAAACAAAGCAAATCTAGGTTTTTTAATGCACGTTTTTTATGATGACCAACAATTTGCTATTAAATCAAGATTATTTATTTCAGTTTTCACAAGTTCTGCTCTTAATTTTTTGAATTATTCTTTCCAGATACTTGAATTTTTAAAATCAATGAATTGATGTAAAAATTTACCAATTTCAAGAACGTTAAAATAGTTCAGCTTTGTATCTTTTTCATCCATTCGATCGGACGATCGGATAAAATCTTTTTTTATGTTACTGACATAATTAATGAGCATTTATAAATTTTTATTATAAATTTCTGTAATAATTAATTTGATCTTAGGAATATATTTAAATGTTGAAGTTTGTATATCACTTTCAAAGAGTTGTAACTTAATTCCAAAACTCTTCCATTCTTCAAACAATATTAGAATTAATGACATGGGTACCTATACCCGTTTTTAATTTAGAAATGATGAAATTCTTGAACCAATCACCATCTGTTATTGTTGGTGCACCTTTTATAAGGGCTGAATCACGTTTTATTACCAACTTATTTTGATTTTTTTATCAAATAACTGTGGTATAAATGATTTACTAGTAGCATTACCAGAAGTAACATCAACCATAACGGCACCCAGATTAAAACGTATTTAGTTCTTGAAAAATCTGCAAGCACTCTATCTTTAACTACCTCTTTTCTTTTATTTCATTAAGATATGATGTAAGTTTTTGTATATTAACTTTAATATTAATAAGCTGTATACACTGTATAAAGATCATCATGAAGTGACTTTGAATTAACCTTATCACGAAGATTTACATTATTAAATTGTAAAGATGCTTTAAATCCAAAATCGCTTTATTAATTTCATTAAAAACGTTCTTTATTACGGCACAAAATATAATTTTGACTTGAATAAAAAGATTGAAGTTTAACTGACATAACATTACTAGTATCTTCGAAATAAGTCAACATTATATCAATTTCTGAAATAACTGCGGAGCATTGTCATTATTATACATATGTATTTTGTCAATACATATTCAGTTTTTAAATCCAGCAAAAGACTTTCAATGTCTGTTTTAATTTCATTTTTATTTTTGTCCAGCGAATGTTGAATATAATTTTGTTGAGAAGAACGGAAGTCTGGCAACTTTGAATTAAGTGTATCGAAGAGTTACCCATGTGTTCAAATATTTATATCATTACAACTTACAACTATAAGTTTGTTAAAATTAATGTATTTTTTGTTATTCTCTGCAAAAGCGGTATAAATCTGTGACATTATTTGTTAATTCGTGACACCTAATGTATTATTAAAATATCATTTAAATTTGTAATTTCCAAAAACCTCGTCCAAATATATTTCATAGTAATGCCCAGCGAAATAAAACCTAACATAACAATAATTATGATATTTTTCATTTGATCCTCAGTGTATTAGTTAGAAACTTAAAATCAGCCATTCATATCATAACATAACACTAAAAGAATCGAAAGTATAGAATATTTTATTTTTTACAATCTAACATTTTAAATTCAGATTTAGATCCTTTGTCTGTATACTTTTAAACTGATTCACTGAACATATTTAAATCATAAATCTTAATGGTAGGGCATCAAAAGCTATAAAATTTTAGTTATTATATTTCAAAGAATTTTATTTGGTTATTAAAATATTTCGTAAAATTCTATATTTTCTTTTAATCTCTTCTGTTAGTTTAATTTAACAGTGACTGTTAAGCTACTATAAAATTCTTTTAATAATTTTTAATTTTTGTACATTTTAAAAATTTATTACGTTAAATTACTTGATAAGAACAATAAGCTTGTTTTTCTTTGAGAAACAATACTGAAAATATTATTGTTAGATTGGTCTAACCTCTAACATCTACTAAATCCGTCTACTAAAGTATTACAAAGATTTGTTACAAAGAAAAAGTAATCTTGTATTTTTAATCTTTAAATGTTGCAAGAAAGCTGATTGTTAAAATTTTTGATGCACACTCAATTTCAATAATTTTCATGTAGGTACTATGAAATTTTCTAACGACAGGAAAATGCAGTGGAAATTATATCTAAAAACAAATATCTTTAAAATTGTCTTAAGTATTACGAAAAATAAGAAATTAAACAAGACAAAAAAAAAATCTTTCAAGCTTTGGTCTCAAAATACAGTTGCAGATTCAGATGGAATGTGAAATCGACCCGCGTTCAATGCAAATATGCAAGATATATAAAATTATTGTGAATAAAACTTATACTATGAATTTAATTTCGTTTTTGAATTGTTTTTTTTTTTTAAATCTATTTATACATGCAACTTGCTACCTAAATAAATATAAAGATTTAAACTTTCGTAAGACTTTTTCAAAATATAATTTTGTAAGGAAATAATATAAAAGTATAAATATTTTTTGCAAGAAAGAGTTGTTTTTATATAAGATTCAAAAATTAAATTTGATATACATACAAATAAATTTATGATATGTTGAAATAATTTGAGGTTTAATTTAAATATTTAGTACCCTCATATAATTCTACAAGGTGGATCGCAAAAATCGTACACAGTAAATCTAATTCAAAACCTGTGCAGAGTAAATTTTTTTCAGAAAAATTAAATTTATCCAAATTTTAAAGCTTGTACATATATTACAAATTGCCTAAGTTGCATACAGTTTTTATAGCTTCTTTTAGATTTAAGAAGTATTTAAGAGGGGGATAGCGCCAGAGAAAGCTCCGAATCGTCATTTTTAAAAAAGCTTTTTAGATGAATATAGTTTAATTTTTTTTTAATTGTGTGTGGGAATATAAAACATCTAATAGAAAAATGTAGTGCAGCATTGCCAAATTATAACACGTATTTGGCTGATGATAAACAAACAACATAAATAAACAAAATGTTATGAGATAGTTTATATTTTATTTAGTAAAATAGACAAATTTTATCAAAAACAAAGATAAAGATTAAATTAACAAAAGCAAATATATATTTTTTATTAAAAGTAATATTTATTTCTCAAACTAATTTTAAAAAATTTATATATATTTAACTCGTAAACGTATAATTAATAATTTAATATTAATTAATAAAAACATGTCTTATATAAACATTTTATATTTTATTTATATATTACCTTATTTGTACCTATATATTATAATTAAATTACCTCTAATATTCTGTTCAAGAAATATAATATATATACCATTTTCAGATTAAATTAGTCGTTTTTCAAAATATTTAAATCATTTTTAAAATTTTATTAATCATTTTTCAAATTGAACTGATCGTTTTTCAAAATATTTGAATCATTTTTCAAAAAATTTGAATCATTTTTCAAATTGAATTGATCGTTTTTCAAAATATTTTAATCATTTTTCAAAAATTTTGAATCGTTTTCCAAATAGAATTAATCGGTGTTCAAATAGAAATATACTTTGAAAACTGATTAAAAATTGTTGAAAACTGTTTAATTTTATTTGAAAAATGAATTATATAATTTGAAAAATAATTAAAAAAAAATTGAAAAATGATCAGTTCATTTTATAAAATTATTAATTTAATTTGATAAATGTTGAATCCAATCTAAAAATTGTATAGAGTTAAATTATTTGTCCTGTTTTTTAATAACATATTTTTCTAGTAATAGTTTAAATTATCTAATTTGAAAATTAATTTTTCTATCGGTTATTTGGTTTTTAAGAAAATATTTCCATTATTTTATTTTTAAGAAAGAAATTTCAACAATATTAAATTTATCTAAAAATATAATGTAATATAAATTCAGTTTATATTTTTTTTTTTTTTTTTTAAACAAAAATAATTCAGAAAAATATTGATTTTATACCCACACAAATGCATAAAAAGCTTTTTCTCGCAAAAGTTTTATTTTTATAGGAATGCAGCGCTAAAAGCTCGTTGAAGAACTAAAATTACAATATTTTTATCAAAAATTATTAAAAAAATAAAAGGTGACTGGAGAAAATTATGATTTTAATTAAAATCTGTTGAAATATCAAAAATTTAAAACACCCATCCGCTACAAATATGTTCAATGTGTAATTCTAAAAATTTGTTTTTTTTATTATATTCGCGGGTTTACTCATAAAATGGGCAAAACTTTGGCCAACTTCAAGTACTTCGCACAGGTAAATAGGAAAAAATAAATTAACAAGTAAAAGACCTATCCGCTAGATTATTATATTTCTAATAAATTATAAGAAAATCGTAGAACAAATTGTTTGTAGATTTAAAATAAAATGGGCAAAACAAAACCCTTAAAAAACAAAGAATATGTGTATCCCCCTCTTAAATACATATCTAATGAATTATGATTATGCATCTTTTATTGAGTTGTTATGAAGTTATTTCATATATGTAGCACAATTACGCGACCAATATATTTGTAGTTTTCACCTTTATTTATTATAAATACTTTAATAACTAATACTTTACAAATATATAAAATTAAGTATTTTAATTGATTAATTAAATGACATATTTGACCCATTACTTTCAGATGAATATATTAAAACATTAAATAGATTAGAAAATTGTAATCTAGTACACGGCATTTAATTTGTGTTCTATGGGAACTGGTAATTGTTTAACTCAACAATCGCAAGCAACTTTTATATACGATTACATACATCTAAACGCATCATTTTTTTATTGGAATTATGCTACCAATATGTTATCAAATATATTACCAGAAGCAGAATGTTAATGAGATATTTTAAAACATTCAGCAATGAGATATAACACGATCCACGATAGAAGTCCGAAGACTTGATGCAATACAAAGTTTAACAACTGAAAAAAATGGTTTTGTCTATTCAACGAATATTTTAAATAAACTATTAGCTTGAATTGCGTTTGTTGACTGGGGAAGATTTTTTTTATTGTTTTAATATATACCTATTCTTAATTATATGAAATTAAAAAAAACACGATTATAAAATTCAAAAACACACTTCCAATATGAATTCTCTCGATTGATTTTTTATGATTTTTTTAATGCTTTCAGTAATATCTTTATTAAAAAATTATTCATAAATTAAATGAAGTTTTTTATTTCTATGTTACCATTTGTATATTATTCTTTTTAATTAAATTGAATAAATTCTTAAATTTTATTCGTTACAGAACTTAAATTAAAAATTTGTAACACCTATGGTTTGTAAGAACGGAACACGATAGTAATAGAGGGTTAAAATAGAGATTGAATTATATAAATTTAGTAGTTTAATAACATAATCTTATACATAATATTCTATATTAATTTTTTTTTGTTGGTTTTATTTAAACTTAAAGCAATTACACAAAATACCAAAAAGTGTACCACATTGACCTCTAAACGTATATTCCTAAGAACGTTAACATAATTAAAATAAACATAAATATTAATTTCATCTGTATATAATATAATTGGTTAAAACAGAATGTTAAATTATTCTTTGTATATAAATTATTTAATTTATAAGTAATTTTTGGGATTTTCAGATAATAATTATATAATAGGTATTTAATATAAATTAATAGTTATTGTTATCTATAATAAACATAATTTAACACATAAATATTAACATAATTAAAACGTATTATTAGAAAGGAATATTCGATTTTATCAATTTTGTATGAATAGTAGCCAAACCAACACTACTAAAAGCCATGTCATTACAATACATGCGCAAAAATTTGTAGTCACAGAAATTATAATATTATACGTCAAAATTAAATGCCGGTAATACCAAGCGCTGAATGTTCGGAAGTAAACGTTAAATATAATAGGGAAATAATAATTATTAAAAACCTAAAAGTAGTTAAAAGTGTTATTAAATAATAATAGATTAAATTAATCT
This sequence comes from Rhamphomyia laevipes, assembly GCA_963920725.1. Taxonomy (NCBI): domain Eukaryota; kingdom Metazoa; phylum Arthropoda; class Insecta; order Diptera; family Empididae; genus Rhamphomyia; species Rhamphomyia laevipes. The sequence continues at coordinate 35,763,568 of OY987256.1, forward strand.
AAAAAAATTGTGCGGGCATTGTGTATTTTTAGTGTAATTTATGTGATAAAAATTACCACAAATTCTAACCTAAAAAATATTTTTTTTTTTGTAAATAAAAATAAACTATATACTTTAATAGTTTTTAATAATAATTTAATTTTTAATAATAAATAAGTGTGCTAAAAGCAATTTAAATTACATATATGTGTACATAATTAAGTGCAATTTTTTTTACTTATAAGCTTTTTGTTGGATTTTATAATGCCGAGACATTGTGTGGTGCAGGGTTGTAGATAAAATTATGTTCCTTCTGCACCATCAATTCCTACTTTTGGATTTCCTAAAGATAAGGAATTAAATTTAAAGTGGATTCGTGCTATTTGTAGATCTGATTGCCTGCCCACCAATGAACGCAACAAAGATAAATCATTAATTTGACGAAAATTTGATTTACCTGCTGATACTGGTACAGTTCGTGCACTTATTGAACATAAACCTGCCGATGTACAATAATAATGAACAATAATAAATAATAAAATACAAACTAGATTTCTAAAAGAAAATAAAACCTCAGAATGAAAAAGACTGTTGTTATAAAATTGATTAAAAAATATTAAATTTGTAAAATTAAAAAAAAAAAACAGTAAATATTATTATTATAATAATTATTTGACGCTTATTTAAGGAGAAGAAATTATATTAAAATATAGATAACCGAATAAAGTACGAAAATTTAAATTTAAATATTATATTATATTAAAAAAAAACTAATATTCAATTTGTAATTTGTATGTTTTGTTGATTCATATTATACTATACATAATTATAAAATTACATATTTTTTTGTAAAAATACAAAAAAAAAAAAACAATTCCTAAAAGTTAAATCTCAGAGGTTTTTATTATCAAATATATTAAAAAATATTAATTGTTTTTTTTTTTTGTAATTGATAAATATATGTTTATTTCGATCGGCCTTTCTTGTAGTTTTCGAATTTATAATTATTTGTAAAAAAAAATATATATATGTATATATAATTAAGGTTATCCATTCAAGTTAAAATTTATTAATTAATAAAAAAAACTATAATAATATTATATTAAAAATAATTAAAAATAATAATTAAAGCGTAAGCATTTTAATTTATTAATTATAAGACTAAAATATCAATTTTAATTATATAATTGCTTTTTTTTATTTTGTTATTGCTTTTTTTATTTATATGACTGAAAATTCGCTTGTTATTCTTATTTTTATTTTTTATGTAGTTATTAATTAGCATGTAGAAAACTAAATATTCCTTTTATTTTGCTATTATTTTTAAAAATCATTGGTTATATATTTATTTTTACCATATGAAAAATAAATATATAATATATGCAATATATGAAATGAAATGTTCCTATTAATTTTGTTATTATTTTTTTGTTATTAATTTTTTAACTAATTTTTTATTTAAACTGAAATATCAGTATTTTAATAATTATAATTATTAATAATTATAATTTTTTGTTATATATTATTAATATTATTTTATTTTTTATGTACACGCGATGTGATGTGACGTGGCATAAGAATTCCTGCATTACAACATGAGTTCCAAACAATAATGAATTACAACAAAAATTTAATTTTCTTTTATTATTATTATATTTTATAATTATTATAATATTCTTAAAAAAAATTGTAAATAAAAAAGATATATATTTGTTATAAAATATAAATAACAAGAGTTTTCGTTTCATTTCAATACAAAATTTTCATATCAACATATACAAATTTTGTAAAAAAGTGTGACTAGATTTTGCGCGCATGTGTTAGTGTGAAATCTAATTTCTGGGCTTGTAAAATAGTGAAGGTTTTGATAGTAGCAAAAAAGTAGTAAAAAAAACCATTAGCTTTTTGCAATTAACTTATGGTTCGAAATCTATATATAATTAGTAAGTTGCAAATTACAAAAGTCGAGTTAACAATGGAAAATATATATATATAGACATATTTAATGTCTATACACTAGAGCCTCGAGTTGCGTTGTTCCAACTTGCGTCCTTTCGAGTTGCGCCAAAAAAATTTTTGATACCCTAATTTTGAGTTGCGTTGCTAATTTTCGAAATGCGTCGAAAAAAAGTTTTAAAATAAAATTTAATCGAAAAATAGCATAACGTCTATATTCAACAATCAAAATTTAAACCGAAACTAGAATGCCATGATTTATTTTTAAATGCAGCTGCAAATGAAATAATTTTTTATTGAGTATTTATTAGTATAAAAGTTTAGTTCTTAGTTGTTTGCATAACTTATAACTTATAACGTTCAAGTGTTTCTTGCCTTTTTAATAATAATTGTTTTAAATTCTAAAAACTCAATTACAATATATATATATACATTTCTCAAAGGTATTACATTTTGTTTATTATTTTTTGGGTTTGTAATTGATTTTTTGAAATATTTTTTATTGCCCTATTGTAGAATAGAATTATGAATCGTAAACGATCGTCAGATGAAAATGGTAAAAAATCTACGAAAAGAAATAAAAAAGTAATATCTTTGGACGTAAAACATGATATTTTACAACGTTTCCAAGCGGGAGAAAAAGCGGTTTTCATTGGTAGAGCTCTCGGGCTAGCTCCAACAACAGTAAGAACTATCTGCAATCGCGATGCAAAACAAATCAAAACATTATATGAAGCAGCAACAGATTCCCAATTAAAAAGTACTGTTATAAATCGAAATGCATTAATAGTTAAAATGGAATCTCTACTTTTAATTTGGATTGAACATCAAACTCAAAAAAGTATGCCGCTGAGCAAAATGGTTATTCAAGCCAAAGCTAAATCTATTTACGATGATCTGCAAGAAAAACTTCCAATATCGAATAAAGCAATTTATGAACAATTTAACGCTAGTGGTGGATGGTTTGAGCGTTTTAAATTTCGCGGAAATCTGCACAACATTTGTTTAAAAGGTGAGGCAGCTAGTGCAGATCTCACAGCAGCAAATGGTTTTAATAAAATATTGAAGGCTGTTATACAGGAAGGTGGCTACAGTTCTAAACAGGTGTTTAATATTGATGAAACAGGTTTGTTTTGGAAACGTCTGCCGAAAAGAACCTATATTTCAAAAACAGAATCTTCTGCACCTGGCTTTAAAGTAAGTAAAGATCGCCTAACTTTACTTCTTGGAGGCAATGCCAATGGTGACTTCAAACTAAAACCATTGTTAGTTTATCAGGCTGAGAATCCTAGAGCTCTAAAAGGTGTTGATAAAAGAAATCTTCCTGTACATTGGCGATCTAATAAAAAAGCTTGGGTCACTGGTTCTTTGTTTGTTGATTGGTTGGGCAAATGCGCCATTCCTGAGTTCAAAAACTATTGCGAACGGGAAAATTTGACTTTTAAAATATTGGTACTACTGGATAATGCACCAGGACATCCAACATATATAGATGATCTATCAGATAATGTAAAATTTTTATTTATGCCTCCAAACCAAACACAACTTCACTTATTCAACCAATGGATCAAGGAGTAATCTCAAATTTTAAGTCATACTATATTCGCCGGACATTTAAACAGCTACTGCATGCTGCCGATGCGGATGAAGAAACTTCTATGGCTGTATTTTGGAAAAACTACAATGTATTGAAAGCTGTTAAAAATATTGGTGATTCTTGGGCAGAAGTAAAATCCTTTTGTATGAAGGGTGTATGGCGAAAAATATGGCCAGAATGTACAGCAACTTTTACGGAAGTTGACGATGTGCCATTAGTTCGGGCAGAAATAGTTAACTTAGCCCAAGAAGCTCATTTCGAAGGATTGGACGAGGCCGATTTCGATGAAATTTTAAATGTAGAAGAGGATTTTGATGTCAGTACCGCAGATTTAATTGAAATGGCTCAAAATATTTATGAGAATGACGACAATTCCGTAGAAGTACCAGAAGTGAAACAATTAACAACAAAGGGTATGGGGAAAGCAATTAAATTAATATCTGAAGCATTAGAAATATTTGCTGCAGAAGATCCAGATACTGATCAAAGTGCAAAGGTTACTCAAGCTGTAGAGGCCTCCATCAGCTGTTATAAAAAAAATTATTTGGATAAAAAACAAAAGGCTGTTCAAATAACTCTGAATAATTTTATAATAAAACAACCAAAAGAAAAGCAAATGCCAAATCCTGAACCAACGTATGAAATAGAATCTGAATAAATTCTATAAATTTATGTTGCTTCATTATTTTACATTATTTTAAAATTCGTTTAATGTTTGCATTAGTTTTTGGTTTAATAAAACTTATTAAATAATAGTTAATCTATTCATACCTATTTTTTATTTAAATATGTAGCAATATAACTAATTTTTTTTTTAAAAACATGGATTTCAGATTTTATCGGAACCTATTATATAAAAACAGGTACAAATGTATACAAAATTAAAATTCGAATTGCGTTGTTTTGAGATGCGTCGCGATTTATTGTAACGCATTAACGACGCAACTCGAGGCTCTAGTGTATATATATATATATATTCCATTGTACATAACAAAACGAAAATATTATTGAAAACCAGTGTTGCAAAACGTTACGTGTAACGTAACACTATAACGGAATAACGAAATGATTTTGCAAAATAGCGTTACGTAACGTTATAGAATTACCAATATCGTATCATAACGAAAAACATAACGCTAATTCTTTTATATTTCGTTACATTTATATTTAAAAGAAATTTTTTTTAAAAAAAAAATTATATTTATTGACAATCGCAATTCCTATAAATAATCAAAGTTTTAATACGGCTATATTGTTTGTAGGGTCTTTTACGCTATTATGGCAACATTGCTAAACGTCTATTTATGATTGTAATTGGACATATATTTTGTGTTGTCATTGTCACTGTCACTGTGCCAACTGCTTTCAAAATATTCAATCAAATTTAAATTATTTTATAAAATTTACATATTTTTTTTCTAATACGTGTAATTTAATGTGATTTTTTTATTTGGTATTTGTTATTATTCTGCAGATTGTGCTCTCTTGAATTTGGTAAGTGATAATAAGTATTTTTTTTCGGAATTTTATAATCATTTTAATTTTAATTTTAAATATAAAACATGAATAGTGATCTAACAAAAAGTTATGTTGTCAAAACTTTTTAATCTCACAGATATGGGTCGATATATTAGTGAAGAAAACAAAAGCATTCAGCAGCAATTTGAAAAGGAAATAAATGGAAAAAGTAAATGTAAACTCTGCAATGATGATACTTTTATTCCTGGATCGCATTCTGGCAATTTGAGAATACATTTAAAACGGAAACATCCAGATATACTTCAAAATATCGAATCTAGCAAAAAACCACATATTTCTAATCAAAAAACTTTAGTAGAAATGGGAGTTATTACGAAGAAAAAAACTGTATCAATCCAAATTAGTTCTGAAGAAATGTTCGAACATTGCGTAGAACTTGTTACTATATAAACGGTTTACCATTATGTGCCTTAGAATGTAGTGGAATGAGGCATTTTTTCGATCCCATTTGCCAACAATTGGGTATAACGATTAATCGTCAAAATGTTCGTCAGCATATCACAAATAAGTCAAAACTCTACAAAGATTTAATATCAAAAGAAGTTAAAAATAAAATTTTGTCTGTCAAAGTAGACAGTGCCACTAGATTAGATAGATCTGTACTCGGAATAAACATCCAATTTGAAAAAAACAATGAAATTTGTATTCGAACCTTAGCTGTCAAGGAGTTAAGAGAAAAACATACGGCTTATTACATTGGTGAACAAATTATAGAAGTTTTGTGTAAATATAATATAAAACTAGAGCAAATATATACTTTCACAACCGACAATGGACGTAACATGATAAAATCAGCTGAGCTACTTGGTATTGCGCAAGAAGGCGAAAATTTTAATGAAATAAACGAAGATTTAAGTTATGATGACGAAGAACTCAATAGCTTTATTGTTAGTCGCAATAAAAAAAATTTGTCGATTTTAACCTCCGTAAAATGTATGACGCACACTTTACAGCTAGCCATCAATGATGTAATTACAAAGGTGGAAGTGTATAAAACAATAATTGCAAAATGTCTTTCCGTTGTCATTAAGCTACGTAATCCAACCGTTCTTGCTCTAATAAAAGCAAAAGGATTAAAAAAACCACAACGAAATGTAATAACAAGATGGAATTCTACTTACACTATGGTTATACGATTAATGGAACTGCGTGAATTTTGTGAAGAAATGAAGGATGTGCATCCTGAACTTGACGTGTGTAATACGGATTGGAATAGAATGGAAAAACTAATAGAGACACTTAAGTATCCGTGTGAAGCCACTATTCGCCTTCAGTCACAACAGTTAACAATGAGCCAAGCCTATGCAATATGGTACAAGTGCAAACTGGAGTTATTTAGAATTGATTCGAATTTTTCAGAATATCTTAAATCAAGTATGGAAAAGAGAGAAAAATTATTATCAAAATGTGGACCTACTATGGGTGCAGTTTATTTAGATCCACGTTATCAAAATTTATTGAGCGATACTGAAAAGGAATTGGCAAAAAAACACTTAATAAACTTATGGCAATATATAGATAGTCTTAACGAAAACGATGATAATGATGTTGAAATATTAGAAACCAGCACAGAAAAAGATATAGATATATTAAGTCAATATATGTTAAGTAAATCTTCGAAATCAAAATATACAAGCTCGAATCAAAGCCAAGTAAATATGAATGAATTAATAGATAGCTTTGATAAAATGCAAATTATGCCAACAAACACTAATGTGTTTGAATTTTGGAAGAACAAAAGCGCTAAATTTGAAAAGGTTGCAAATATTGTATTGGCTGCACCTGCGAGTCAGGTATCAGTAGAAAGAATATTTTCTATGCTCATGTGGATTTTGTCGGACAAGAGGAACCGAATTGACGAAACGTTGCTAGAAGATATTTTGTTATTAATATGTAATAACAAAGCCAAATTTAACACTCTTCAATAAAAAATTCTAATATGATTTCATAAATAAGTTCATAAGAAAGAGATTGATTTATATTCATTTTTCTAATTTAATGTTCTAAAAAGTTCCTACATTCATTATATATGTATTAAGTATTAAGTATTATTATTATTATTTTTAATCTTTAATATATTAATATTTAAATGTTATAACTTTGTAATAATGAATAAAATAATATTTTGTTTTTGTGATAATAATAATAATAAATGAAAAAATTCAATCTATTTTTGATATACTTTTCTGTTTTTATTTTTTTATATAACATATTTCAGAAATTTTTCAGATAGGCATTATAACGTAACGAAATAACATAACGAAATTTGTTTTTTATCGTTATTTTAACGTTACTCATAACGTTAAAAGTTTTCAATTCCGTTTCATAACGAAACCCGTAACGTTATGAAAAATAATTCCGTTTTGCAACACTGTTGAAAACTAAATCTTTTTAGTAAATTTGTAATTTAAAATCATTTTTCAATTTAGAATTGTGATGTGAATTTATTTTAATTTCTCTTAAGTTTCTTAACTAAGAAATATGCAATCATTTGCTTTATAAATTTTACTTGATTATTTTATGAAATTCATATGGAAAATTGTGTATTAATTTAAAATGTAAAGAGAAAATTAGTTTTTTTAGTTCAAAAATTATAACTTATGTGGTGCTTTCACGAATAAAAATAAAAATAAGTAATTACTTCTCAGGTTAAAATGATAACAATTTATTAAATGCATGAATACAAACCATAAATTAATTAAAATAAAACACATTAGAATAGTTTTTATACTTTTATTAATCACTCCTTCATCTTCTAATGACGTCTTATACTAAAGAACTATACTGAATAATAAATAGAATATGAATAATGATTAAGAATAAGGAAAATAATTTCTTTAACTTACTACAATTTGACTATCATGACAGTTAATCGTCCAGTTTAATTTTCTTTACATTAATTTATTAATTTATTGTATTTTTAAATTTAAATTTATATTTCATTATATTTTATATAAATATATTTACATTTTTATTTATATATTATTTACATTTCATATAAATTGTTAAATGTTAAATTTTTTTCCATTTAACTTCCTTAATAAAACAAAATAATCGTCAATCAAAATATTACTGTTAAGGATTGGGTTAATATAACATACATATACAGTGAATCAAAATCAAACTCGTACTCTATTTAACATTACGATAACAACAAGAACAAAAATTAACAGTAAAAATTTAATATTCTTTTAAAACTAATAAAAATTGCTCATAATCAAACTCGTACTATTTTAATTTAGTTCATATTTGCTTAATAATTAAGCAAAAAAGTACTAATTATTTTTTATATTTTAATATTTAGTTGGTAGACCACAATTTTTTTTAACAGCCTGTAACCGTCTTGGCATTGATTGCACTAATTTTTCACAATACGATGGATGGCTCAATCTTGTTCCATTTCTCGAGCAACACTTTCTTGAGATAATTTGTATTTGAAATAGTGTGCTTTCTGATTTTTTCGTCAAGATGATTCCACAAATTTTCAATTACAGTAATGTCTGGTGATTGGGAAGGTGTTTCAATAACTTTTGGACAGTTATAAAGTAACCAAGTGCGTACTTTAAGTGCCTTATGTTTAGGATCATTATCTTGATAAAATCGAAATGATCTAGAAATTCTTAATTTTTCTGCACTTACTTGCAAATTTGATTTTAAAAAATGTAAATAAATATTCCAGTTCCAGCACCTGATGTACAGCCCCAAACCATAACTGAACCACCACCGTGTTTAACTATTGCGCGTAAATTTTTTTCTTTAAGTTCTTGGTTCGGTTGTCTCCAAACATTTACATTCCCATCTGATCCAAAAATGTTAAACTTGCTTTCGTCAGTAAAAGTAACATCTTTCCAAAAATTAAAATCGTAGTGCAGATGCTTTTCAGCAAATGCAATTCTCTTTTTCCGATTTATTTTACTAAGAAATGGTTTTTTCGTAGCTACTCTTCCATTATATCCATGTTTTCGAAGAATATTTCGAATTGTTTCTGGATTTGCTTTTTTATTTAAATATTTTTCTAGCATTGCTGCAATTTTTGCGGCGCTTATTTTAGGATTTTCTTTAACTATTCTTAAGATATAGCGTTATCATGCACATTAAAAAAATTATTTGTTTGAATTTTTGTTTTATTTTCAATCCGATTTTCTTCTTTGTATCTTTTTGTGATACACTGGACGGTATAGATTTAATTTCACCGATTTCCCGTAAATTTTTTCCGTATTTAAAATGCAGTAAAACCAATTTTCTTTAAGATATCGTCGACTGAGTTCTGAAACGCCCCATATGCCATTCATTCGGTTTCGAGTAAAAGTGATTTTAAGTTAAAAGTGATTTAAAAAAAAAAGTACGCGCTAGTTTTTCTCATTTTCTTCCAATAAATAAACCCATATTATGAGATATTAGTTAAAAAATTTCAAAGTACTACACGATCTAATTTTGAAGTTATAGCCATTTTTCTACATGGACATCAATTCTCAAATGGCCCATATCCACTTTTTTGAACACGATAGTTTCTTTCATACACGTGGGTCAAATTTTCTTAGATATGGGGCGATTTGTCTCTGAAATAAAAATTTAAATTTTATATAATTATATATAGGACTTAGTAAAATACATAGATTTTTACTAAAAGAAAAATGCAAATGTAATTTTTAATAAACAAAATATATTATAAAATAAAGAGATCGTATTATATTCATGTGATCACATATAAAAATATAAAATATAATTAAAAACTTAATAGGAATAAAAAAAAAAATTGTCAAAACAATTAAATTCATAAATAATTCATTGTGAAAGCAAATATATTAATAAATACTATTTTATATTAAGTAAAGCTTTTAAATAGCTTTGATCATAATTTGGTAAATATGGTAACAACTCTTTTATGTCTTCGATTTTTTCCTTTTTAATGGCGTGTTGTGGCATAATTCCTAATTTGCTATCAAAACAATTGCTGGGCGTTGTTAATGTTTTTTTGGTTGCTTTTTTAACCAAGGACTTCTTAAAATATTCAATTTCTGTCGCTGATGTTTTATATTGCATAGAAAATTTATCATTATTGTCATACATTAGAAATTTAATTTTGGTAAATGGTACTAAACTATATTCCAATTTACCAGCAATATTTGAATATACCTTAAAATCTTCAGGTAACATTTGTAAAATTTTGAGCTGTACTTTCTCACTTTTCATATTTACTAACAATTTTATTAAAGTTAGTGGACTACCAATTTCAATATTTTTTAAATATTTATCGATTACACTATGCACAGCATCTACATCTTGAATTAGAGAGTGTCCTGGTTCTGAAAATTTTTGTATTATACTTGAAATATTGTTTGTGTGCATAAATATTTTTATAGCTGTTGTATTTAATTTATTTTTATTTTAGGGGACGCACGAGTCACTCCACAAAGTAAATTTTCTTATTTCAGGATTATCTATTAATATCTGATTAAGTATTTTAACTAAAGCACTGCTAATGTCATTTCCAGCCCTTCCGCTGTGAGCTTCGGTCCAAATTGCACAGTACGTAATTTTCTTTTTGTTTATTATAGACGCAGCAGCTGTCATATTAAAAACATTTAATTTTCGTTTGTAATAAAATATTGATGCATTCCCCTTGGGCAGGTTAAAAACGCTTTGCATATGACACAATGTTTTGGATCTATATTATTTCGGTCCATTTCTCGTTCGATTTTTAAATAATTTTTTTCGTTTTTGTGAATTTCATAAAATTGTTTTTCTTCTTCAGTTGGTTCATGTAAGTTATTATATAGAACGCATTTATTACATTGGTCCTTCTTAGGTACAAAAAATGACAAATTAAAATCCGTGTTAAAAACTTTTCGGTAAAATGATATCTTCTCTGGTTCGCAAACTTTTTCTTTGTATAATAAGTACATTTTAGATAAATTTAAATGAGATTCTAAATATTCCTTAGATGTGCTAGCACGACAATAATGTGATGCCATTCTTGGAAAACTATTAATGTGATCTTTAATCTCATTTACTTTTTCAGGAGCGATTACTTTTTTTGGATTACGTCCTCTTTTCGATAAAGTTGGTGTTCCTGTTTCGTCCGCGTTTGCGAAACAACGATAAATTCTTTTTTTGTCAATTGCTAGAGTGTTTATAAAAAATGTCATACAAACTCTATGTATCATATTTTCAACTTCAAAATAAAATTGATATGAAAAGTTTTTGGCAACAGGTATATCTGAATCTACCTGTATGATTCTGCGTCGTTGAACAGGAACACGTTTCACAAATTTAAAGTAAAAACTGGTTTTCTCAGTGTCAGATAAATTCCAAAAACTTTTAAAAATACTTAGTCTTTGATTTTCAGTTAATAATTTTGTGCAAAGGAAAAAACATGTATGTTTGCAAGGTAATTTCATTTTCTTTGGTGATACTACTCTTGATTTATAATTTAGGTATAATTTTCCTGCTTGTCTTAATCTTTTATTAATATTTTTTCTCCAATTATCTGGCTTTCTTTGTCTTTTCCTTGATAGTTGGTTCGGCGAGTTTTCATATTCTAAAAAAATAAATAAAAAATAAATAAAATAATTAAAAAAGTGAATGTTTTACTTACCAGATGAACTAAAGTCTGAAGGTAGACTCCTTATATTTGAAATTGCTAAAGGAAGTACTTGCAAATTCTCGGGAATGCTTTCATCTGAAAATTTTTAAATTAATAATCTAAAAGGTTTTAAAACTAAATTTTACCTGTTGAGGATGAGTCAGATGTACCTTCATAGTTCGGATCTTGTTCAGTATCATCCTCTATTGAGTAATATAAGATAGTTACTTACATTCGTAAAATTATGAATCACAATATACAATAGAGTATTTTAATGTTACAATTATTTTTATTACAATTCTTATAGCATTAAAAAATAGCTTAGACTTATGGTTGTGAAATATATTTATTGTACTAGAAGCTTTAACTTCATCAACTAAGCCAAAAAAATTTATAGAATTTTAGGCGTTAAAATAAAAAATAAATAAATTTTGAATACAACTGTACAGCTGTAAATAAATTTTAATGACATAACAAATTATATTGCAACTGTAATAAATAATTTTTTATATTATTAAAATTTATTAACTTCAAATCAAGTAAATAAAAATAATATTTTTTAAATCAATTACATCTAAGCTTTATTTATATTACCTGAAAAATCAGCAACTTCTGTGTCTGATGATGGCGATATATTTTCGTTGTCACTGTCTATTATATCATCTTGCATTCTAAATTCAGAAAAAAAATTACAGGAAGAATAGACAAAACGAAATTTCAATTGTTTCTTACTCTAATATAGTTTTGGCGGCAAAGTTGGCGGTGGAGATTCCATTTTATCACGCGTACACTTCTTTTCACTTCAACTTATAAAACAAAACTGACAGAATTACATGATATGTGCAGTAATGCATATGGAGGTGGGGTGATTAGACTTAATTCTAATTTGACCCATATCCATATAAAATATTAATATACACGTACGTGGGTCAATTAAGAACTAAGATTGTTGTCACAATATTAAGGTCCAAGTGTCTTGCATATGCACATGGTTCATTTCAGAAATAAGCCTTTTGTATCACTAAATTCAATACAAAAAATGGCCCATGAACCAAAAATTGGCGTATGGGGCTCTTCAGAAATAACAAATGGTTGAAAAAGCGGATTTGGGTCATTTTTACACTGAATATCTTTGCAACGGTGAAAGATAGCGAAACGTGAATGGCAGCAAAAGAAAGATCATACCTCAAAACCTAAGAATGTACTCCTAAGTCAAAAAAAGTGAAAATGGTTTTTGGGGCGTTTCAGAACTCAGCCGACGAATATACTAGTTTGTCCACGTTGTCGTCCCATTTTGCGATTATTATTTTAACGATCGAACATGAATGATAATTTTTGCATTAAAATCAATAATTATAATTAGGATAATAAGTCAGTTAATGAGAATTAAAAAAAAAACTGTTATTTACTCAAAAAATTAATAAAAGAAATCATTATTTTAAATAGTAAGAGTTTGATTTTGAGCAATTTTTATTATAGTTTTAAAAGTATATTGAATTTTTACTGTTAATTTTTAGTTGTTATCGTATTTAATTAAGCATTAGTTGAACTAATACAAATAATAATTTGTTTCTCTTTTTTCCAAAAGAAATGTGTTTTTCAACAAAAACTATAAATGTAAAACTATAAATGCATGTGATCTATTGTTTCAGCTATAGCTGAATCACGTGAACAAAATTGTGTCCGTCAAAGCGTTAAATTAATTTATTCTATTATTAATAACTTATTTGCTGTCGACATTCATTTATCAGCTTATTAATCATTTATTAATTGATTTTCTTAATGCTATTCTAAATGTAGCATCCACATCTTCAAGTCTATTTATGTATTTATTTTTTGTTCCAACTAAAGCCGAAAATCCAGTTTCCATGGAAAACTATGGAATTTTTTCCATTTAACTTCCTTAATAAAACAAAATAATCGTCAATCAAAATATTACTGTTAAGGATTGGGTTAATATAACATACATATACAGTGAATCAAAATCAAACTCGTACTCTATTTAACATTACGATAACAACAAGAACAAAAATTAACAGTAAAAATTTAATATTCTTTTAAAACTAATAAAAATTGCTCATAATCAAACTCGTACTATTTTAATTTAGTTCATATTTGCTTAATAATTAAGCAAAAAAGTACTAATTATTTTTTATATTTTAATATTTAGTTGGTAGACCACAATTTTTTTTAACAGCCTGTAACCGTCTTGGCATTGATTGCACTAATTTTTCACAATACGATGGATGGCTCAATCTTGTTCCATTTCTCGAGCAACACTTTCTTGAGATAATTTGTATTTGAAATAGTGTGCTTTCTGATTTTTTCGTCAAGATGATTCCACAAATTTTCAATTACAGTAATGTCTGGTGATTGGGAAGGTGTTTCAATAACTTTTGGACAGTTATAAAGTAACCAAGTGCGTACTTTAAGTGCCTTATGTTTAGGATCATTATCTTGATAAAATCGAAATGATCTAGAAATTCTTAATTTTTCTGCACTTACTTGCAAATTTGATTTTAAAAAATGTAAATAAATATTCCAGTTCCAGCACCTGATGTACAGCCCCAAACCATAACTGAACCACCACCGTGTTTAACTATTGCGCGTAAATTTTTTTCTTTAAGTTCTTGGTTCGGTTGTCTCCAAACATTTACATTCCCATCTGATCCAAAAATGTTAAACTTGCTTTCGTCAGTAAAAGTAACATCTTTCCAAAAATTAAAATCGTAGTGCAGATGCTTTTCAGCAAATGCAATTCTCTTTTTCCGATTTATTTTACTAAGAAATGGTTTTTTCGTAGCTACTCTTCCATTATATCCATGTTTTCGAAGAATAATTCGAATTGTTTCTGGATTTGCTTTTTTATTTAAATATTTTTCTAGCATTGCTGCAATTTTTGCGGCGCTTATTTTAGGATTTTCTTTAACTATTCTTAAGATATAGCGTTATCATGCACATTAAAAAAATTATTTGTTTGAATTTTTGTTTTATTTTCAATCCGATTTTCTTCTTTGTATCTTTTTGTGATACACTGGACGGTATAGATTTAATTTCACCGATTTCCCGTAAATTTTTTCCGTATTTAAAATGCAGTAAAACCAATTTTCTTTAAGATATCGTCGACTGAGTTCTGAAACGCCCCATATGCCATTCATTCGGTTTCGAGTAAAAGTGATTTTAAGTTAAAAGTGATTTAAAAAAAAAAGTACGCGCTAGTTTTTCTCATTTTCTTCCAATAAATAAACCCATATTATGAGATATTAGTTAAAAAATTTCAAAGTACTACACGATCTAATTTTGAAGTTATAGCCATTTTTCTACATGGACATCAATTCTCAAATGGCCCATATCCACTTTTTTGAACACGATAGTTTCTTTCATACACGTGGGTCAAATTTTCTTAGATATGGGGCGATTTGTCTCTGAAATAAAAATTTAAATTTTATATAATTATATATAGGACTTAGTAAAATACATAGATTTTTACTAAAAGAAAAATGCAAATGTAATTTTTAATAAACAAAATATATTATAAAATAAAGAGATCGTATTATATTCATGTGATCACATATAAAAATATAAAATATAATTAAAAACTTAATAGGAATAAAAAAAAAAATTGTCAAAACAATTAAATTCATAAATAATTCATTGTGAAAGCAAATATATTAATAAATACTATTTTATTTTAAGTAAAGCTTTTAAATAGCTTTGATCATAATTTGGTAAATATGGTAACAACTCTTTTATGTCTTCGATTTTTTCCTTTTTAATGGCGTGTTGTGGCATAATTCCTAATTTGCTATCAAAACAATTGCTGGGCGTTGTTAATGTTTTTTTGGTTGCTTTTTTAACCAAGGACTTCTTAAAATATTCAATTTCTGTCGCTGATGTTTTATATTGCATAGAAAATTTATCATTATTGTCATACATTAGAAATTTAATTTTGGTAAATGGTACTAAACTATATTCCAATTTACCAGCAATATTTGAATATACCTTAAAATCTTCAGGTAACATTTGTAAAATTTTGAGCTGTACTTTCTCACTTTTCATATTTACTAACAATTTTATTAAAGTTAGTGGACTACCAATTTCAATATTTTTTAAATATTTATCGATTACACTATGCACAGCATCTACATCTTGAATTAGAGAGTGTCCTGGTTCTGAAAATTTTTGTATTATACTTGAAATATTGTTTGTGTGCATAAATATTTTTATAGCTGTTGTATTTAATTTATTTTTATTTTAGGGGACGCACGAGTCACTCCACAAAGTAAATTTTCTTATTTCAGGATTATCTATTAATATCTGATTAAGTATTTTAACTAAAGCACTGCTAATGTCATTTCCAGCCCTTCCGCTGTGAGCTTCGGTCCAAATTGCACAGTACGTAATTTTCTTTTTGTTTATTATAGACGCAGCAGCTGTCATATTAAAAACATTTAATTTTCGTTTGTAATAAAATATTGATGCATTCCCCTTGGGCAGGTTAAAAACGCTTTGCATATGACACAATGTTTTGGATCTATATTATTTCGGTCCATTTCTCGTTCGATTTTTAAATAATTTTTTTCGTTTTTGTGAATTTCATAAAATTGTTTTTCTTCTTCAGTTGGTTCATGTAAGTTATTATATAGAACGCATTTATTACATTGGTCCTTCTTAGGTACAAAAAATGACAAATTAAAATCCGTGTTAAAAACTTTTCGGTAAAATGATATCTTCTCTGGTTCGCAAACTTTTTCTTTGTATAATAAGTACATTTTAGATAAATTCAAATGAGATTCTAAATATTCCTTAGACGTGCTAGCACGACAATAATGTGATGCCATTCTTGGAAAACTATTAATGTGATCTTTAATCTCATTTACTTTTTCAGGAGCGATTACTTTTTTTGGATTACGTCCTCTTTTCGATAAAGTTGGTGTTCCTGTTTCGTCCGCGTTTGCGAAACAACGATAAATTCTTTTTTTGTCAATTGCTAGAGTGTTTATAAAAAATGTCATACAAACTCTATGTATCATATTTTCAACTTCAAAATAAAATTGATATGAAAAGTTTTTGGCAACAGGTATATCTGAATCTACCTGTATGATTCTGCGCCGTTGAACAGGAACACGTTTCACAAATTTAAAGTAAAAACTGGTTTTCTCAGTGTCAGATAAATTCCAAAAACTTTTAAAAATACTTAGTCTTTGATTTTCAGTTAATAATTTTGTGCAAAGGAAAAAACATGTATGTTTGCAAGGTAATTTCATTTTCTTTGGTGATACTACTCTTGATTTATAATTTAGGTATAATTTTCCTGCTTGTCTTAATCTTTTATTAATATTTTTTCTCCAATTATCTGGCTTTCTTTGTCTTTTCCTTGATAGTTGGTTCGGCGAGTTTTCATATTCTAAAAAAATAAATAAAAAATAAATAAAATAATTAAAAAAGTGAATGTTTTACTTACCAGATGAACTAAAGTCTGAAGGTAGACTCCTTATATTTGAAATTGCTAAAGGAAGTACTTGCAAATTCTCGGGAATGCTTTCATCTGAAAATTTTTAAATTAATAATCTAAAAGGTTTTAAAACTAAATTTTACCTGTTGAGGATGAGTCAGATGTACCTTCATAGTTCGGATCTTGTTCAGTATCATCCTCTATTGAGTAATATAAGATAGTTACTTACATTCGTAAAATTATGAATCACAATATACAATAGAGTATTTTAATGTTACAATTATTTTTATTACAATTCTTATAGCATTAAAAAATAGCTTAGACTTATGGTTGTGAAATATATTTATTGTACTAGAAGCTTTAACTTCATCAACTAAGCCAAAAAAATTTATAGAATTTTAGGCGTTAAAATAAAAAATAAATAAATTTTGAATACAACTGTACAGCTGTAAATAAATTTTAATGACATAACAAATTATATTGCAACTGTAATAAATAATTTTTTATATTATTAAAATTTATTAACTTCAAATCAAGTAAATAAAAATAATATTTTTTAAATCAATTACATCTAAGCTTTATTTATATTACCTGAAAAATCAGCAACTTCTGTGCCTGATGATGGCGATATATTTTCGTTGTCACTGTCTATTATATCATCTTGCATTCTAAATTCAGAAAAAAAATTACAGGAAGAATAGACAAAACGAAATTTCAATTGTTTCTTACTCTAATATAGTTTTGGCGGCAAAGTTGGCGGTGGAGATTCCATTTTATCACGCGTACACTTCTTTTCACTTCAACTTATAAAACAAAACTGACAGAATTACATGATATGTGCAGTAATGCATATGGAGGTGGGGTGATTAGACTTAATTCTAATTTGACCCATATCCATATAAAATATTAATATACACGTACGTGGGTCAATTAAGAACTAAGATTGTTGTCACAATATTAAGGTCCAAGTGTCTTGCATATGCACATGGTTCATTTCAGAAATAAGCCTTTTGTATCACTAAATTCAATACAAAAAATGGCCCATGAACCAAAAATTGGCGTATGGGGCTCTTCAGAAATAACAAATGGTTGAAAAAGCGGATTTGGGTCATTTTTACACTGAATATCTTTGCAACGGTGAAAGATAGCGAAACGTGAATGGCAGCAAAAGAAAGATCATACCTCAAAACCTAAGAATGTACTCCTAAGTCAAAAAAAGTGAAAATGGTTTTTGGGGCGTTTCAGAACTCAGCCGACGAATATACTAGTTTGTCCACGTTGTCGTCCCATTTTGCGATTATTATTTTAACGATCGAACATGAATGATAATTTTTGCATTAAAATCAATAATTATAATTAGGATAATAAGTCAGTTAATGAGAATTAAAAAAAAAACTGTTATTTACTCAAAAAATTAATAAAAGAAATCATTATTTTAAATAGTAAGAGTTTGATTTTGAGCAATTTTTATTATAGTTTTAAAAGTATATTGAATTTTTACTGTTAATTTTTAGTTGTTATCGTATTTAATTAAGCATTAGTTGAACTAATACAAATAATAATTTGTTTCTCTTTTTTCCAAAAGAAATGTGTTTTTCAACAAAAACTATAAATGTAAAACTATAAATGCATGTGATCTATTGTTTCAGCTATAGCTGAATCACGTGAACAAAATTGTGTCCGTCAAAGCGTTAAATTAATTTATTCTATTATTAATAACTTATTTGCTGTCGACATTCATTTATCAGCTTATTAATCATTTATTAATTGATTTTCTTAATGCTATTCTAAATGTAGCATCCACATCTTCAAGTCTATTTATGTATTTATTTTTTGTTCCAACTAAAGCCGAAAATCCAGTTTCTGCTAAATATGTAGTTACGAAACGAAGGAACCAGCTTTTTACCGCGTTGTCGCTCAAGATCGTGTATTAAAATTTTATGCAAATTCTTTTGGATAGAAAATTTTTGTTCTAGCGTTTTATTGAAAAATAATTCAATTAATTTTTCTTCCTCAGGTGC
Organism: Rhamphomyia laevipes; assembly: GCA_963920725.1. Classification (NCBI taxonomy): domain Eukaryota; kingdom Metazoa; phylum Arthropoda; class Insecta; order Diptera; family Empididae; genus Rhamphomyia; species Rhamphomyia laevipes. The sequence continues at coordinate 35,782,701 of OY987256.1, forward strand.
AGATAAAACATTATCGTTTCATATTCTAAAAACGGATTTTGTATCCACATATTACCCAAACGAATGTCATTATTACGCAAATTGTATTTTTAATTTCCATGTGATTTGGAAATTTTTTATTCAATAATTTGATAATAACATGGAAACATATCAAATTTACCCTTTTTTCTTCGATCTATCCAGATATCAAGTTTTTTAAAGGCTTCTATTTTATTATTGAATATAAAAAGATGTATCATAGTACCTTGCATTAATAATTCAATTCATTAAGTAATAAGAATATCAGCGAAGTAAACAATTATAGGAATTATAGTTAGATGTGATTTCTGGTCGCTTAAAAAAAATATTTTTACTCTTACGTCAAAACCCCTTTTGAGGACAGATTGATAAATAAATCTGGTATCTATATAGCAAGATGTGCATATTATGAATAAAACTAACGTAAAGGACGATATTTAATTTTTTAATAATGGACATTTTCATAGTTTGGTCATCAACACTATAACTTTGTTGACATGGTTGAACATGTTGAGACCAAGCGAAAAATCCCACCTTCTTCAGTATTAAAATCGTACAATATATTTTCTAAATGTTTAATTGCTTAAAAAAAATTTCTCGAACTAAAATTTTTTTTTCTAAACTTGCAATTTTTTGTTATAAAATCGGAACTGAAATGTCTGAAACATTTTCACGAATAATAAAATTTGGTTCTTCAATATTTTGATAACCAGAACAACTGCAACATTACCATTATTCATTTGCATAATTTTGCTCTTCACAGTCCAAGTCAATAAAATTGCCAATAATATCAATATACGGAAATTTCTTTTGATAACTGTTCATCCCTGATACTGAAGAGATTTTCAATAAGCTGGCAGTGATCCGTCATGAACGCAACGACACTTTTTTTATTATATAGTTATAATTTTAACAGGTTTCAATTGATATCGCTACGAAAGACAGCAGCTAACTGTTGGAACATTCAACATCCAGCTACGTTCAACAGTGTTTTGTTATTATCAGACCTTTGTACCAAAAAAATCTTTGTTAACTACTTTTAAGTGTATTTTTTGGTGTATTTAGAAAAAAAAACACATCAAATAAATAGTAAGAATAAAATATTTTATATTATTTTTAAATAAAAAATAAAAATATTAAATATAAATTTGAAAAAGAAATACTAAAAATAATAAATTTTTGTTGTCAATTTTATAACATATATTTTTGGACCGTTACTAAAGAAAATCAAGGACTTATTTATGTTGTTGTTGTTGTAACGTTCCCAGGTCTGAAAATAGATTAAAGGAGACTCCTCCCTCATTACAAAGTTACGATCTATATATTTCTATGTCGCTAAATTACTAATTAAAGCAGCTAATTCTACAGCAAACTACTAAGCACTAACTACAATAAGCATTAATTAAGCAACTAACACTACCTTACTTACTAAAGGTGGAATTTGTAAGTTATAATTTGTCGAGTCAGGTCGGGAGGTCCAGAAATTCGGCCACTTTGATGGGCTGTGACCACAGGTCAGAAGCTACATGGTCTGTCGGCTTCGCAGTGCAGTTAAATAGGTGGTTGGAGTCATGAGTTCCTAGGTTACATTCAGGACAGAGATCGTCAGTGCCAGGAATAATTCGTGCCTTATAGCTTTGCAGCATGTTGCACCAACCCGATCTTAATTGGGCCAAAGTGGTTCTGGTATCTCTTGGCAGCGATCTCTCACTGTTACTAATGGTAGGTGGCCTTGAACCAAAGACCCTGTTTACCTTACTCGAAGAGATGGAAGTTGTAACAGCGTTTGTGTGTAGAACTTTATGTGCTGCACGAATGGTTTCAGTATTCCAGGTGGTCGGAACAACTGGTGCAACACTGTCCGTGAATGACCTGAGATCCTTACGGATACTACGAAAAGGTAACTCATTGAGGATGGTGTCGTGGACGGGATGCATAGGATTGTGACAAGATAACAAGTATTGCTTTGAGAGCAACTTATTATGTTGAGAGCAACTTATTATGTTGAGAGCAACTTATTATGTACGTAGAGCAGTATTTTGTCGTGATTGGAGTTTGTTCCATTGAGTGTCGCTAAGAAATGACGTCCAAACTGGAGCGGCATAGCTGATGATCGAGCGACCAATTGCTTTATAAGTCGTGATGATGACTTCTTTGTCCTTCCCCCAATTCGTGCCGGCAAGGGCTCTAAGAACCCGATTTCTACTGCTAATTTTGTTGCAGATGGACTTTGAATGTTTGGAGAAAGTCAAGAGATTGTCGAATGTGACACCCAGAATATTAGGATTATTCACAGTCGGGATGAGTTCCCCGTCTATATGAATATTCAGTGGGAGCTTGACTTCCTTAGTCCAGGATGTGAAAAGCGTGGCAGACGATTTGTGTGAGGCAAGCTGGAGTTTCCTCGAATCAAAAAATTGTTTGAGTTCTAACAGATAGGGATTGATTCTATCTGTGATCTCATTTACGTCTGCCCCGGTAGCTGCAACTGAGCAGTCATCGGCATATGTTATCAATTTTACGCCAGTAGGTGGAGTTGGCAGCATTGATAAATATAAGTTGAAAAGAATTGGTGAAAGAACACCGCCCTCTGGTACCCCCATTTTCAATTTTCTATGGCTTGAACGTGAGTTTCTGAACTCCACATACGCCGACCTGCCGTGGATGTATGCTGACAGGAATCTTTTGGTGGTATTTGGCAATGTAGAATTCAGAATATCGTTAAGAAGAACCGAATGAGAGACCGTGTCAAAAGCTTTGGTTAGATCAAGTGCAACGACAACAGTGCGCCAGTGCGGTCTACGGTGGTTAAGACCGTCCGCAATTGTAGATGTTATTTCTGTTAAGGCAGTTGTTGTGCTACGACATTTTCTGAAACCATGCTGATGAGCAGCTAATGCAAACTGGCGCTGTAGCTGTGGAACGAAGAGACCCTCTAAAATTTTAGCTACAGGAGAAAGCAATGAAATCGGTCTGTATGAAGAACCTTCATTAGATGGCTTGCCAGGCTTGAGGATGGGAATTATCCTGGCAACTTTCCATACGTTAGGTATGGAGAGATTCTCTAGCGTGAGGTTGATAATTTTAGCTAGGAACTCGAGGCTATGCATGTTTAGGTGTTTTAACATGACCATCGAGATGGCTTCGTGTACATCCAAAGCATTGAAGGAGCCGAAGTTGTTATCTGGTTTCATTGCTTTTAGTTTGCGCAAGACAGGACGAATGGCCTTGTCTTGTGTCGATGGATGGTCAACAAACTGCCTGCAAAATTGGGTGACGCACTTCCTAGGGTTATCAAATTGATGTTGGTTGAAAGTGATAGCCGATTTGTTTAGTGGCTGGTGTTTGCCAGACAAACCGCTTATCGTTGACCAAAGCTTTCTGAACCCAGGCGAGCATTGTTCAAGGTGGCTCAACCACTTGGTTCGCCGGTGATCGGCTACCAGTTTATGGATTCCCTGTGTTAGTTGAGCTATACGCGCATCACTTGGGTCAGTAGCACGAAGGTGGTCACGTTGCTGTGCTAGCTGTGAGGCAGCTGGCGGAAAGTTCGGTATCACTTTCTTGATTCTACCCATAGGAATGAATCTTTTGGTTGCACTAACGATTGCTTCACGAAATGCTTTCTCACCAGATATTGCACTAGTAGGTTCCGGTAATGAACCAAGTTTGTCGTCAACGAAGTTCGCGAACTCAGGCCAATTGGCTTTATTATGATTCAGATATGTCCGCTGTTCAGAGACGACAAAACTATCCGGTTCCTCAATAGTTATAATTATTGTCAGGTGAGCTTGAACAGGTGGTAGTGATTCTGGTGGGAAAGTCTTCGTTGATGGTAATACAATCAGTTGATTCGATTTGTTCAACAAAACTATTTTCACGGTTATCATCCGGGAGAGAAGAGTACCAAAGCGGGTGATGAGCATTGAAATCACCAAGCACGACTAAATTGTCTCCGTGAAGGAGATGCTCAATGGAAGGTTGGTAGTGAGTACCAACACTGTTTACAGGTGGAATGTAAACATTCGTGATTTTAATCTCCAAATCACCTGACTGAACTGCTATACTCATTGTTTCTAGATGAGGATCTGGGATAGGAGGTTGGATTGTAGTGACAGGTCTATAATAGACATCTTGATGGAGGATGAAGGCGAGACCGCCTCCTCTGTCGGATCTGTCACTTCGGATAATTTGATATCCGTCAAAGGATGATAGAGAATGGGATTTAGGAATTTTGGTCTCTTGTACAGCAGCTATCAGAATGTTTCTGCGGAACATAAAGTTCGTAATCTCTTTTAGCTTGTTTCGCAGGCCATTACAGTTCCACTGCAAGATCTTAAAAGAGCTAACTGAATGGCCGGGCGGTGTGCTGTACAGTGGCTGGGAGGGAGGTGGAGTTGGATGGGGAAGGGGGGAGAGGGGGAGGTGTGGTGCTTATTCTGGGAGCACAACAACTACCTAGGTAGGAAGTTGAGTAGTCGTTTGTGCTGCTAAGCCCGGAACACTGCAGCAAATGGCACCAGTTGTTGCAGCCATTGCAGCGAACCGACGTAGTGGTTTTCTTAATAGGCAGACTACAGAACGAGCATAACCATATTCTGGGACCCGGATTAGACTCGATACCGGCTCTTAAAAGTAGTGTTAAGAGTAGATTGGCCGGTATGATCTGCTCTAGTAAAGAAAATAATAGGTCAGGAACAGTGTCTGAAAAAGAAAACTCAAATAATCCAATCTCAAACCTGTTTTCGGTGTGACGATCCTTGGCCTGGTGTCCAACTGAAGTTGAGTGCCAGGGTCTCTCCGGTACGTAGAACCGATCGTCGTGGGAGAGACTTATTTATGTCGTTCAATTAGCTGTTGTTACTTTAGTTATTAATTGTTAATTAAGCATATCCATTTGAAAATAAATGGATAAATTAAAACTTATTAATTTATTTAGCGATATTAAATATTATAAATTAATGTAATATAATGCCTAAAATAATTATATATGTATTAATAGGTAATTAAACCTTCGTTAGTTTTAAAAGGCCCCATACACTATCACATATGTTGGACAACAATGTTGTCATGCAGATTTGATCGTATGTGGCATTAAATAATTAATACTGTCGCCATGTTTATCTTACAAAATTTTTCTGAAGAATGACGAATGTGTGACAAACAGTACCATACACTGTCACATATGTTATCAAACATGCCGAAAAATCAAATTTGTTTAATTTTTATCAAACCGCTTGACGAACTGTGTGTCACACCGACAAACATGCCCACATACGATCAAATATGTTGGACAACATGTGTGATAGTATACGGGGCCTTTTAAAACAGATAAAAAACAAATTCTTCATTGTATTTTAAATTAAATTTAAAATTTTCATGGTCAGGATAAAAGGATCCATTATTTGTTGCATATGATTCATAAAATTATATCATATTACGATTAAAGCAACCCTTAGAAACTACATATATAAAATTAAGTATTAAGTGCTTGTGCTTCTCATAAATCATTTTGTTATTCATTTCATTATACCGTATATAAAAAACTTCAATAGTAATAAAATTATAATTAAAATGCAATTTACAGTAAATATCATTTCAATATTTAATATTTCCTCGTTTCCATTTCTTTAAATGTTGTAATTCGAATGGGATCAAAATCATACCGACTAACTTAAAGTTGGTTATCAATAACCTGAGCAGCTGAATATTACATTGCTCGCTATAATCCATTCGAATAAAATATTTTTTTATCGTTATAAATTAAAGAACCTTTAGAAAATATTTTCAACTAAATATTGATAATAAAATATATTTTTTTAATAATACATATTTAACTATATATTTATTATTACAAAATATTTTAGAAATAAAATTATGTACACAATTAAAATATTGTTAAAATTTAACATTTTTTCATTTTCTTATTCGATGGAGGTTTCGATGGACTGCTGTCTGCTTTTTTAGCTGCTTTATTCTTTTCCTTCTCCTCCTTTCTTTTTATCTGTTCTTCAATACGATTGATTTTGGTTCGTAGTTTCTTCTTGTAGATAACTTCTCGTGTTAAAATGTTCATTTAATTCTCGAAATTATACCATTATCTAAACAATTATGAATTTTATTAACTTTCTCAATAACTTAAAGTATTAGTTAATTCAATTTTGGCTTTTTATAGTTGAATAATATCGATTGGTCGACGTCCTAATTCTTTACGATAAATGTATAAATAATATGGAATTGAAGATAGTATATCTAAATTTTGAAAAACTGTTTTGAACCTTTTATCAGGACTGACTTTGTTCACTGCTGCTTCTGTAATCGATAACGGCTTTTTATTCTCTTAATGTTTGTAGTTTTTTCATTTCGATTATGCTGAGAAATATATGTAGCAGTTGACATCATATTGGTAAATATTGTAATTAAATCGCTCGAACTTAATACTTTTAATGCAACGATAATAACCTCGTATATTTACTGTTTAAAACAATATGTTGATAACTATACATTTTACATCTTTATTTATATTTCTAAATTAAAATGAGGTACATTTTAGTTTTACCTTCTAAAAATGCTGGTTTTAATTAATTAGTTTTATGAAGAACAATAATCCGTATTTCAAATGCGTAAGTGTGTGCGTAACCAAACAATGTATCGAGGTTAAAATTATTATTAATATTCATGTAAATAACTAATTGTGCTATAAAAGGATACAACGGGATATTCATTATATGCCGTAATGAATTGTTAAATAATATTTTATAGTATTATTATTTAGTATTTTTGTAAATTACAAATCTCTCCTATTTTCAAAATTAATTAAAACACCAATAGTATATGTAATTAATAATTCTTCTTCATTTATTTGTTCAAAACATATTTAAGTAACAATATTTATTTTGTAATTACTTTAGAACAAATATATACCGCGCGCACTTGCAAACTAACTTTGCGATATATATTTTTATAAGGCTTCTATTTAAAAATTAATATTAATTGATAATTTTTAGAATATCTTGTCAAGCGGCGTAGCTTAATTAATTCCCTTTTCTTGTTGGCCCTGCTTACTGTTCCAGAAGCTTTTGTAACTTTTTATTTTCCCTCTTAGAATTTCTGCTTTCTATGTTGCATAAAAACCACTTAATTAAGTTTCTTAATTAAACAATTAAAATATCTATAAAATATCTTAAGTTGACTTAAATTATTTAAAATTTATGTGCCAAAATTTTATATAAGAACTTATGTTACTTAATATCTCCTCACTCCTCTTAATTCAAACTGATTTTTTCAAACAGTTTAAGTTCGAAAATGTAATTTTTTTGGTCTTTCTTACGCAATATTTTTAAAATTTAAATTACATTTAATTATTTTCAACTCTTCTATAAAATAAGAATATTATAAAATAAGAATATAAGGTAAAATAACTTTCATCAAATAATGTAAAAATTATGTACAAAATTAATTAAAAAGCTTTGGTCCATTTCCATTACCAAGAACTGTTTTCTTATAATTTAGTATAGATAAAATAATCAAATAAAATTTTATTTATCCAATTTTTATAACCTAAAAGATTCAATTGTTCATAATGCTTGTCAACACATAATACTCGTAAAAAGTAACATAATTTTGCAATATCTTTCGAATTGGATTTGTGTTTATCCATGCGAATACCTTCTCTGAATATTTACAGAATTATTGAATTTATCATAATTATAGATAATTCCAGAAATTTGTAATAAATAGTAATTTATAATATTAACGACTGAATAAAAGCATTTGAATAAATCTACCATTAAATATTAATTAATATATGTATTTACATAAAACTAAAAAAAAAAATATTAAATTGACATAAAAGGAGTGAGTAATACAAATGTTAATGAACTTAGAGAATTTTCTTCCTTGTTGGGACTTGATTATGTTTATGGTATTTACTAATATTATGTTTGACTTAAGTTCAATAATGCAATTTAAACATTCACATATTTTCACAACGGACGATTAGGAAATACCCCTTTTATTATCAAAATTATAGTATAAAAGCGGTTTTAATTTGGTATTTCGGGTAGTTCGATTTCAACTTCAGTTCTTGACGATTTAAACAAGCTTACGCCTTAGTATCAATAATTAAAGAACTTATAAAAGAATTATTGTCAAGGAGAACATGAGAAGAAGATAATTAAGACCAAAAAATAATTAAATACTGGACGATCACAGTTCACAGCCAAGGATGATTAGTACATCGGTCTAAAATAACATTAGACATCAAAACATTCATAGGATATACATATTATACCCAAAAAAATAAAAAATAAAAGGCAGCTAATAACATGTAGTCATAAATCATCCAAAAGACTACTCGTCAAAGTTAATAACAAAAAAAAAACTAGTTGCAAAATGTATGCGTAAATAGCTTATTGAATTGACTCTTTAATGACTTTTTGAGTTAAAGGTTGCTACAGTTAAAATCAAACTTCTCAGCACTATTATTAACTGCACAAGGCATTATATAAAGAGTCCTAGTGACATAAAGGCGGAAAACTCCTTTGACCAATATTTGACGAAACCTAGCATAGAGTTAGCTCAGCTAACTAAATTATCAAAGTTTTATTGCTTAATTCCGAATAGCAACACATCTAAAAACCAGTTCCCGCAGTTTAGATAATAATAATGAGGTGGTTTGTTAACTGTAGCGTTTCTTTTAAACTCTTCCTGAAGTACGTAACTATCTTAGCGAGAAGAGAAGAGTTTAGAAATTTTCATGTCGTTAGCATAGATATTATTTTTAAAAGACTAATTAAAAGGCCGCGGTTGTTATCCTGAGAAACACCAGCTTTGGTCATGAAATTATCGGACGGAACGGATCTAGACAAACCCTGTTTTAGCGATTTTTTAAATAACTCCAAGGTGAACAACCCAGGAGCTCGAAATTTAGACATAATACGTGAGAAAGTTTATCGAAAGCTTTGCTAAAATCCGTAGTAATTACATCCACATTATGACCACCGCATTCCCACTACTAAAAACAAATGATAGCTAACATTTATTATGATATACAATGAGCACTCTATATAAAATGTACTTTCAAATTATTATCATGTTTTTTTTATGATATAGCATATAGGTACTGTATTTTTTTATCATAAATACGTTTTATCCAAATATATTGCGGTGCAAATAAAATATTCTTTTTTCGTGAAAGGTTAAAAACAAAATCCCAATTTGATGTATAACTTTCTACACTAACATTCTCTGAACCTGAAGTACAATAATATTATATTATAAAACATTATGGTTGTCATAAACAAAATTAATGAAATTAAGATAAAAGAATTAAAATTTATTTCTCATACAGACTATTTCCAGCTTTCATATTTTTTTCTGATTTTGTATGGTTTATCTAACTTATTTTTTAAATCACCAAATATAAATACAAAACTTTGTGGCACCAATGGCTTGGCTATAGTATAATATCCACAAAATTCAAATACCATAAAAATTATATAATACGATTATTTATTTTATTTTTACTACAAATAATTTCTGACAGTTGAATTTATATGGAAAATACGTTTCATATATATATATATATATATTATATATATATATTGTCTATACAATGTTCAAAAAAGTTAGGCAAACTACCAAAATGCTTGTACATCATGAAAATTTAAGTATTATAGAAAAAAACTATTTTAAAACTCCCATTAACAATTAAAAAATTTAGTGGGTTCCACTGAAAGATGAATCAAATTACAAAACAATATGTGTAATACTGTGTAAGTAATATATGTATTACTTCGAATAAATTAAAGAAAACTCTTCTTAATACTATATGTAGTAACACAAGAGTTAGAATTTTTGTCTAACGTTGGTAAAATTAGAAAAAAAAATGTTAAAAGCATAGGTATCTATTTTTTTTTTATTTTGAAATAAATTTGATGTTATTCCGAAAAATAATTTGCTTTATACAAATAAATTGCTTTCAAAAATTCTGTTGTCAGGTTTGTATAATTTTAACTTTGGTAAACTTCGCTTACAAAAGTTTACCATTTTTAATATGTTATCCTGAAAGTATTATTGGAAGTAATTCCTAATGGTTTAACTTAAATTTCAATTAATAATTTAAATAATTTTGGAATTAGTTTTTATTTATTTTAACACGTTCGCCGTTCACGCTTAGAAGAAACTCACGAACTAAAAATATTATGTTTCCATATTACATGATATAAAATAGTTTGATATCTTCAAATAAAGTATAATTATTATAATTTGATTATTGTAATTTATCATAAATTTATAATTATAGAATTATATAATTATATTTTTGCTGTCAGTGCCCTAAAAAGCTAAACATTTATATAATTACTATTACATCCACAGACCGTAGAAAATTAATTACCAGACCAGAAACTACCGCAAAGTTGTAGCTAATTTCAAGTAAAATATGTCCAATATCAATATGTGTGACGTGTATCGCAGCGGAAAATCCAATGTCACATATATAATGTTCAGTGGTGCATGTGTTAAATTAAATTATAATAGATATCCATAATTATAAATAATAATCCAGATTATAAGATGCAGATGCACTTTTAAGAGGAATAACTATATAAAAATATTTTTTGCATTATGGCGGGTTTACAAAATGTAAATGCATTTTTTATTTATGTTTTTTTTTATGTATATTCAAAATTTGAATTGTATTTCAATCGGAAATAAATTTGACAGTACAGGTGTTTCGTTGGCACTCATATAATTTGAGATTGCTGAAAATTAGATAAAATAACTTACATTCTTTCTTATCTAAGCCCCAGATTTATTATGCATTTGAAATGTTATGTACAAAAAATTAAAATATGATATGTAAAGAAGGTTAAAATATATTTTTAAAATCGCAATATGTATAATAATCAACGAATTAGAATTTTATGAAAGTAGTATAAGTTTTCCATATCTTTTTAAATTTGATATATCACAAAAATTTTTTATGAAGCCGTAAAAACTACTACTCTTTCTTTAGCTCGCCAAACTGTCAAAATGAAATAGTATGGAGGTTTTCTAATTCTGAAAACCTCTATATGAAGTTGCTCCATATGACATAGCTCCATATGATATTAGTTTGTGTTTAAGAAAGCCATAATTATTTTATATTTTTATATGTAAATTTTCTATACCTTTAAAAGACGTAGCCTAGATTTTGTTACTATATATAACTTGGCGAGCTAAAAGCGAGACAACTCTATACCCACAGGCTTCACTATTTTAGTTCTATGATCCTAGACTCAAATTTAGTTAATCTTTTTGTGCTTTTTCAGTTTTTAGCTGACTTTTAAGGTAGGTTGACCATTATTTTAAGAACTTTATTTTGAGCGATCAGTAGTGTTTGTATGTGACATTTTACATAATTTGCCTAAATAAGCGAACTGTATAACTTCATTAAAATTTATTATTAATAATTAATTTTAATTTGGTTTATAATCTTATTACAAGACATATTTTTTTTTGAAAAAGCAAATCTACCGTTAAAAATTCCATTTTCCAGTGTCCTATAACTTCGCTATGTTATAAAACTTGACATTGGTCTCATAGGTCTCATTTGAAATCGATTATAAAATATTATTTTGGAAAAATAAACAAATTAGAAAATAATTAATATTTACGATGAATAGAACTCTATCTCTTCATTCGTGTTAGATTTTTTTTATAACAATTATTACAAAATTTAATACAAAAGTTCTGTTTTTATAAAATTATTCAAAATTTATGTTACTAATATCACACAATATTAAAATTAATAATATATTAACAAAAGTTAATACAAATTCTGTTATAAAATATTAATAAAAATCCTTTAGCTTAAAAGTTCTTCTAAATAAAAATCGCTTTTAATATGTACGTCCCAAATATAACGCCTGAGATTTGATCTGTACTGTAAAATCTGACAATGATAAACGAAAATTATACAGCGTGAGTTTGACACATTTGATCCACGATACACTACGGTATTCCTTGATTCTTAACTGACGTTTTTTTTATAAAGAAAAACTGCTAGGGGAGGTGCCATTCATATTATGATTCTATGTTAAAAAAGAGATACATATTTTGGATCGTATCATATGTAGAGCTTCAGATTGGTAATTAAATACCCTTTAAAATGAGCTACAACAGATGTCTTATTTCAGCGATTTTTGGAAACTACAAGCCGCAAAAGTTAAAATTTACAAAAATAAAACTAAATTACTAAACTAAATGCAAAAAAAAAATAAGAAAAAATAAAGGTAGATCCTTAAAAAAAATGTTTAAACATTAATCATAATAAATTTAAGTGATTTTTCACGAGCCAATCACGCCATATTCTAATAGCAAATTTAGTGTACTCAGTCACATTGAAATCGACGAAGGGACAATAAGGTAAACATTGAAAATGATAGATAATGTTGCAAATAATAATGTTTATTAAATTGATTTTATAGAAGATATTTGAAAAAAGTAACCTCTATAAGAAAACTCATCGAATTCTTCAGAGAAGAATAAAACTACACTAGCTGTCGTTAATTAATAATCTATTAATAATTTCAGCAAAGAGTATAATTAGCAAAAGATATAAAAAAAAAAAAAAATTAATTTAAATTTTGTACACATTTTGTGACTTCCCATTCTAACAAAATTATTGTTTATAAACTCACACGTAAAAATATGCATATTGCTTATTTTTAAAAATTTTCAATAATAATATTCTCATTATTTTTTATTTGGAGAAAGCAAAAATTTCAGTTCCCATCATAATTTAATTTAAATTTTAATATGATTTGGAAGCAGATTCTGTAAAATAAAATGTATACTTTTGAATTTATTCCATCCATTAGTATAATAAGTAAATTTTATTGAAACATAATTAGTGCAAAGCAGCGTCCAAGTCAGTGAGAAATTCTGATATAAGTTCAACTATATGAAAACAGTTAAATTGTCATTCAACGAGTAATTATGGATAAACTATCAAGTGTGGTGTTGGACTTGATGGTAAAAAAAATGGATTCGGCTGAAATTTCTTTTAGCCGTTTTCGAGGTCGGGGAGTCCGAAAAAGTGTCCGCAGTACGGGTACGCATAATCTGCACATGCGACGCAACATCTCAGGTACAAATCTATAGTTTTAGTAAAACTTTCGATTAAAATTTCACATGTTCTAGCTAGAGCAAATAGTAATTATTATCTAATTAGAATTTTCTTGAATTCATCTCCAAAAATATTAGCTTTTAATTTAATATTGTTTGAATAGAGTTTACGCATGACTTTTTTGTTAAAATTGAAGTATACTAATGCAGATGATTAAAAATTATGCTTAATTAATTATACTTTAATTTTTTTAAAAAATATAATCAAATTCTTTTTTATTTTTCTTATAAATTCAAACCAACTCCTGGGTACTGTAACATAAATATATTTCAAAAAGTGAATAAGTTTACGAAATATGATACAACTGATTTGGAATACGGTATATATATTAAACCTATTTTATTTATATACTATAATTTTTATTTCCAATTCCGACGAAAATACTTAGTAACTATTAACATTACATACACTTTTATGTAAAGGATGCGTATTATATTCCTCTTTATACATACGATATATTTGACTAAAACATGACTTCCTTGTCTATTTCAATAATAATAAATAATGTATCCCAGTACTAGGTAACAGCGGTAGGTAATTTAAAAAACTTAAGTATCTATTAAAATATTTCCATTATTACATAAAATAATTTTGTGAAATTATGTTTGTTCCAAATTTATACAAGTTTGCGGTTTACGTGAAATTATTTTTCAAAAAATAAAATAAAAAAACAAATAAATGCGGAAAAACTTTGGTTGGTTATGTAAATAACGCTGCTTCAAAAAAGGTTATTGCTTATGTGCTAGAAAAACCCTTAAACTCCATCATTGGAAGATTACAATATATTTTAAAATGTATCTCTTTTATATGGAATAAAATGTAGTTTCAAAAGTGTGATTCAAATTAATAGTTTTCTGATACTAGAACTAGATCCAATAACGTTCGATTAATATTTAACCATTTACTATTTAAGAAAGAAATTCAACTAATTTTAATACATTTTATATATTTTTCGAATATAATAAGACCTAAATTTGATTATTAATATTTTCACTAACATACAGTTTTCACAGTAAATACTCCTTTAGCATGCATACACAGCAATTTTGTATCATTATAGACGCATATGAATCTAAATTATTAAGTGTTGAAATTTAGAATATGACGCACTACCTCTTAACTTGATTGTACGTCTTCATCAAAAATGAAGGATTAGATAGGTCATGGCGCATTGAATGATAATAAAGGTAATAAAGTCAAACAACGCAATCATGTAGACACTATGTTTGGCGTAACCATCAAGCTGTTGATAATGCAATATAATAAAATTCAAACTTTAAAAAATAAAATTATAATTTAAAAAATGCTATAACTAAATTTAAATAAATTTTGTATTTAGTTGTTAAATTGTACAGTAGAAACTGCATAATTAATATTTTAAGAGGACTTATGTATTAACTATGAAGTATTGTGATGGAAACAGATATGTTGGTAAAATGGAAATTCCTCGAATCCATTTTTATTCATTATTTATTTTTATCCGCGTACTTTGGTGTACTCGACCAAGTATCTATTCAAATGTATCTGATCTTCAGTGTTTTACATTCATTTGAATATGCAAATTCGTAAATAAAAAATTATGTAATATTTTTAACTCGGTACTCGGTTAATTTATATTTTGAACTCGGTTGAATTATTACCATAAATTATTTCATATAAAGTGTGGACTAACAAACAAAAATATTTTAAAATTAATATACACAATGGAAATTTGTTTAAAAAAGTTGTATATACATAATTAAAATCCATTTCAATTGCAAACAAAGCTTATAACTTTTAACTAAGGTTGTTTATTATTTCTTTGTAAATTCCCATTTCAAGATACACGATCTCAGTATCTCAGAAATGAGTTCATAAATCTTTCTTAATAAATAAAATTATGTACAAACTGAAAACTTATTAATGGAAATGCAATATTAGTACGGCCTTCTATTGCATATATTATGTGTAACGCGCCAATCGTATTATTACTAATAGTTATGGAATAACTATATAGTCTGGTCTGGTGATAGATTTGATGGAGTTGATGAATTTTTTTATGCGTTTTCGAGGTCGGGGAGAACTAAATTGCAAAAAGTTTCCCTGGTCTGGGCACGCGTGCGTTAACCAGAAGTATCTTTTGAGTATTTAAAACTACTATAGGGTTCTGGAAAACCAGATGGTTGGTTTTGAGACTACCCATTGAACGTATTTAGAAATTATAGGAACCATAAAAGTCTTACTTCTTGGCAACATAAATTACCAAAACCACTGCGAACATTTTTGGAAAATGAATCCAGAACACTTTTTCTAAATTTGTTACATCAACAAGCTTCAATTTTTCATGAAGCTATTTTAAAAGCTTTTGAAGCATACGAAATTTTGAATGAGTTAAAGATTGTAATGTTCGGTCAACAAGATTTCAATAAATATCTTAACAGAGTTAGAGAATTCAAATCCTACAATGAGCACTCCTTTTAGAAATCAATACAAAAAATTTACAAAACCGCTTACAATTCTTTAAATGAATGGACAACACGTTTGGAAGAAATGAAAATTTTTGAATTTTGAATAAAACTATAAAGTTACAAATTTTATTTTGACGCATTTTTAATGCACTTTTTAATAATTGTGGCCCATATAAAGAGAATAAACCAAATGGTACGGTCCGCACTCCTATTTTAAAAATTTATTGCAATAGAAAAAAAATAGATATTTATATAAATGTTTATAATCAATTTAACGAGGACTTACCACTTACGGAATAACTACTATATATAAATTATTCAAAAAGATGGAATAATTACCCCTATGATAGAAGTCGACTCGACTCTCGCCTCGTCTCGACTTTGACAATTTGGTATGATATAAGTCGCCCAATCACCCGCCGGCGAGAGTTTTAGCGAATATTCGGTATGATATAAGTCGCTCTCGACTCGCTTTTTGCCGATTACAGTCGCCGTTTTACTCGAGCAGAAATTTTTGGGCGACTGGTACAAATACATATATATATAAAAAAAGTTTGAATTTTTTTAAAAGTGATTTTTAAGTTATTATTAAAAAATTATATTGAATTTTAAATTATTAGTGAGATTTTATAGAATTTTTTTTGTTAAATATTAAATTTTAAAATATGTAAGTGTAATTATAGAAAAGTACTTTGCAATACTTCGGAAAGTATATTTTTTAAAAACCAGGGATAAACTTTTTAGCATGGTAACATGGTTTTCTGTCATTTAATAAACGTATTGCCATTTAAAAATCAGTGAAGTCAAAAATAACTACGACAAAAAAAAACCTGTTAATCTGTATTTACCCAAATAAACCCATAAAATTCAGCTTTTTTCTTTCTACAAAAATGTAACCCAAAGGAATTTACTCATTTACTTTCGTGGATAAAAGGATTCATTATTTAACAGGAAAAATATAATACTGTTAAATATAACTAAGTTACTGTAAATTCAATGTTAGGCACAACATCCAAGCAATTTAATAAAAATGGTATCCTTTTGTATGATATACAAATTTATATTTCAAATTTACGATATAGTGTATTCATATCTGATAATTTCGAGTTGAATAAAAAAAAGGAATATTGAATAAAAACAAAAATAAATTCTGGTAACACTATACAGTTGAATTATTTCGCTACTGAGATATGTTTTAATTCATAAAATTTGTTTAATTGAATTGTTTTGTAAATACATTTATTAAACATAATTTTATAATAACAAAAATAGATAAACTTTTTTAATCTACGGGAAGGATTAACATTAATATATGAAATCGTAATCTATAACCACAATTACTATATAAAATTCTTGTAGAAATTATACTTTGCTATGCTACTTTATTTTGAATAACTACCAGCAAACATAATGTAATAAAAAATCTTTTCAGGATAATTGCATATAAAATTTGTTTCATTTATGTAATATGGCGAAAAGTTTGACGACTGGGATTTGTTTTCATTCTTGTCTGTAAAATTCGACAAAGCTTTTAAATTTATTTAAACAATATTAACAAAAAAAAAAAACCATTAAAATCTTGTAAATGTATGAAAATACATTATGTTATGTTTACATCTATATATGTTTTTCTAATTGATATATACAGTTGAAATCAAATGATATGTTCACAAAATTTAAGTAGCAAATAAAAATTTAATGTAGAAAATAAATTAAAATCTTTTTATCCACATGTAAGATCTAAAAGAGGGCTTTTTGATGACATTGGTAGAGTATTTAAAGTTATTACTGGTAATTTAGACGACAAAGACGGTAAACATTTTGAACAAGCAATAGAAACTTTAAGCAAAACTCAAAATAATATAGCTACCACACTTAATAAACAAATTTCTTTAAGCACACAATCAATAACTGAATATAATCATATATTAAATCGTATTCAACAAAATGTTAAAAAAACTTTCTACATATATAAATTTATACTGGTTAGAGAAGGTTCTGGACGAAATAATATTAATAGCTCAATTAATAATGCAAAAATTGATGGACATAGAAAATGCAATCACTTTCGCAAAATTCCACATAGTAGCATATTAAAATTAGAAGAACTATTGTTTGGAAATGCAATTAATGATTTATATAAATACTATAATATCTTAGAATTAGAATCGTTCTATTATAAAAACAAAATTTTCTTTTTAATACATTTTCCTATCACATATCCAGAAATTTTCCCCTATTATCATTTATATTCCATTCCTAATAAAAATAATGCTATCCTTATCCCAACAAAACTTTACCTTATAATGGAAACTAAACACTATCAGTACGACAATGGTGAATGTATAAATATTCATCCACTATATTACTGCAAAAATGGCAAGACACCTGTTTCAACTAAATCAAAAGAATGTATGTCAGAAATTTTACAGCTAGATCATACTAATTTATCATCATGCAACCCAATACCAGTGATAATAAACGAGGAATTGGTCGAACAACTATCAACTTATTTTTATATTGGAATTTTTCCTAGAACAACAAAAATAAAATGAACGGTCACAATATCGATTTCACTACTATAAAAGAATCATTTCTCTTTGATGTACGTAGTAACTGCAGCTTTGGAACTGCAAAAGGCTTGTACCTAAACAGAGATAATCTTATAATTGGGCAACCTCTACTGTTACCATCTATATCTATAACAACTTTTAAGCTTCCTAAAATAGACGTCCCTCAAATTATACTTCAAGATATTTAACTAGATAAGATTCATCAAATTTATAAAGAACAAAGCACTATTGGTAATGAGACAATAAAAAATATACCTAATAATTATCATTGGATACTTCCAACAAATGGAATTTCAATTTCAACATGGCTCTTATCGGCAATAGCAATTTTGTCAATTTACATTTATAAAACTGAACATCGTAAGGAAAATAAAAAAACCCCACGACAGATGATCCTCCATTCAATAGCAAACAACAATATCCATATTCAAGAAGAAGAAGATGTATAAAGCCATTCTTCGTATGGCTTTCTCTGAGAGGGGAGGAGTAAAATTAGCAATAACATATATATCATATAACTTACAATATATTTTATCTCACGATTAATTTTATACTCTTATTTAAATTGTAAGAAATAAATTCTAAGAAACAAATAAATATGCTTATTACACAAATTCAAAAATTCTTAAATTAAATAAATTCTAAGTAATTAATTTGTAAAATGTAATTCTAATCTTTCATAAAACAAATTGCAACATAAACAAAATTGTATATTAAATAAGTTTTCATTTGTCTTTACTTAAATTGTAATCTTCAGTCTATTTTAATCAGTAAAATAAAGAACACATAAAAATTAAACATTATATTAATTTAATTTTTATAATTAGCTATATAACCATTGTAAATATGAAAAATCTAACCCAAAAAGCAAACTATTTATCTGTCAAATACATGTCAAGTAAGTACGATTAACGAATCTTAAACATTACACATAAAATATTTAAATATAGTAGTGGTTCTATAGTAGTGGTTCATATTTTATTTACTTGATTTTAGAATCAATTAATTAAACTGGTCTCGATTTAAATTATTATTACGTTAAAAGATTCACGTACATTTACCAATAATTATTAAAAGTTCATTTGCGTTAGGTACATAATTAAAAAATATTCATATTGAAAATTGTCTAAATTATTATTTTTTTCTTTCTTTTTGGAAATTTAAATTATGTCATCAAAATTAATTTTCAGGTTTAATTTTTATTGAATATTAATTATATAGACACAAATTTATTATTATACAAAATTATTTTATATTCTTAATAATAATAATAATAATAAATATTATGAAAGAAAACTTAATTATATATGTAAATATGTTATCTGCATTCTCTTATCTGAAACTTTTTAAAATGTATTCTTTTCATCAAGGTTTTTTCTAAAAAATATCATAAACTTTATTGTATGTTAAGTTGAGTATTTTCACTACTAGATTCTCTCATTTGCTTGGATTTTATAGTCTAGCCTTGACATTTTCCGGAATAATAGATTAAAATCAAGTACGTGTACTTTCGTAAAAATATACTAATTTTTCGTTTTGTAAAATTATAGCATATATATGTAATTAATTTTTACCAAAATTCCATTATTAAGAAAATACTGTACGTGATAATATTTTAAATTATGTTTTAGAATATTTTCAACTTGTTCTGGACTTTTACAAATAAATCTATTATACACAAAACACAATAATGTTAAATTTCTAAATTTTTGATTACCACTACGAGCAATGAACTGAACTGCATTAAAATTTTATGGTGTCATAAACAAGTCAAATTATTTACTTGAATAAAGACATTGAAATCTGTGTTGCTAAATTGTAAATATAAGCAAAACAAATTCTTGCTAGAACTAATCATCATTTTTGCTATTACTAATATCTGAGTTCGTATATCCATTTAGTTATTGTGCACTTTACCGAAATAATATAAAACTACAAAAATTGAATTGAATGAATGATTGAGATTACGAACTTTTAAAATTTATTACTATATTTATAGATCAAGAATAGAAGAAAATGAAAATAAATTTAATGAAACTAAAACAAAAAAAAATTTCAAAATGATGACAGTTTCTATAAAGCAAAAAGTAATCTAAATTATGAAAAAATCGAATTGGTTTCTAGTGTTCTTAAATATATTATTTTATATTAAAATTCCTGTATTTGAACAATATTTATTATTGCCAATTTTCAACATAAGCACTTTTTTTATAGAAACTTATATCAGCAAAAAAAAACTTTATATTGCCGAATTGGGATATCATTGTATGGCTTCTAAAGTAAAAAGAAGGGAAATATATATTATTAAGATAGCAACATTTTTTCATCAGTTTTACTCCATATGATATAAACAAATATAAAAGTAAGAGATTTTTCTCTCATACAACATACGATATATTTTAAATGTAAATGTGTACCAGAGTTGTTATTTTTGTAATGCATTAGCGAAGCATTTCAGTATTATACACATTGAATTCCTTTTCTACATAATTTATAATGTCGTATTTAAATGTTTTAATTACTAATTACAATACAGTTAGTTAATAATGACTTTAAATTACATTAGAAATAATTCACATTTTTATAGTGAAGTTGTTTAAAGTATTAAATATTAAAACCATGCGTTAAATTAATATAAATTCTATAACATTAATCATTTTATTCATTGTACTTTAAAATAATTGACAATACTTAAAGTAATTAACTATATAATTTATTTAAGTATGAAATACTTCAAAGTATATTTCTAAATAATTCTTTGAAGCAAAACTTTAAAATACTTCAAAATACCATACAAATATGAAATGTTTGTAATGCAGTAAAGTAATTCAAAAATTTAGTTTCATTTACTGTAATTCATTACTCCACCGCCATTATAGAATAATTAAAAATTTGACTATACATAAATATACTTTTGAAAAGAATCGAATTAAATTATGTTAGCATTACTCGATAATGAAACTACATAACTTTTTTAATTCATTATTTAACAACTCTGGCATTTACATTATGCTGGTTGGTATGGTACACATAAAATATTCTTTAACCGACAACTAGAAAACCATTGAAATAAAAATTGAGACTTTTTTTTTATAAATACATAAATTTTAAAATAACTTGTAAAAGTTTATAATATGAAAAGTTTTTAAAAATTTTAATCTACTAATTAAGTTTTCGTAAAAAATATAAACTTCAATCAAAATACTAGATAAATAGAAAGTGTTCTAATTTACTGTTGCTTATTATGTATAATCATAAATAAAATATTTAGTATGATTTAACTTTTTAAAGTTTTATGATTATTTTTTATCAATAATTATAAACAGTAAAGTACATTAGAACAAAAACATATGCTGAATCCACTTCGTGATTAGTAGATATTAGTCATTTTGAAATTAATTTAGAATTATTAATTATCATTTTCATAAAAAATTGTTGAATTGATTTTTGAATAATTCTCTAAGAACGATATTTATAAATAGTTGCGACTTCGTCAGTGTTCAGAAAAAGATTGATGAGATTTTCTTGCCTCCATCTTTTGTTTTATCTAGAAAAGATAATATTTAAATTTGATACTGTGATGATTTGCAAATGTAATTAATTTACATTTTTTCCATAATTTATAACACTAACTTTTTTTATTAAATAATTTATCGACAGTATCTATTTATGTTAGTATTTGAAGCAAATAAATTTATGGACATTTTCCCCGCTTGAGTCCTTTTTCCCAGTTCCAGCCCATATTCAGGTATACGGTCTTAAAAAAAGTGGTATTATATTTGAGAATTTGAGTTCTCAATAGCTTCAAAAACTATGCTTCAACCTATGCTATGAAGAATTTTGAAAAATGCTAACATTTTAGACTATTTTGGCGCAATTGAATTGCAAATTTTGCTATTTTTCTATAGTAATTTAATTGTTATAAATTTTCTTACAAAATAACAAATATAACAAATTTATTTTCTCTTGTTTTAATAAAATATTATTTTATTTTTGTATTTACTATACAAAATATATACATATTTATTATCAACATTATTAATATTAACCAAAAATAAAAAATAATTAATACTAAACTAAAATATTTCTTAAGTCACTTGTTTTAAACCAAAATATTCATTTTTTTTTTCATCAAATTAAAATTTTAAATTTTCATTACATTTTAAAACTATACCATTTCAGTTTCAAAATGAGAATAGTAAACTTCAAAGTGGAATAGTAAACTTCAATATAAGAATAATAAATTTCAATATAAGAATAGGAAATTTCAATATGAGAAATTTTATTTTGATTTAAAACAATTAATTTTGATACAAAATATTTGAAATTCAATTTATTAATATTGCATATTTTCTACGCAAGAAGCCGCAGTGAATTTTCTTTGAATGCTTGCGATGCAATTGGCACATATTGTTGGTGTAATTGTCTGCAGACCTTCTTCTATAAGGCTTTCTAAGGCTCTTAATCTTTGCTATTTGATGGTCAAATCTGAATTTCTTTTATTAAGAATACTTGACAACTTTCTTGAGAGTTCTCTTTTAACATAACTCTTTACCACAGACAAGACATTTTCAATTGAGTTAAACATTGCACTATCGAGTCCAAGTCTGAGCATCATTTTTTCAAGAAAAAATATACATTTCATGCTCCGTGGTTATGAGTTTTTTATATCAAAATGTAATATCTTTTCTATTAGAAAATGAAGAAGAAAATTGATATAAAACATATTCCGAATTAACCTGAAAATGAACGCTCATTTGGAAATATGCCAAACGGTTTTTATATATTTTTATGCACTATATTTTGAATATTTTTTAAAAAAAGATAAAGAAGGATTTTCTAAAGAACGAAAAATATAATTTATAAAAAGATACATAAAAAATATTTGTTTTATATATATTTAACTTACAATAAAATATTTCTTTTTTAACATTTTTTAAAAGAAAAGCTTACAACAATTTCAATAGAAACTGCAAATTTATATACCTAAAAATATAGAAACGGACAAAAAAAAATATTTATAACATTCATATACATAGATTGCCAATTCGAGTAAGAGAAGAAATCCGATTTAACTAACGATGAACTTTCCAAAATTTTCAATACCTACATATTTAAATATATTTATATATATAATTCTGTACAAAAATTTTTCTTACGACTTGCTATATGTGAATTCAATTAGCGTAATTGTAATCCACAATAATAATTAATGGAAAGATAGATTCAACGATGCTTTTGTCTATTTGCTTTACAATTCACTCACATAGTTTTAGGAATTTTTTGCCGTTGTTAATACATCTTCTTCCCACTAAATTACGCATTGTGTCCAATGTCAGAAGGCGAAGGCATTTCTTGTAAGAGTTATAAAAATATAAATATTAAAGGCGGTTTTTATTTGCCGTTTCCGCTTTAAAAAAAATATCTATATATATAATGTAGTAATAAAACTACTTAAAAATATAAAAAAAAGAAAGAATGTTAAATGCAAATTAAATCAGGTAAAATAATAATTTAGAGTATTCTTAGACGAATCATTAAGTTATGTATAAGTAAATAAGTAATTATCATTTTTTTGAATTTTTTGTATGATATTAATTATATATTATTATGTAAATATGGCTAAAACAATAAAAATATATATAAAAAAAAAAAAAAAAGGCATTTCTTGTATACACAATTGAGTAAATCAAGCGGCCATATAATAAAAGTGCTGATACGAAATTCTTTCTCAGTCACAGCAGATCCTTATCCAAATATAAATTGAGCTATTAGAAAAATAAATTAGTGTATATATTATTAAAGGAAACATTTACTAGATTAAAACAAAAAGTGTACCTAATACTAATAATTATTCCTTTTTTATAACTAACAAATACCTTACAAAATATAATAAAACTTATAACTTAACCCAGCAGTTAGTCTCGCCGCTTTGCCGTTCTTGCCGCGCATCTTTGAAATGACAAATGCCATTGGTGCCGCTAGTGGTAGGCACACTTAAAGCGGGAAGCGGCATCAATTGTATTTTGACATTAATTTATTTATAAAAATATTGGGTTGCATGATTTTATTAAAAAAGTGTTTATTAATTATTAAAAATTCCGCAATTAGAAGAAATTGAATTAATTTTAGTGTCTATAATATAACCATATTACTGTGTTCTTATCTGTGGTTACAAAACCAAAACAATACAAGAAAGGCAAATAGACATTTTTATGCTAGAGAGGATAATTTAGATCACAATATCCATGAATCCATGGTTTCTTTGAAATTGGATTTAAAACAATTAAGCGCAATGAAGAAGAATTTTTTAAGCATACAAGAAAGACCATCCCAGGGTATAATATGCTTCTGTCATTTATACCGCCAAAATTACTGAAAAGGAAATCATGCAATACAATTTGTCCCGAAGAATGCTTGGCACTAACATTATGGTCAGTCAAGCTTTTCTTGTGCTATCATTATCATTAATACTAACAGATATATTTAGAGTTGTCTTTCTCAAGGAGTGACTCCACATCTCCACCATATATAGAGCTATAAAGTGGGTAGGACAACCTGGGTAGCATAACCTAGTTGGTAGGTGGGTAGGACAACCTAGTTGTTAGCTAGGTGGAGAATTGTTCTGATCAACCTCCATCTCCAACTCTTCCGTTGACATCTCCTCCGCTAGGTTTGGTCATCATCCGATCACAGGAGCTGTTCTATTAGGAGTAAATCCTCGTCTTCGTCGCAAGGCGTACCTTTAACCGTACCCATCAGCAGATCTGCACCGTTCCGCGCAACTTCTATCTTCTTTGTTTCCGTTTCTGCTCGACAGACAGTGGTTTGCCATCCCCTGGTGTAACCCCCTTCCGCGCAGACGGACTTCCAAGTTTGAACCTTTCCAGCGCAGCCCTTGCTTTCTGTTGTTTGCGCTGTTGCGCACCCGACAGTTTCTTTTTCTTTTTGACCCGGACCACACCTCCTGGGGGTCGAGGTTTGGGTCGCGTTTTAACTCGTGATGGCCCTATGTTCTCTTCCAGCAGGCCAATTTTTTGTAGAAAATTTGCACCTATTATAGGGTGTTGAACATCAGCAACTATAAAAGGGTGACAGAATGTTTTTCGAAGGCCAATTTAATTTGAGAAGTTTAGAGCCTAAGGTGTTAATTACCGAACCGTTAGCAGCAGTTAAGAGTAATTCTGATTTAGATCGTTTTTCCGTGACGCATTTTTGTAAAATGACGGATAAGTCGGCGCCGGTGTCGATTAGAAATTTTAATTTGTTGCTAACGTCACTAACAAAAAGACGGCTTTGATTGATTACCTGTGGCTGAGCAATTTCGGCCACAGGGTGTTCTAGTTTGGGGAAACCGTAGAATTATTGTCTAAAATTTTGGTGCATGGGCATTTTTGTGCTTTGTCACCAAACTTTTTGTGATAGTAACACAAACGTTTATTTGATTGGCTGAGATTGTCTTTAGGCCGCGATCTTGAACGATTTCTTGAAAAGTTACTGCCTCTCCGATTGCTGTTGCTATTGAACGACATTTTTGAAAGTAATTTTTCTAATCTTGATAACAGTTGATCCAAATTGGTTTCAGAATTGTGAACTGTTCTCGAAAAATTATTGGAAAGTGTATTTATTGATGAAGATGATGCATTTTCTGTGGCTTCAAAAATTTTGTCAGATCAGCTCATCTGTTGTTTTTTCGCCTACCGAAACTAAAGCGTGACCGATTCGCAAGTTTCAGCGGACAGAGCAGCAATCGTGAGACAGTATTTGGTTTCATCTCTGTGTTTCAGCCTGGATAAACCACGTCGATGGATTATTCGGCAAGAACGAAGGTAAGCGAACTTTCACGAAATCAATAGCGTCGGTATATCCAGTTTAATTTCCGTACCGGTTTCAGTTTCCAGCTTCGACATTTTTCAGACTTGAATGATGGTTGGATGCACTGAGAAAAAAAAATGACGAAAAAGGCGAAAGAAGAAAACAAAAAGAGAAAATGAAGCAAAAAATATGAGAGAAAAATCGCAGCAAAGGATTCAAAGTGAAGTACAAGTAAAAAATACGTAGATAAAAAATAAAATAAAATATGTTGCGAAACGTAAAAATAACTATTACAATTTTTGTTGCATTAAAATGCAACACTGACATATAAAAAACCATGATTTTTTTATGCCATGCTTTTTAGAAATAAAAGATTACAATTTGAAATAGTATGCCATACAGACTTCCACATGGTGTTATAATATTTTAAGGCAAGTTTCCAAGTTTTAGTATTCTGCTTGCAAATTCATAAACAAATGAGGGTCACATTTAGGGGGTTTAGTTAATTCTACTGGGCTTTATTAGACATATAATTGTCAAATTATGATTCAAAGAGGTTTCGGTAATGTAAATCTATATGTAGTTATAAATTGTAAAAAATCATCAAAAATATATGTTGAACCTTATCATAAAAGACTTATCAGAATAAGAACTGATAACGTTTTTATGATAGAGCTTTTACTCGTATAGCAGCAGTATTGCGTTGAAGGTCGTCTCTATTATCTTAATTTAAGCTAATATAGAATAATGCAAATTTTGTAAAATTTGTTGAAAATAAAAATAAAATCTTGTATGAATATTTTTTAATATACTATGATGTTTATTTTCAGGAAAATATAATGAAATTTAATTTGGATAGTGAAATCTACGTATTTAAAAAGGATCGAGCCGAGAACATAATCAAAATGAATATTAAATATATGTTAAAACGAAGTACAGCTTTCTGCAAAATAATTTTGTATGATAATTGCAACTCATTAATTACTAGAAAAGAGCAATGTTTTTGGTGGCGTGATCGCTGCCGTTATTTTAGTGGCGTGACCCCTACACACACAGATATATATATATATATATATATATATACATATATATATATATATATATATACATTTATTTATATATATATATATACAATATATATATAATATAATACATAATATATCTACATAATACATAATATAATATTATATAATATATAATACATAATATACCTTCCCGCTTAAATGATAAAATATATAATAGTATACCATCATTATTTGGTTAAAATAATTTTTTACAGCATCCAATTAACAGAAACCGCAGGTTGTGAAAAACCATTTGAGGCACATCTATAAATAAGATTGTATGTTAAAAATTTGTGGTTTCTGCGGTGTAGCCTATTTATTACATTATATTGATAATATAGTGTAACACGATTGAATTTTAACGATTTCAAATTCAAAATTAGACCAGAAACTTTATTATCTGTTGTAAGATTAAAGAGTAAAAGAGTAATTTGTTTACACAGCAGAAACTGAATTAAAATTGTATGATATATTATATTTTGAGACCCATTATCACAGTATTGGTTTGGTAACCCGACATATTTTTTGTGTAGTTTAAGTTTATATTACGAGTAGTTATGAAATAACTATGAAGTCTGTTGATGGATTTGATTATCAAAAAATAGATTTCGCTGAAATATTTTTTCTAGACATTTTAAAGGTTGGAAAGTCTGCAAATTCAAAAAATAGTGTCCGGGGTATGCTTACACGTATGCAAAATTTACATGTGTGCAAAATTTACATCTTTTAGAACCGCTCGTTAGATTTTAATTAATATGGCACTCAGATTCATATAGTCTTCATCGTGATGCCCGTATAAGATAAGATCGATACTTTCAGTGGACCATGTTAGATATTCTCGTTTATGTGGGACTCTCTGTTGATATCTCTGATTGTCGTAGCCATTTTTGGTTACGATTCTTTGAAAAAATATTGTGTTTTGTGTGTTTTGAAGCTTTGACCGGCAAATTAATTCATTTTTTTTAAAAAATAAAATATTTAATTTTAATAAGAAAATAAAAATACGTAAAATGTAAGTGCAAAAAATTTAATATAAAATTTTTGCAATTTATTACTATATTAGTAATTTATATTTTTTTTTCCTATTACAGGGATTCATCAAAAGAGGATAATAAGTATGTTTTATATAATATAAGTGTATATTTTTTGTAGATTATTTTTATTTTATACAAATAGGAATAAAATTACAAATAAAAAACAATTTAATTGTTTGTGTATGTAAACAAATGGAGAGAGCACCTAGAAATAACCAAGGGAGGCTTTAAATTTGGTGAAAGCAGAACTGAAATTAAAAAAAAAAATTGGGAAAACTTTGCCGGCGATCTAAATAAATATGGTCCACCTATTAGAAGTGGAGAAGGTTGGTTAAAAGTAAGTAATTTTTTTTAAATTAATTTGGTAGAAATAAAAAAAATTCCATGTAGGTTTGGAATGATTGGAAGTCTGAAAAGATCTGAAAAGCTTTGCTTTTTAAAAACCCTCCACCAGTCGCAATATCTTTAGCTTTATTAGTGATTAGTTTTTTCGTGCCGTGTCATAAGGCCATATGTCATAATGCCATAATGGCTTTATGACTCACTTGAGTGAGTCTTTAAACCATATTCACAATTTTTACCAATATGGCTTTAAGACTCACTCGAATGGGTCATAACGCCATATGGCTTTAAGACTCATACCATAGATGGCTTTATGACCCTTTCGAGTGAGTCTTAAAGCCATATTGGTAAAAATTGTGAATATGGCTTTAAGACTCACTCAAGTGAGTCATAAAGCCATTTTGGTGTTATGACATATACGCCTAAAAAAAAATATGTACCGGAACGCGGAGGGAAGCGTATGAGGCTTACCGCGGACTGTGACGCATACCGCGAAGTGTAACGAATAACGCAAAGTGTAATGAATAACTTCTATTTTAAAAAAAAAAATTATATGCCGCCCTTTTCCGAATACTTCCGTAAGCAAGTTAGGTACATATAAAATAATTTTGTTTTTGCAGATTTTTGGAAAAGGGCAAATCATACGCCATAATGGCTTTATGACTCACTTGAGTGAGTCTTAAAGCCATATTCGCAATTTTTACCAATATGGCTTTATGACTCACTCGAAAGAGTCATTACACTTTGCGTTATTCGTTACACTTCGCGGTAAGCCTAATACGCTTCCCTCCGCGTTCCGGTACATAATTTTTTTTAGGCGTATATGTCATAACACCAAAATGGCTTTATGACTCACTTGAGTGAGTCTTAAAGCCATATTCACAATTTTTACCAATATGGCTTTAAGACTTACTCGAATGGGTCATAACGCCATATGGCTTTAAGACTCATACCATAGATGGCTTATGGCGTTATGACATATGGTCTTATGACATATGGCCTTATGACACGGCACCAAAAAACTAATCACTTAACAATCTAATTAATAATAATGAGAACATGCCACTCATCCTCAAACAAATCACCAACAAAACTTTTTGGCCAAACAACCGAAAATACTTCAATCTTGGTGGAATATATGGCACCATAAAACACCACAAGGAAAACATGCCAATGAGACCAGTAGTCTCCACCATTGGCACACTAGGACACAGACTTGCTAAACACATAAGCAACAAACTGATTATTCTTAAAGACATAAGATATAATATCAAAAACGTCATTAAGACCGAACTAGAAAACATTGTCATGGAGAAAGATGACAACATAGTTAAATTCGACGTAGTAAACATGTTTGCCAACATCCCAGTACCGAAAGTACTAGACATCCTCAACCACAAATTTTTGAACAAGAATTGAAGAAATCTTTGGAGTAAAAGCTAACAACATTATAATGATTATAGAATTTTAACTTAACATCAACAACGTCTTCAAATATAAAGAACAAACATATAAACAACTCAAAGGAATAGCGATGGGATCACCATTAGCATCTATACTCGCAGATATCTACATGGATGACAAAATAGATATCGATAATGATATATTTACCAAATATGATACCAAACTCTTTAGAAAATATGTAGATGTCAACATTGTAATTATAAAACAAGAACAGATAAATAAACTAAAAAGTATAATGGAGAAAAACCTCCGACTACAGTTAACCACAGAAGAAGAAAAACCAACAGAAGGCATTAGCTATTTAGATTTAAATCTACACAAAACAGAAAAAGATAACAAATATTTCATCAAAACATAATGGTACAACAAGCCAATGGCTTCAAATAGATTATTACACCAAACATCACAACACCACCTGTCGCAGAAACACAATGTGATATACCAACACCTGCAAAAAATAATTGAATACACAGATATAGAATACTGCAAAAACACATTCAGAAACTGTGTTGCTAGAATCAACAATAATGGATATGACAATAAAGTCATCACCAAATGTGTTAAAAAATACTACCAGAAAAACCAGTACATAACCCAAAACAGCAAATGAAATCTGGGATTTACAGTGAAAGAAGAGGGTATTATAAACAATACTCTGAACAAGTTTAGAAATGCAGCATAGCTTGGCTATGCCTATAGTTACTAATTTCAGCTTTACAGCCCTTTTTATGTACGGGGATAATAAAAAGCTTGGAAATATCCCCACGGACATAGATTTTTGGAAAAGTAATTAACGTATGGCACAAAATCATTATCATTAAAAGCTTGATTAAAAAAGTCAGCGAAGTGATAAGAAACAACTTCGGGATCATTTGATGAATGATTATCATATTTTAAAGTGGGAGTGTACCCGTCAGATTTCCTTTTAATATTAATAAATTTCCAGAATTTTTTCGGATCTGAAATACATTATGTCAAACTGCATTTGACTTATATAATTATCATATTGATCTTCTGTAAACTTCAGTTTTCTGCTCGTTCGTATTACAAAGTTTCTTTTCCTTTCTTTGGTGATTGTTTGCTGTTGTGTCTTACCAGGTTTATCCGTGTTCCTAACTTTCATCCTTTGCATCTCCTTTGTCACTATACAACCTCCGTAGTTAGCTGGATGTGGTTCTCCGTAATGTACACACTTTGCCGGATCACTTGACCTTCTTGGTTAACACATTCACTGTAGTGATGCTTCCCTACACATTTAACACATCTTGGCGCTTTTCCACAGTATTTTTGAGTATTCCGTAAGTCTAACATATTTTGGATTGCGGCACTAGTTTACTTTTTTTAGTGGCTCGATTTTCACTCTACATTTCATTATATGGTCGATTTCGTAGATTTTCTTCATACTTTCTTCCGCACTGAATGTCAACACAAACATATTTAGAGGTTCTTTGTTATTTAAGGCTCCAATAATATTGTATTCTCTACTTTTTAGTTCTTCTATAATTTTTTCCGGTTTGCAAGAATGATGCAGGTTTTAGCCATTACTCTTACTGGTCGTGATTACTTGTTTTCATACGAATGCGAACTATGAGCATCATTTTGATCGTTCTATATGATTCTTCATCCGTTATATTAAGTTTAATGCAGTCTTTATTGACTAATTTTGTGTTAAAATATTATTCTGGCATCACTGTCTTGACATTCTCGCAAAATTCGTCATAGTTGACAATTAGTTCCACTATTATTGGTGGAGAAACAGGTACCTTCTTGACTTTATTATTACGCTCATATATTTTTTCGTTAATTAAAACTTTCTCTTGCTGGGCTCCTTTATTTAGTTGTAGTGATGATATTGATTAGTTCATTTTTCTCTTCTTATTTTTATATTTCACCTTTATTTACTCAGTTTCTTTAGCTAGCGTTTCAGCATCAGTAAAATATTCCATTTGCTCATGATTACTTTCATAAATTTAAACCTTTTTAATCTCGACTATTTCATTATTTAGTTATTCCTTCTCTTTTTCTGCTTTTTGCCAATTATTATATAACAGTGTTGTTCCTTTTCAGATTCTACACTGAGTTCTTTGAAGAGGTTGTATGTTTCCTTTCTTTTCGTTTATTCTTGATAGACAATCATCCATAGTTTCTTTTTCTCTCACAGGCGTTTGCTATACTTTTCCCATCTTTTGGCTCTTAAGTTGACTGCGAATATCTCCTTCGATCCCTGAGTTATTACCCTCTCTATTTGGTGGTGATCTTCTTACCATACCAAAGTTTTTAAATGGATCAGCTGTTAATACTTTTTTGAAATATTTGTCATTTTTTTGCTTATACACTGGCGACTAACTTGATCTTTTTGTGAGATCAGCCAAGCACTCGCCGGCACGCGTGGCCTCTGTCGACACTTTGGTAGTTTATTTCTGTATTACTTTCCATATTATCTTTTATAATTGCATTTTATACCTCCTGCAAGGTGCATTCATTTCCGCCCCCAGGAGTCAGACGCAGACCAGGGAGCCGCCTAATATAGGTCAGTCGCTTCTGGATTTAATAATTTTATATCGAAGTATTAATCTCCGCCTAACGGAACCGATTAACACGTACCCAACGAAAACGAAAGTCCTCATACGCGCCTGTCCTTACCTAACCGGTTGTTTTCTTATTTATTGCGCTAAAATCTCGCTCTCTCCCGCTCTCTTTTCGCTTACAATGTAAGTTACCCAGGAAGCATCCGGCAGATAACTTATTTCGAACGTTCTAGGACGCGAGAGTCGGATTTGTTGGCAGAGCTCAAGATCTTGTTTCAGCCGGCATTTTCTAGGTTTTGTCAGAAGTGTATATTAGGGTTACGCTCTACCCAAGAGCCATACCAACCTTTTCCCCCTTGAAAAGTGTTGACAAATTGTTGTTTCTAATTTTTTTAGAATATTTTTTCACCAAACCATCAATTATGCTACTATAATAGCCCGATTGTTAATACATTCCAGCTCAAATGGAATGTTCCATAAATGGAATGGAATTTTACATAATCTATGTTGTATTAGGCATTGTGAAATACTGGTTTTTAACCTGGTTGCTTTAAGCAAATGCTAAATCCAGTTTATTGTCTTTTCTTGTTATTTCAAGATCGTGGAATGGTAGTTCGTAATTTTTTTCCATCTCTATGGTGAAGTTTATAGTTGCATACTGTTTATTTAAAAATTCTATTATGTTGTTAAAATTTTCCATCATCCACATACCGTGCCCAAAATCTTGGAAATAAATCGGAATTTTTAAATGATGTTTCAAAGTTTTACATAAAAAATTCAGCTATGAGAGGTGACAAAGTATTTGCCCATACTTGTTCCATGTGTTTGTTTGTAAAATTAATTCCTGAATTGAAAATAACTATGATTCATACAGGAATTGGTAACGTATAAGTAAAAGTATCTTTTTTCTGCAGGTACCACTTCATCATTTAAACATTTATTTAAATTATCCAAAGCTATTGATATTGGTATTCTAGGAAACAGAGCTTCAACATCAAACGATACTAAAAATTCGTCTTGTGAAAGCATCAAATTTTTAATATTTTCAGCAAATTCTAACGAATTTTTGACACTTCGACTCTTAAAACTTGGTATACTCTTTAATTCTTTCACCAACCATATTGACAAGCTATAAGTAGGACCATTTATATTCAATGTAATAGGATGCATTTTTTCACCATTTTTATGTATTTTTGGTAAGCCATACAATATATTTTTGGAACACTTGGATTGGAAACGTTGATTCCATATTTATATTTATCAACAAATACTTTTTTGACCATTGAAATCGCAGTATTTGCATCTTTCACCATTTTTAATCATTTTTGTTGATTTCTATATATGGATCTTCTGTTATCATGTTTTTCATTCTGAAATCATAATTTTCATTATCCAAAATTACTAGAGCATTTTTTTTGTCAGCCTTCACATAAACGCAATTATTTTCTTTTAAACTTTTAACTGCTTTCATTGTTAATTTTTGTTTAATAATTAATTGGTTTACAATGATAAACTGCTGGTTTTGCATTTTCTAATAGTGGATAAGCTGCTCTTCTAATCTCGTCTTTTACTCCAAATTACTCCAAAATTCCTTGGACCACCTCTTAATGAAACCTAGAATTAGAATTAGAAACGTGTAAGGGTTGGACAAGTAGACCCAAATACTACTGCGACCAATGATAGGGCTATGTAGTACCCTTCAATTTTTAGAGCTCACTACAAAAGCTCAAAAACGAGTGCAGGGCCAAGATGGTAGCTTTGCTATCCGAGAGAATAAAAATCTTGCGGTTTGAGTAGCCCAATCTGAGATTTCCACGGATGCATAGCAGCTCAGTGGCATGAACTTCAGCTTGAAATACGCTAGAGTCTTTAGTGAGGCTGACAGAGATGCCACTTTAAATTGTTTACCATATACAGCAGCTCCAACGCCGTGATTTGGTTTTGGAGCCAACTGTGTACCAGGTTATAGAGTTACGATCAAATTTAGGTGGGTTAAGGGCCCAGTCCTGGCTATTTGGAATGAGTATTTTAAAAGGCTTTTCAAAATTGTACTTACAGTCACACGGTTATTCACCCGTGATGAGCTTGTAGTTGGCTATTATCGCTTCTTTCTGTATTTGAAGATACATTGGATATAAGTCAAGCATCACATCAAGTGCACTCTAGAGGGTGTGGTGCGCATAGCCCCAGTCATCCCTAGACATACAATTTTTTGAATATTTTGTAGCTTCAACTGAGTGGTTTTTTGTTCAGTTTTTAGCCACCAGACAGGAGCGGCATAGGTTATGATTGGTTTGACAACCGAAATATAAAGGCAATGTGCAATTTTGGGCTGAAGACACCGGTTATGCCCTACTTGACTTTTACGGTTCTACAGAGCTAATCTAGCTTTGCTAATGACCTTATCTAAGTCTATACTTAAATTAACTTCTTTACTGAGGTCCATAAATTCATAAAAGAGTATAGGTTTAATAAAGTTTTTCTTGATTTGCTTTTCGTGAAGAGCACCATCGTGCTTTTGTTAGGGTTGATTTTCAATCCTGTTTCTATGCAACGCTTCAACTAAGTTGAAAGCGTGTTGCATGATTTCTGAGATTGTGTTGTGAAATTTACACCTGACGATTGTAGCTATATCATCAGCATAGCCTTTACTGTCAATGAAGGCTTTATCCAGTTTGACTAAAATAATTGCAACCAAAACCGTTAATGAAACCTAACATCGAGTTTGCTTTATTGACTATTACATCAAATTGTTGTTTAAAAGACATCAAAAAAGACCTCTGTGTCTTTAAACTGCGTAACCCGTTTAATATTTTTTTTCTAAAAGTGTAAGTTATTAAGGCACATTTTTCAATATTTAACAATAAATTATTATATTTACACCATTACTCGAAAGCGTTTAAATCGTCTTGAAGCTGAATATTGTTGTTTGGTGTGCGAATTATCTTATGGGTTTTCATATCATCTGCATATATACCGATATTGCTATTAACAATTATGGATGATATATCATCTATAGAGGCAATAAAAAATAACGGACCAAGATGACTGTCATGTGGAACCTCTGAGTTAGGGTAGTACGGTTCAGATAAAGTGGATCTAAAGAGCACAATATAATTTCTGTTAAAAAGGTATGAGAAAGTTCATTTAATTAGAAAATTGGATAAGGCTAGTTTTTTAGTTTAAAAATGATGACACTATGAGATAGGAGATCAAAGGCTTTACTCATGTAGGTATAACTTACGTCAGTTTCGAATCCTATCTCCATTGTGTTTGCAAACTGTAAGCAACATTCTGTTTAGTTTGTAACATTAGATTTACATTTCATAATTCCATGCTGGTTAGGAGTTAATACGTCCGGCTGTAGATTGAGTCATAGATTTGGAATAATGGCGAGTTTTGCAATGGACCGATAATTAGTAAATTTACTTTTTGAATCTTTTTTGTGTACTGTGGCAAGATGTTAAGTTTTCGAAAAGTTCGAAGTACGACACAGAAGCGAATGGCATTATGTTATGACAAAATAGACTGTCGATTTTTTCGACACAGTATCATTTGTGTTTTACATCTGTGACTGTGGTAGAGAAGCGATCAAATAAAATGTAACTAAAAATAGCTGTATTAACAATATTTAATAATTATTTTAATATTTTTGTTTTATTTTAAATAAATAATAATTATATTCAATAACATTAATTCAATTATATTTTTCTTTCCAACGCACATGTTACATCGTATATTGCTCATGAAATCATAGATTGATCCATAGAATGAAGCCAAATATATCCAATAGTTCTCTGGTAAAAACCAATAGCATAAAAATTAAAAACTAGAGCTAATTTTGTTCACAAAACTACTTTTGGTGAAGTCAAGTCGATCTAAGATTTTACTAAAATTCAAGTTCTTCTAACAAATATCGAAATACATCCTTAGAGACACCAAATGATTCTTTAAATATGGAAATTATTTATTTTAAATAAAGTCTAGAAATATGTAATTACTTTTTCTTGGCACATTCAAAACATTGTAGCGTTCCAGTAAAAATCGCCTTTCTTATCTATAATTTATTTCTTCTTCACTTTCACTATTTTCCATTAATAATATATGGGCAAAATTCATTATTTTTAAATTTTAAATTTAAAATTGAAAAAACTAAAAGAAATATATATACATATATATTTTTTTTTGCGTATAAAAACAAATGTCAAAATAAATTTTCGAAAAAGTGAAATCGAAAGGCGATGCGAGAATTTCTTAACATTCTGCCATCAAAACCATTAGAATCGATAAGCGCAAACGTTTCGACAATCGAGTGATATCTTAACATCTTGCCACTGGTCTCATATATGAATTTTCCACTAGTTAGGAAATATACCCAGTTTTAAAGATTGCTGGAACAAAATGGTTAATGGTTTAGCGAGAGATATCTTAGAATTTACTTATTGCACCGTTTATGTTTAAGTTTTGAAATAATAAATTAAAATCTATAGATATTCATGACAATTATGCATTTCGATTGGATAAAATTTAGTCAATTATACAGTTCGATTTTATAGAACTGCCAAAAAAATAATCGAATATTCTTTGGATGTATTTTTTTTTGATCGAATAGTAGTTTTTTCAAAATTTTAAGTATTTTTTTTGGTTTTATTAAAAAGTTTTTTGATTTTTTTATAAATTATAAACCAAATAAAATATAAGTATAATGAAATATAATTAACTTGAAAATTATAGATAAACTTACACAGAAAAAATTAAAGTCGATTTTCAGCTACTTTGAAGTATAGTTAAAAAATAATTCATTGATTTTCCTACTTTTTTCATTGAAGAATCATTTAGATGCAACAAATAAACTAAATTATATAAATCATTTAAATTAAAATATTTGAATTAGCTTTCTAGAATTTTAAATTTATTTTACCCACATAATTATTTATTGAAATTTATTAGTAATTCGTATAATAGTTATACGAAATTCTAAAATAATTTGGATAGGAACATTCTTCTTCACTATCGCTTGAATCAGATCATATATCAATTGAATCCATTTTATTATTACCAAAACCACTTTGTTTATTTGACATAAAAAATTATAAAATATACTTTTTTATATCTAAGGCAACTTATAAACAATCTTAGTTGCCTTATCCCTCATTTACTTTGGCTAACAGAACTACCTGTCACCCTTCGATTCGATTTAATCGAACTGCATAATAGGAAAATAAAATCCAATCGAAGAACGATCGAAGCCTTTCGATAAAATCCAATCGAACTACATAACTGGCATGATTAAGTATACATAGGTATTCAAAGATAAAAAAATTGTTTTTGAAAAATTATATCGATAGGATATAATTGGGAACGTTTCTACAAGATTATTTTAACAGTATTAGAAGCTAATTGAAGGATGATATGCATCAATATTAACTATCGGCATATTGTTGAACTACCAGTTCCGTAAGAATAGCAGAACAGCCAAAGAGGTGGTTAGTATTATGAGGGTCTTGGTGGTAGTCGGGGCAGAGATCATTGGTGTGAGGCATTATACGAGCTTGATAGCTTTGAAGAATGCGAAATTATTCCTATCGTAATTGCGCTAGGGTAGTTGGAGTTTCCCTAGGCAGAGCTTTTTCGCTCATGTCTATGAGCGGAGGACGTGTTCCAAGGACCCTGATGGCTTGGTTTGACGAGATTACTACAGAGACGGCGTTGTGGTGTATTGAGCTTAAAGCTGAGCGTACCGTGGTTGAATTCCGGGTGGCCGGTGTGGCAGGGGCTATGTCGTCTCTATTCGACTTAATGTCGTGATGGATGCACCGTGGAGGTGCCTCACTGGTTGTGATATTGTGAACTGGGTGGCTGGGGTTGTGACATGACAGTAGCAACTGCTTTGTGTGCAGCTCATTGTGCTGTCTTACGGAGAGCATGGATGTTTCTTCATGAAAATGATCAGAGTGAGATATTGACTGGCACCCAGTTGCAGTGCGAAGGGCGGTATTTTGTCTGGACTGGAAGTTTATGCATTGGGTGTCAGTTCTAAATGACGTCCAGATTGCGGCAGCGTAATTAAAAATTGATAGAAATCTTTTAATGGAGTCGGGTAATGAAGAATTCAAGATATCGGTGGGAGTGAGTGACCGTGTCGAAAGCTTTTGTAAGGTCCAGTGCCTCTACAACAGTACGCCAGTGTAGCCGCCGATGGCTTAATCGGCAATTTGAGTGGGAAGCTCGGCTAGGGCAGTTGTAGCAACATCAGGTCAGTAAATGGAGACAAAACAAACTTTTACATGCAGACAATACTTTACAAATACATATTTTCACTACTTATCTACTTAAATGAGTGCTAACTACAGATTATATGACTATGATTATAATAAAATAATTTAAAATAATTTAATAATAAAAGCAAAATACAACTTAGTAAGCGTTTCAGTCCAAGGTATATAGAATTAATAAGGTAATATATTGCGCATGTATGTTTTATCTCTTTCACACATTATGACGTCAGCCGGCGACAAATTTATATTTATAGTAATAATAATTGTAAGGAAAATATGAAATATCATATTATTTAATTATAGATTTCTTGTAAAATCTGAAAAAAAAACCTTTTAAATATTTGAAGAATAAAAAAACATAAATTTACAGATTAGTTTAATTGATGGTTTTATTTAATTTTCTGTTTTTACTAAATTTTTTTTTTGTAAATCTGAATTTAAAATTCTTATTTTATAAAAAACATTTTACATCGAAAAAACAGTTTTTTTATATCTGCATGCAAATCAATATTTTTCGATGCTTCCATTAAATTTTTAATATAATTAACTACTTTTAATTTATTTTCAGTATTATAATTATTAAAAATATCTTCTAAATATTTTAATTTTTCGAGAAAAATATTATTTGGTTTTTGTAATCCCCCTTCATTGATGTGGTCCGTCCAAGTAAATCCAGATGGTTGCATTTCCGAATATTCAGCAAATAGATCTGGATATTTTAATTTAAATCTTTTTAAAATATAACCAGCTAAATATTCTAAAGCGTCGTATTCCATATCTGACAATTCTTGAAAATTGTCGACGTGATGTGATGTGTTTGAAGATGGTTTCTCAGCCAAAGGTTGAGTAACTCTGATGCAATTGCCGATTCTTCAAGATGGCTAAAACTATTTTCTCTGTCATCCAAAGTCACATCCATTTTAATATTATTTTCTTTTGATAATATACCTAAGTAAGAATATTATGTTAATATTTAATTTAAGTTATTTTATTGCTGTGCAAAATAAATACCATTATTCCTTCCTAATAAATAGCTCCGTAAACGATATTTAAATTCTATTTGGATGGTCATGCAGTCCTCCCTTCGCTCTTATTATTCCGAAGAACATTTCCAGCGGATCCTGATTTAATCTAAGAAAAATTTAAAGTGAATTGTGGTATTTTCTTGTTCTAATTTAAAACATTTTTTCTTCAATTCTTTAATTTCCTTCAACATAATATTCACTTTACTGTAATAAATATTATTAAATTAGTATATACTTGAAATTATGTAATAATATCTTACGCTTACCTTTCAGATTCTAAATCTTCGGTGTCTGTCATTTTGTCAGATTTACTTAAAACCAAACAAGGTTCAACAACGTCTTCAATTAAAACTTCTTCAGGTTCTTTTAATAAATCACTAATCATTGATTTAATGTTCTTTTTATTAATCACATCGTTGGCTAGTAGATGTAGATGGAAGATTTTTTACTACAAAACTAGATGGAAGATGTTCTGTAGGAAATGCATCTGGTTTTAATTTTTTAGAACTTTTGTGCGAATATTTAAGGAACTCATGCCGCAAATTACGTATATAATGTTCTGGTTTAAAATGTTTAGAGCAGATAGAAGATGTTTTTAGATTAATTTTATCCTTTCTTTGGCATTTGTGTGCCCAAATTTTCGCCATCGTTTCGTCTTTTGGAAAACGAATAAATTTCACATCACAATTACTTATATATGTTTTAAATTTTTTATTGTTGTGACTATCACAACCAAACACAGCATAATTTAATTTAGTTATTACTTTAATTATTAATATTATATATATTTTAATACTGTTACTGTTATTGTTTTCTAAATTTTATAATTTCAAGTATTTTAAACTCACTCCACTGAACACAATAAAACAATTGAACACAATTTTGTTTATTAATATTATATATATTTTAATTATTAATATTATATATATTTTAATACTGTTAATACTTTCTAAATTTTATTATTCTAAGTATTTTAACTTGAATCCGAACATAATTTTCTTTATATTTATATTAACTTTCAGTTATATATTTCAAAATAGTTGTCGCCGGATGGCGTACATGCGCAGTAAAAACCAAAATAGAAACTCGGAATATATTACGTTATAAAATTCTGTTTATCGTGGTTTCAGTCTAGGTGGTGTTAGACTGATCGAGCGGGACTGATATACCCAAAAATTGAGCCGCTAGGACTGGTCTCACCCAAAGGTCTGCAACGATAATGTCTGTGGGATTGGAAGGACAGTTTGAAAGGTGATTTGTGTCATGCGGGCCTTGGTGACAATCAAGGCATTGATCTAAGGTGTTAGGGATCACGCGCGCTTGATAATGTTGTAGTGTGCGGCACCATCCTGATCTTAGCTGTGCTAGGGAGGTTCTCGTTTCCCTAGGCAGAGTTTTTTTCACTCTGATGGATAGGAGGTGGCCGCGCACCAAGGACCCTGTTGACGTTGTTTGTCAGCACGGCTGCAGAGACGGCTTCTTGATGAAGTGACCCAAAAGCTGCGTGAACAGTTGTGGTACTCCATGTTGCTGGTAGAGCAGGACTTATTTCGTTTGTAAACGATCTTAAGTCACGTCGAATGCAGCGTGCTGGCAAATCACCTGTGATAGTGTAGTGGATAGGATGGGAAGGATTATGGATAGACAGCAGGAACTGTTTTGTAAGCAGTTCGTTATGCTGTCTGACGGAAAGTATGAAGGTCTCATCATGGAGATGATCAGGATGGGAGATGGAATGGTACCCTGTTGCAGTGCGTAAGGCGGTATTTTGCCTTGATTGAATATTTCGCCATTGGGTGCAGCATAATTGATGATGGAACGGCCTATGGCTTTATAGGTAGTGACAAGGATTTCTTTGTCTTTTCCCCAGTTAGTTCCGGCGAGAGCTTTTAGAACCTTGTTTCGACTGTTCAGTTTATTGCAGATGTTTTTTGCATGCTTAGAAAAGGTAAGTAGGTTGTCAAAAGTGACACCTAGAAATTTTGGGTATTTAACGGTGGGGATGGCCTCACCGTTAATATGGATGTCGAGGACATCATTAACTTCCTTTGTCCAAGAAGTGAACAGTGTGGCTGATGATTTATTTGACGCAAGAACAAGGTTCCTTGCTCTTAGAAATTGTGCTATCTCGGCCAGGTAACTATTAAGCCGTTCTTAAATGTCATCAACATATGCACCCGACGCAGCAACTGTGAAATCGTCAAGGTAAGTGATCAGCTTAACGCCAGGTGGAGGAGATGGGAGCAGGGAAATGTAGAGATTAAAAAGGATAGGGGATAGGACACCTCCTTGAGAAACACCCATCTTTATCTTGCGGTGTTTGGAGTGGGAATTTCTGAACTCAACAATCGCGTTTCTACCATGAATGTATGTTGATAGGAACCTTTTTAGGGCATCAGGTAAAGTGGAGTTCATGATGTCATTCGTATCAAAGGCTTTGGATAAGTCTAATGCCACTACGACTGTACGCCAGTGTGGACGGCGGTGGTTTAGTCCATCGACGATTTGAGTGGTGAGCTTTGTCAATGCAGTTGTGGTACTACGTTGCTTCCTAAATCCATGTTGGTGTGTGGCCAGATTCAGATGTTGTTGAAGCTGGGGAAGCTGGAGTGACTCAAGCGTTTTAGCTACCGGTGAGAGCAGCGAGATTGGCCTATAGCACATTCCCTCGTTCTGAGATTTGCCAAGTTTAAGAATAGGAATGATCCTGGCAAATTTCCAAACACCAGGAACGGAAATGTCCGAAAGTGCAAGGTTGAAAATTTTTGCCAAGTAATCAAGGCTGGTGGTATGAAGGTTTTTCAACATAACCATTGAGATGCCATCAGGACCCAGCGCCTTATATGGTTTGGCGCTTCTGATGGCATCTTACACTTCCAATGCATTGAACGAAGAACTCTGACTTCTGCTTAGTGATTTTAATTTTCGTATAACAGGACGGATGGTTTTGTCCTGTGTTGACGGATGCTCGATAAATTGACGAGCGAAAAGAGATGCACACTTTTTGCTATCGCTAATTTGTTGACCTTGAAAAGAGATAGCTGGAAGGCCTTGAGATTGGTGTTTACCAGCAAGACCTTTTATGGTTGACCAGAGTTTTTTGGAACCAAGCGTGCAGTTTTCTAGGTGACTCAGCCAAATGGACTTCCGATGTTCGGCCACAATTTTGTGGATGTCCTGGGTTAGCTGAGTAATGCGAGCATCACTTGGATCCGTAACTCTAAGGTTATCGCGCTGTTCTGCTAGCCTGGCCGCTGAAGGTGGAAAGAACGGAATAACCTTTTTAAGTCTGCCAGCTGGAATGAATCTCTTGACGGCACGGGTGACAATGTCACGAAAAGCTTTCTCACCAGACACAGCATTCAGTGGGTCCGGTAGCCTGGACAGTTCATCATCACCGAAGTTCGCAAACCTAGGCCAATCAGCCTTGTTATGGTTTAGGTAGGTTCGCTGTTCGGACGAAATGAAGCTGTCAGGCTCCTCCACTGTGATCACGATTGGGATGTGATCAGAGCTGAGGGCTGGTTCAGCACTCTACGTCACTTTACTTAGTAATGAATTACTAATAAAAGTGATATCTGGCGAGCTCGAACGTTATTCTGGTGGTAAAGTTTTCATTAATTGCCACAAAGTAATGAATTACTAATAAAAGTGATATCTGGCGAGCTCGAACGTTATTCTGGTGGTAAAGTTTTCATTAATTGCCACAAAGTCCGTTTGTTCAAGTTGGTCAACAAAATTATTACCCCTGCTATCATTCGAGAGCGCTGAGTACCAGAGGGAGTAATGAGCATTGAAATCGCACATCACAATGGTGTTATCCCCCTGAAGAAGATGCTCAATCGAAGGCTGGTAATTGCTACCAATGCTGTTTACAGGTGGTATGTAAACATTGGTAAGCAGCATCTCTGCGTCACCTGTTTTAATCACTAAGCTCATAGCCTCGAGGTGGGGATCGGTTGATTGTACGTTGTTGACCGAGACCATGCCATAATTGACATCCTGATGGACGATGAAGGCTAGTCCCCCACCCCTATCGGATCCATCAGATCGAATGATACGGTACCCGTTAAAGGATGTTAGGGAATGTGAGGTGGGAATTTTGGTTTCTTGGTTGAGTATAATAACGTATGCTTTGATCTGCAATTATACTAATTAAATTTTCAATATCACACACCTGTTCGAAAATAGAAAGTGGTGTAAAATCTTCTGCATCACTTGATGCAGACAATAATACCTGAAACACGATGTATATTAGACCTAATTACTTCAAATATGTACAAAAATTATAAAACAGTTAATATCTTTTTCTATAATAATTTCAGCTTCTGAATCTTGTAAAGGTATCGACATCTTCTGCAAGAAATTCTTGATCTTCAGCATCAAGTATCAATCCATGCTCATCGCCAATATCATCAGCCATTAATATTTGTAGTATTTCATGGTCTTCTAGGTGAAATACTCTTTCTACTGTTCCTACAAATAATTTTAAAAATAAATACAAAATATCTTAAAAACAATTTTTGAGACTGTTAGGGTCATCTGTGACCAAAATTTAAATATCACTTTTTACAATAACCAATCGATTTTTTTTTTTAAATTTAAAGTATTTATTAGAAAATGTATAAATTATAACAATTTGAATTTACCATAGCTATATTTTGTTTTCGTAACAATTTTAAATAA
Source organism: Rhamphomyia laevipes (assembly GCA_963920725.1). Classification (NCBI taxonomy): domain Eukaryota; kingdom Metazoa; phylum Arthropoda; class Insecta; order Diptera; family Empididae; genus Rhamphomyia; species Rhamphomyia laevipes. The sequence goes on from OY987256.1 coordinate 35,827,149, forward strand.
ATTTAAATGTGCTTGTGATTTTGTTAAACTAATTGTCCAGTTACTTATTAAATATCTTTTTTTTCACTATAAAAATCTATTACTTCAATGCGACGAATCTTGTACTTCACGTTTGTAGTGCAATGATGCCTAGATTATCTACCTTCATGTAAAAATTAAAAAAAAAACTGTTGTGGTCACTGGTGACCCCAAAGCTTGAAAGGGTTAACTATATATCTAAATCAGCATAATGCCGTAATCCATCATAAAAGATTTGATCAAAGCAGCTTATGTGGACCCGCAAAAATTTTCAATATAATTGTTTGATTAAAAAAATGGAAGTATAATGTTTACTTTGCTTTATTTTTATATAATTTTTATCGATTATTAAAAATATCCATATTCCAGCATATATTTTTTTAAATCTCCAAAAAATATTCGCGGAAAATTTAAAACACAGATTCATATCATTTCTAACTATTAAGTAAGTATACATTTTATCATTCTTTTATTCCTTTTTAAAACCTTTTGAAGATTGTTTTTCTTTTTATTGCGATATTCTTTTATTAAGGAATAAAGAAAAGAAAAGAACAAATTGCGGTTTAAAATTGGTTAAATTTATTACTTTTTTTTATCAAAAGTATATCGCATAATAGCTAGTAGGTGTTAAAAGCAAAAAAAAAAATCATTCTGAAAAGGGAATTGAGAGGATATATTTATTGAAAGATAGAAATACAGCTTAAGCATATACATATAATAGACGTACTTGTATGTATATATAGTATGAAAATATATTTGTTTTTTTACATATATATGTATGTATATAAAAAAATAAAATCCAAAAAGTAATACAACTGGGGAGAAAATAAGATTTACAAATTTTATTAAAGTTGAAAAGACTGAGATATTTGTTAAATAAATTAATATGTCAGCTTGATAAATAATATTTACTTATGATATTAATAAAAAAAAAATTCTATTGATATAGACCCAAACAAAAGGTTTGAACTTGAAAACTATCATTTTGCAAAAAATGCATTTTACTGTTTTCTCCATATAAAAACATAACTAAAAAAGCTAAAGGTCAAGCTCCATTAGTCTTTTTTAAAAGTCATCAAGACTTTTTTCTAGAAGAAGTTATCCAAGATACAAAAAAGCATGAGTGCGGTAGAGACGGAACAACGACTTTTTTCCGAAAAAAAGTCGACAAATCCAACAAAAAAGATGGTTGTCTCCGAAAAAAGTCGATGAATCCAACAAAAAAGTCGTTGAATCCAACAAAAATATACTGTCTCCGAAAAAAAGTCGTTGAATCCAACAAAATAGATGTTGTATCCGAAAAAAAGTTGATTGTGAACAACTTTTTCTACTAAAACTTGAAATTTTTTATTAAAATTTTCTGAAATCATAGTTGACGTATGTTTTTTTGAAATTTTATTTTTTTGAATGCTGAGAAAATAAATTAATGTTGAATTTCTTTGACCAAAAAAATCAATCTTTTTGGTAATTTTGAAGTTTCAATTCTCATCTGGTATAGTTTTTTAAAAAAAAAAACTTAATTTATTTTGTAGTTAGTGTTTTTCCAGAAAAGTATTGAATATTAAATTATAAATTAACTGATTAAAGTTATGGAATCTGCCTTTAGCTGAAATATTTACTTTGCTTCAACTTAAATTCAACTGTCAAACCACACAAATACAAACGCAACACAAAAAAAAAACCGATCTCGTCGCAAATTTCTTTGAACACATAAAATCTCAAATTTTTTGATCTAGTCAAAGAAATTTAACATAAAATTAAATTAAAAATAAATTAAAATGTCAAAATGTTTCCGAAATTTCTTAAGTGGCCAATCCACTATCAAACCGGGTTGTCAAATCTGGTTGTTGTCAAACCGTTTTGATAATGGATGGCTATGTTTGAAGATTTGAAAACTAGGTTTGAAGGTTTTCCAATTTGTTGGAATTTCTCTTCAAACATAATTGTCATTTCTGTTTGAAGTTGTTAATTTTATGTGTGGATGCTGTATTGTGAACAAGCAAATTTTAAATTTTATTAATGTTAAATTTCTTTAACCAAAAAAATCAATTTTTTTTTTTATCTAGATCAATTTTTAAAAACGCCGATTTTTAGCAAGATTTACCACTCCATTTATCAATACCAATATACTTTTGGTAATTTTGAAGTTTCAATTGTAAAGTGGTATAGTTAAAAAAAACCTGAATTTATTTTGAAAATAGTGTTTGTCCAGAAAAGTATTTAATATTAAATTATATGTGCCTTATCTGAAATATTTTCTTCTTCTTAAACTTAAATTCAACTGTCAAACCACAGAAAAAAAAATCAATCACGTCGCAAATTTCTTTGAACACATAAAATCTCAAATTTTTTGATCTGGTCAAAGAAATTTAACATAAGATTTAAAAAATATATAAAATGGCGTGCGAAAATAAAAATTACTTTAGAGTTTATTGAATTGTATTTGCCAATATAATTGCTGCACAAGCATCTTCGGTATCCATTATGTAATAATGTATTGTTTATTGTAAAAACTAAAATGATATGTTTCCTCTTTTAAAATTAATCACAAATGAAGTTTGACAATTGATTGATAAATGGATGGTGCGTTTTCAAGCAAAAATATCCAACGGGGTTGTCAAACCTGTTTGATAATGGATGCACCGCTTTACAGTAGTGGGAATTTTCATCTCTGTCTGTACTGTATAATTTTACATGCTATCTCTTTTCATTTTTGCTAGAAAAAAAGTCATCACGACTTTTAAAAGACTAATGGAGCTTGACCTTAATTGAATGAGAATATTTTCAAATAATAGGTAAAGATTTGCTGTTTTTAAAAATTATCAATTTATATTTTTAATACACAATTTGTGTTTTTCACTTTTAATTCGGAGTAAATTCCAGTCATAGAAAAATAAAACAAATACTTAGGTAAAAGTTAAAAAAAGAACATATTTTATTCAATTTAAAAATATATTAGGTTAGAAAAATAATTTCATTGTTTTCTTTTAGGAATTTTTATAAAAAACCTTTTAATCAATATATCCTTCCATACTGGAATCTTCAGAATCTTCTGAACATTGTGAAGAGAGATTGTAATAAAATGGATGCTAAAGTTTCGGAATAAAGTTTTTGACACACAAGGTTATTAAACGAGCTTTCTTCTTTAAAGAAATTGGTAAAGGCCCATTGAAAATAAAATATTATTTAAATCTTTGTTGAATGGATAATCTATCTTTTGTCTTCCACATCCAGTTGACTTTGTTAGTGTAAATAAAACCAACTTTAATGAATGGATCATTTTGGAGTTAAATGAGCATTGGGTGGAAAAATCTAAAAAATCTTTAAAGTCATCACCAACGACTACGTTCTCATAAGATTTGCCAAGCACTGTAACCGCTGAAATCTAAAATAAATAAAAATTATTAATAATTATTAAACAGTCTATGGCTGGTGGTTGCCAACCAAAAATTTCATTATTTTTTTCTTACCTTTTTTTTTATAAGTGATTATCTCACTTCCATATGGTCCGTGTCTGTCTGTTCTCGATTAGATGTATAAGGAATATCTAAAATATAGATAAAATAATTATTATTATAATTATTTCTTAAAATAAAAAAATAAAAAAATAAAACTTTTACTTACCAACCACATTGTTTATATTTTCCTGATTGATTGACTTATGTCACAATTAAATCACAGAACGTCAAAAAGAATTACAGAACTGCCGTGGGTAAATAAGCGACGGGTGGTGAATTTAAAAACGATAATAGATTGCGCGGAGATCGATAGAAAGAAAATACGTTATATGGAGAGCTTAGTAAAATTGAAATAAAAGAATTATTTTGGCGGGAAATGATAGCGTCGGTTCGAATAGAGTAAGCTGAATAATTATAAAAAAAATTAGGAGAAAAGAATAGAATAAAAAAATCGGATGAGGAGATTGGATTGAGCATCCAATGTGTAAAGAAGTTTTGATTCTTGGTTTAAAATTCGGATAAATAATTTAGTTTAAAAAAGTAGTAATTAATTTTTTTTGAAATGTTGAATTTTTTTTTATTGGGAAGCAGATATTTAATTGTTGGTCAAAGTGCCTAATTATTAATTAAAAATTTAAAAGATTTAAATTTTTATAATCATTTGTTTTAACCGAATAATAAATAGACTGAGTGCAGATTTGTAAGATGTTAGTAACACAAAAATTTAAAAAAAAAAAAAAAAAAATTATAAATTAAAACAATTTGGGAAAAGAATGGTGAAATTATTCGTCCCAAAATAACTTCATAAAAATAAATAATAATAGTTAAATAACTTTAAAAAAAAATATAAAGTGATTTATAAATAACTTAAACTATAATATGATAGTTGAATTAAATAAAATAAAATCATATTTATAAAATAATGAAAAAAAAAGTTATTACGACACAAATAAATTAATCATTCACACAAAACATTTAGAAAAGAAAAATACTTAATCTAAATTAAAATACGTTATAAAATAATATATAAAATTTTATATGTAAAACAAAAAAAAAATATATAAAGTAGAGAAATCATCAGTGGTGCCGTCGAAGACTGTGCTATTGTTGTTGGTGATTGGATTTAGTGCGAATTTGATTTAAATTAAAATAAAGGAAAATTTGATTTAGAATAAAATGAAGAAAAATTTAGTAAAGTTTAAAATAAATGAAATTTTGATTTAAAAGTTAACATAAAGAAAATTTATTAAGTTGAAAATAATTAAAAATTTGTAAAATTTAATTGATTAGTAAAACTAGAAATTGTAGGAGCAATTTATAATTTAATATTAAAGGTGATTTTCTTAGTAGTATTTTTTTTTTGTGATTTTTTTTATTATTAATATTAATACAGGGAAGAAATAATGTATAGGTTCCAGTTGAATACAGTACTGTCTTCGTTGGAAACCAGGTAATTTCTTAATTAAATATATTGAAACTTTATATTATTATATTATAAATGATTTGCTTTAACTATTATATTAAATAAATAATAATTTATATTAAAATAAATATTAAAATAAATAGTAGCAGTAAAATAATTTAAATAAATATTGTATAGAAAAATTATAACTTGGTCATGAAAATCACAGAATTCTAAAATTAAATATTGTCTACAAAATTAAATATAATCTGGAATAAATAAATATAATTTTCAACTTAAATGCAAAAAAAAACACAATAATATATGTTTTCATTTATTATTTTCAATGATTAGAATGGAATAAAATCCATAATGGGGTGAGAATTCACCGGAAGTTTATTCGCCATCCTTTTCCCTCATCCTTTCCATATCCTATTGTATGTATTCCAGGTGGTTGTTTTACAGAATTAATTGCTTATAGGAATCTGGCTCCGGGATATTGTCTCCCACGCCCCCCGGCGAAACTCAGCCCGGCTGAAAAAGGAGGTCAAGGCAATATCCCATAAACCTGATGTTTACCTCCATTCCCGGATTTATGATAGCTGCGACGTGCTGAACTAGCAGTTACAGCACTTTCATTTTTTATTTATTATGTTCCATTCCGTTGGAACATATACGGTTTTGCCCTATTTATAGCTCCCATTAGATGCGTGTGGTGTACGCTGTCGCCTTCGTTTTGTGTGTGCCGTTTTCCAAAAAACGGTGTTCAATTGAAACTTTATGAAATAAACGAATAAAAGCAAAACATGTGTTTATTTCTATTTTGGTCGGGACAATTGTCGGACCAAAATCTGAAATCCTTACAACCTTTTCCATTTTTATTTCGTATTAAGTGATTTAAACAATTTTCAAGTTCATTCGCACTTTTTTGGCTTTGGTACTCATCCCATACATAGCAAGACCCTTCTCTCGTACCCATATTAAAAATTGTAAAATTTTATACAGGTAATTTCCTTTTATAATAGATAACACTTATACATCCGCACTCAGGCAAGTTAGTATCTTTAGAAAATCGTAACATGCAGTAACAATACTTCCTTTACTTGGTGTTTATCTTGTTCTTTCAGACATCTGCTTTCATCCTCAAACAATAAATGTAGATTATATTTTCCAAATTTTTAGTTTTTTACTTATACTTTCAGTACTTACGGAAACAGTTCATAAAAACCTGTCGTGTTCATCAGATAATAACATTCCATAATTATCTTTTGTGTAAGCTGTTTGCATCCATTTAAATATCGAAATATCTAATGTATCAATAAATATTTTACTGCATACCTCTTTATCTTGATGTTGTCCTGTCTCATCAATTATAGGTAGAAAATATTTCAACAAGCAAGTTGGATATTTTGGTCCAATTTAATATTTTTTTATCCATTTTTAATGATTAACAATGGATAAAAAATTTCATCAGTTTCTCAATACAGTAAAACGCTGGGTTATAAATGTATTTAATCAGCGATTACAAGAACAAATTACGTTCATGTCTTCATGTACAATCAGTGATTATCAGAGAAAATTTGCCGTTTAAATATTAAATCACATAATTGTATTATTTCAATTTAAAGTAAGCGACATTACTTGGTAATATAAATAATTAGTTTCATCAAACTGTTTAAGTTCATTATTATGCTTAAACCGTGCGCAATAGTGTTTAGATACCCATAGATTAATATTAAATCTTGCAATTATAAAAATAAATGTATATTTAATAAATAGTATATAGTTTTTATTATACAGAAAATCAAATAGACGAGATAGTTGCATACTAAACAACATTTGAAACATTATTAATTGCAAATGAATTATTAATCAAAATTATCGAAATTACTTTCGAATGGGAGAATTTGTATATATTTCTTTTAGGACTATTTAAATTTTTTAGGACTAGGTTTATCTAAATTTTTATATAATTTTTATAAAAATTTGAGGCACACGCAAAGTATTAATTATATATGTAGAAGATAAATATAAGAAATAAAGCTTGGTCTACACTTGTGGTGAAAATGAATATTAATTTTCTGCAAAAAGCAGAAACATTTTAATTGTAATTTTCTCTAAAAGGTCGTAATCCATTTTCTCGAAAAAAAAAACGTAAAAAGCTACTCTTAATTTCCAAAGAAACCCGTTACAGAACCACTTTTAACATTTAAATGTTAAACTTACTTTGAATTTACTAATTAAATGTTAAAATAACGACTAAATTACTTAGGTATTCTAAAGGTTTCCATTTGATATATGCGAGATCTATTTTATTTTGATATTATATATATACAGTATATATATATTCAGCAGGATTGCCTGCACAGCATGAATCCCAATACTTCTAAAAAAATGAGAAATAAGGTGCATAATATTGCACCTAACATCCATAGCAGCCCGGATCCTGTCCAATTTTGTGGGGGAAATTTTTAAAGAACATTAAACTAGATCCAATTCGAAATATTGTTAAACTAAAACTCAAATTTTAAAAACTAATGTGGAGATAATCATAATTAATTACCGTTACCGGCCCATTTAACTATAGTAATTCAACTAAAAACAATGCGTCTAAAAATCAATTCTACTAAAATAATGCAACTGACTACAATTTGACTAAAAACAATTCAACCAGATAGCAAATTAACTTTTAAATTGCAATATATTTTTAGTATTTGTTTTACTTTTTTAATAATTTTACATTAAACAAACAATATTTCAGAGGACTTTAATAATGCACTAAACAAAATTATAAAAATTAGTAATCCAGATATATGGCAACTAATTGATGCAAAAACAGGGTAAAATGGGGTTTCCAAAGGAACAGCTTTTAAGCCAAAGAGAAACCGGCGTGACAGAAAGAAAAAAATATAAAAACGCATCGGAATATTTATCTCGTTTAGTAGCTAATTTTGATAAAATGGATCCTTTCGAATATATGAAATAAATTGTAACTAAAATTAATTTTGTAAATTAAAATTTATCATTTATGTCTTTTCTTTTCATATTGACGTATTACTTTTTATGTTCTTTATATTAAATAAACCTATAATATTTTATTTGATTATACTTTTTACAATGATTATATAGGTTAAATAAAATTAACGTTTGTAGCACAACCTACTTGGGTAGCGGCAATTCAACGTTTGCGGCAAACGTTGAATTGCCGCTACTCAAGTAGGTTCTGGTACACACGTTGAATTGCTTTAGTTAAATTGCTCTAGTCGAATTGAGTTTTAGTCCAATTGCTGTTAGTTGAATTGTCTTAGTAGAATTGTTTTTAGTTGAATTGCCTTACTTGAATGGGCCTAAAATCGATATGACAGTACAAAAATAAAAATGCGTTATTTATTCCCATTCGATCTATCTCTTTACCAGCATTTATTTTTTCTTATGTATAATACTCACTTAATTTTTCATATGTATTATTTTCTTAAAATTTCTGGGTTGTAGGTAATTTTTATACAATATTTATCTTATATCCGTTAAATTTGTTAAATTTTATTATTATATAATAAAAATAATTTTTATAGATTTTAAATTTTGTCGTTATATTATGATTTATGATGTTAATTGAAATTATTAATTTATATACAAATATTTATATTTTGTTTTTATCATAATATTAATTTCACAAGATACTATAAAAAACTTACACACAAAGATTTATTCGAGTTATAAAATAATAAAGATATCAATTTAGGCAATTAATAAGTTTTAGTTTTAATTATCATTATGTCAATAGTTTATAGTTTATTTGAATCAGATATAATTAACATAAAAGATATATGTAATCCTTAAGTACTCGAGTAAAATTAGTTGACATGTTTATATTTGATATTTCTATTATATTTTTAGTGCATAATTAAAATAGTTCCTAAAATTCATATTTGTATAATTTATTATTTCATTTACCGTCACATTTGCAATTAATTTAGTTGCTTTTGTTGGTAACTGTCATATTATTTTAAGTGTTGACATTAAGTAAACTATAACTTAATAAGTATATACACGATTATATGAAATATTAATTTTAATTTCACTTATTAGTTCCTTATAAAGAATAACAAAATAAATAAAGCTATATAACAACTAGTTTCGGGATTCAAGTATGTCTTTTTAATCCGGAAATTTTTGAAAACGTTGACTTATAAATATGTAGTGAATAGTTTAAAAATTCAATTTGTACAATTAGTTAAAAATAAAATATTGGAATGGAAGGGTTTTTTACTTAGAGTTAGAGTAAACAGCAATAACAAGGAAATCTATTAACAAAATAATATTGCTATAAATAGAACTTAAATTATGTACTATTATTCGAACCTTTCTTAAATTATATATAAAACCACAATGCTTTGTATTTGTAATTTGTTTTTATTTCGTGGACCCGATGAAATTATCTTATTGTTACCTATTTTTTATCAAGCTATAATTTTGTTGTTTTTACAGTAATGGGTACAATCCATCATTAAGGAACCCAAAACGAACATCGGTTTCCAATTTTATTTTTTGCCAGAAATAAATCATAAACACGTTTTTTACGTGCAGGAAAATCTAAATATAACATTGGAAAAAATTTAAAATTAGATTAAAAAAAAAAAAATAATAGCACATCAGAATTGAACAACAGAATAAACTTTACAAATCAAGTGAACTATCTGGTAGAAAAACCAAACACAAAAAAATCATTCATGATGTTAAAAGTCTTTTTTATAATGGAATAAAAAATATTAAAACTAAGATGATAGCATATAAAAACTCTATTTGGACATCGGAAATTATTTATAAGATGAAGTCGGATTACCAATTATGATCACATAAATAGAAAATCAACTAATCAAAAAATAGGAGACAATACAATCCTCAAACCATTGAATATAACCAATTAAAATATAATCTTAACATTACAGAAAAAGATAAACATTTCTATAAAAAATTTAAAAACATAAATTGATGGAAATCTTAAATATCATATTATGTTAAATTATTTTTATTTTATTTTGTTTGTGCAGTCTTACATTAGTTTTTTTAAGTTTTACATTTTTTTACAAAATTAAAGTAAAACATCAAGGGTTTTGTTTCTAGTAAATAATTAATCAATAGTAATAAAGTATATTAAGAGATCTTATGAGAATTAACAGAATTTATCAGAGTCAATGATATTTAAAAGGGGTCTACTTCCCTTTTACTATAATTTACCTTTACTGAATTTCTAAACTAATACGCTTGCAGTTAACCCTACTACAATTGACCATTACTGAAACTCTAGATACAAGAATATAAAATTATATAATTTTAGTATTCTTATTTATTAGTTTTTAGTTACATTATACGATTTATAAAGGAAAGTATTTGTTTAAAAAAAGTTTTTTATTTATTTCATACTTTTAGTCGGTCAAATATTTTAAGTTTTAGTCAGAAACTGTAGAATTTTTATATTGTTAGTATATGTATATATTATATATAATATATGTATATATATATTATATATATATATACATATATATATATATATATATATATATATATGTATATTTGTGCGGTTAGTAATAAATAGCTCTAACTCCGCGAAAAGTTACTTATGCCACTTGCAAAATTTACGGCTTATATATATATATATATATATTTATATACAATATTTTTATATATATACATATACATATGCATATTATATTTTTTTATTTTTGACCCCATATGGGCCTCTTTACCTGAAACTTTACCCAACGAGATGTACTCGTCGAGACATTTAATTTCATACCCCACATGATTTTTATTATTTTTGTCCCCATTTTCCAGGCCCCCACATGACCCTTGTTACCCTAAATACTACTATTACTTGCCCCAAAAATATCTGTTCTTCCAGACCTTTAATTTGATACCCATATGATTTTTTTATTTTTAGCCCCATTTTTTGGGGTCCCACATGGTACTCTTTACCCGAAACACTACCCAACCAGATATACCCATCAATACCTTTAATTTGATACCCCATTTGACTTTTTGAAAATAGGCCCCCTCACACGCCTCATAGCCCGGCCATATAAATTATGTGGCGCTAAATGGGTCATAGCACGAGTCGAAGTTCCAAATTTGAGTTCAATTGGTACAGCCGTTTAGTAGGTATGCTCAGGTGAAGAAAACATGAATTTTTCAGGTTCCCACATGACAAATTTTTCGGCCCCACATGACCACGATTCCCCAAACACTAACATTACTTGCCCTAAATATATCTACTCTTATGTGCCATCGAATGGGTCATAACACGAGCTTAAGTTCCAAATTTCAATTAAATCGGTAAAGCCGTTTAGGAGCTATGCCTAGGTGAGGAAAACATGAATTGTAAATTCAATAAAAGGAAAGCAATAAAAATACTCTATACTCTATAATACATTTTACCTTTTGTAATATCTATTATTAGGAACTTTTCTTTAGAAATATTCCCGTGGCTCCCAAACCAAACCACGAAAAATTGTTTGCAGCTTCGTCTGTTTTGACGGGTCCCATAGAGGCTCTTAGAAATTTATCAAGAGCATTTTCGGGTAAATGATATAATAGTTTTTTTTAAAAAATATATAAAATAAAAGTTATATATATATACATACCATATATATATATATTTGTAGACAAATGCGAAGAAAATTACTTATGAATCCCGCCTCCATCTTGCTGTCTTCATGCAAATCTCCTTATAATTTAAGAAAATATAAACTGTGGTGTTATTTCTTGTTTCTTTTCGTCCCTTATTTTCATATTCTGAATTTCTTTTCGCAAAATTTTTAATGCCTTTAAAACTTCTTTTAATATTATTTCATTATTGCTTCAGCTCGTCCATATTGCTGTTTCTGCTGATGTTACTATAACTGATGGCTTTGGTTGCAAATTATTCGGTGTTATTGTTGAATTAATTGATGGAATCCTGTTAGTTACTAGTGATGAATTAGTTAGTTTTGAATTTGTTGGTTTTGAAAGTGTTACTTGAAAGTATTAGTGTTGAATTCGGTGGATTTGAAGATTTTATTCCTACCTATTTAAAAATACTCATTTTAGTTCTTTACATTTTCTTTTTTTTCTGATTTATTATGCCTGTCATAATTCAACCATTTTTTTATTACTCCAACTATTTCATAAGATCTCGTTGCAGCATCAAATTCGTTGGTTTTGAAAGAGTTAGTTGAAAGTGTTAGTGTTGAATTCGGTCGATTTGAAGCTGTTGTCTAGTTGCTGATGAATTTTGGTTCTTAGAATTTGGATATGGTTTATATACAAATTTAGCTGATGGTTATTGAATGGTGCTTGCTGTTTTGATGTGTGAATATATTTCTAAAAATTTATTATAATTATCATCTTCAGATTGTTCGAATAATTCCGTATCATAGTAGTCAACTTTAAAAAACCTAAATATTAAAAATGTACTACTTCTTAAAATTAATGCCAACTTACCATTTCGTACGATTGGTTGAATCTCGATGTCAGATTCGGATTGTTCATAATATTTTTTGAATTCCGACATTCTGAAAAAAAAAATATATTAGTGAATTACTTTAAAAGTGAAGTTTTATACATAATAGATTTTAAACTTATGAAGTAATAAATTATATTTGTTCATAAGTTTTGAAGTGAAATTTAGCATATGCTTGTTTATGTAATATTAGCTATTTTCGTGTCAACATCTTTTAACTTAACACAAACTAATTCAGATAAATATTTTGCTGAATCAGTACTATAGGGATCCCTATATTCGACGATGGTATTGGATATTCAAAAAAGTTTTGCGCATTTAATAACAAATTGCCTTTTACAATATTATTATTTACACACTGAATTTCCATTATGCTGTCACTCCATTTACAATAGTTATTTGGGAATTTTGCAAATAGTTTAAATAATTCATACTGCGGTTGTGGTGTTTTTAGAACATGCTGCTGTCTTTCTTTCAATCTTTTATTGATTTGTTGTAGTTGTAATCTTTTTCATAGTTTGTATATAATTCTCAAACTTGAACGCACTGTAACTATGTAAATTCCCGTATAACATTACATCCTGAGCTATGTAAATGTACTAAATTGTGAACATTATATGAAGAATTTTCTAATCCATATAATTCTCCAAAAAATTTTCCAAAATTCTCTTAGCATTTCAGCAGCACAATCATTGTTGTAACGGCAGAGTTATTCGGCTGAGTCAGTATTCTAATGGAGCATACGAACAATAAAAAATGTTCATAGTATATTTTTTCTCCAAAATATCCTTAAATGCTGCTAATCCAGTGTATACTAAAAACAATCTGAATTATGTGGCTTTCCAGTGATCGAGTTCTGAAATTATCCTGTTTCCTTTGAAACTTGCATGAAGAAATTTCCTTTAAATTTGCATTTATAGCACATATTGCATTATACTTTAGTGAAAATTGCTGTTTCTTTATATTTACAAGTCAATTGAGCATTTGCATCATGATACCTAGTAGCACAAAGTGCATATAATCAATTGGAAATTGAGTAACACAACCAGTATTAATTGTTTCCAATAATACATTAAATTAAACATGATGTTTTGGTTGGCTTTTCATTTTAATTTTTTTATCTGTTCTGATGTTGTAATTGTCTGCAGGAATACACACTTTATGAACGTTTATAGTAGATTCCTTTAATTTTGCACTTTGTGCAACTGTATTATCGGGAATAGGATTTCACACCTAAAATTTATAATTTATTATATTAAATATTATTGTTCAATCTTATGATAAGATATTCTCATTTTCATAATAATATGTGTTTTAAGTAAACAAACGTCACATGAAAATGGGATTGAAATAGAAAGTTTTTATTTACCTAATAAAAATGAGCGGGCTGGAGCATCACAAATAAATAATTGTATGTTGATATGATTTTTTCTGTTATCTAATTCCAAACTATTGTTATTAATTTCTTAGACTTCATTAATAAAAGGTGTTAAAAAACATTGAAGAACTTGCCTTGTTGTGTACATGAAAAATACCAATAACACAAATTTCTTTGTAAACTGTAATATTTCCCAGGATAGGACATAATTGACTAATAGAACTTTTTGTCAATGCAATACCGTCAATTCCAATATACACGTCTATTGAATCCAGCCCTTACCCATTTGAATTATATACATATTCCTATCCCTATCATCATGTTGTGGGATTTTTTTAACACTATTAACATCCTTTGAAATGTTTGAATGGTATTTTGATATAATTAACAACAGTGTATTTGCACATGCATTGGAAATATTATATTGCACACACCATTCTGCTATATCCTGTGTAATATTTTGTCCTTGTAAATTTTCAAATCGTCAAGTCAAGTGTGTCAGTTTCAGACAATGATGAACTACTTGAAATATCTTTGAAATGTGTTCAAAATTATTCAGTTGTTCTACGCCTTTTCCAATTCTAATTCAGAACATATCAATTGTAATCAGAAAGCATCAATTGTAATTCAAAACATTTTAACATTATTTGAATAACAATTATGTACCTACTTAATTTTACTGCATTAGCTATATAGAAATAATAAATAACTTTAAACATAATAACCAAAAATATTTGTAATATTCTATATTGCTATGTTCTTATGAAAACTCAAATCGTATAATCCTATATTTTTTAATGGAGTTTAAAGACAATTGCGTTATTTAATGCACTCCAATGACACGAAATAAAGTAATAAGGCTGTTACCATGCAGACATTTACTGCATACAAAGTGTCAACTATATATGAACAATGTGCCGCCGCCGGACAAGGGCTGCAGCTGGTACCAGAGTAGTTCAACTACTCCCAGCCGTACGAGGCCCTAACATCCATTTGAGGAGCAATCTCTACTGCAGAAGTTGTGACAATGGAGCGGAGAAGAAGTTCATTTATTTCCTATCTAGCAAATGCGTAGGTGACAAGACTGATGCAGCACTGGCAAGATATTTGAAATGAACTTAAAGATTTGGTAATTGTTAAAGATAACGCACCTTGCCATTCAAACCTGGAAACAGTTATTAATGGGATTACAGCGTCTCTTTTACGGTTAGTGCCATAAGCGCCAGTGTTAAATCCTATTGAGACTATTTGGTCAAAGGTGAAGGCTTACACTAAAAATAATATTAGAATACCTAGTGTTACCAGGTCCTGGTGTTATGGAATAAAGATTTGTATACCTGGAGGAGATGACAGATCAAGCAAAGCAAAGAACCGGAGGTAACTGTGCTCGTGCCGTACCACATTGTTCAATCCATCAACTTCTCGTTTTAGCAATGAATGACATGCCTGTTGGTAGTTAAAGTGAAAGTTCGTGTATTACTTTGATTATTTGTTTTATTCTTCATAATTTTGATTATTTGTTTTATTGAATTTATATTTCTGTTGTTGTTTGTATTATTGTTACACTTGATTGTTTATTGTTTGTGCTTTGTAAAAAAAATCAAATTGTTAATTATAATTCAGAAAAATCCAATATTTATCAATATAATTGAGAAAATAAATACACCATATATTTTCAATTGGATCTTTCTTCACGGAATAAATATCCTGCTAACCGCAACACACATACAGTCGTCTCATGTATTACTACATATTTCAATGGTAAGTTGTGTTATCTGCCTCAATCTCTAAAAATCTATGAAGTAAATTAGCATCTTCTACGTTCCATACACAAAATTCTTGTTGTGGAAATTGCTGCAATTCGACGAATGTTGAAATGTTCTGCATGACAAATGATATTTTCTGATTTACAATTACAACAACAAAAGAACTTAAACAAAATAATAAAATATATTTGTTTTTTTAGACAGTACAGTACACTCAAATAATCAATTTTTGTACACTCATATTATCAATTTTTACCTAAAATAATATAGAGGGCATATATGTAATTTCAAGCAATATATTCAAGTTGCAAATGAAAATATTTTAATGGAGTAAAAGCAAGTAACAATTTATCCTTCATCTTCAAGTGCAGGGTGCAGTAAAAGTATCAACAAAACTCATAGAACGTAATATTAATTTTATTTGGCAAAAAAGCTTCGTATTAAAACAACTTATTTCTTTTTTAGTATGGAGTGAGGTGAAGGTGGCACAAAAATTTTACTAGATAAATATTATGAATATTGAAATTGTGTTGGACCTTTAAAACGCTTCTGAAATAAGAAGCAAATGTGGATGGCAATTGCAAACATATTGGGGAAAAAATGAAAGCAATGCGAGCAGCGGTCTTAAGGCGAGAAAAACCGCTGTAAATACCAATAACACAAGTAATTCCAGAAGAGCAAACGTGAAGTATGAAGATGAGCTCCGAAAAATTTCTTCAATTGATGACTCAGTGGAACTTGATATACAAATGAGCAGTCACAATAAATTAACAAAAACAGTGCTATGTTCATCAGCATCATCTTCTTCATCGTCTAAAGAAAATATATCGCCACCTTAACCAAAAAAAAAGAATACAAGAAACTCTAGTAGAAATATACGAAAAAAAAAAAAAAAAAATAGAGAGGGAAGACATAGGGAAAAAAGAGAATAAACTGATAAATTAGAGCAGAACAATTTTTAGAAAAATTAATTCAAAAAAAACAATAGTGATTCTCAAAAATTTATTTATTTCAAACTATGATTCTCATGTGATATTAAGTTTTTATACCAAATATTATCTATATTTAAAACTAAATGTTAAAAAACCAATTTATTTAGAAGTGCCATTTTCATTTTTATGGTTTCTTTCAATTTATTTATTATAATTATTATAAAATCCAAATATTTAAAACAACAAAAACAAAGTTAGTTAAACTGAGTTAAATGCGCCTTGTAGCATATCTGCAACAAACCGAAAAATTGCTTGTAAAATGAAAATTTAAATTTTGGCAATTTCAGTTACTATTTTATCATATATAGATTCTGAACTATTATTGAAGTATGCCATGATTCTCATTTTTGGTTGCTTTATTTTATTTCCCACGTAAACTTTTCTTACTATGCAATCAAAATTATTTTTTCACGATATAGTGCAAATTGTAGTATACAAAAAATATATAAAATAATAATTATTTTAGTGTTAAAAAAATATTTTTGTATTCAAAATGGTTTATATTTTCTATATTTTATATTGATAAGTATATTTTTTCTTTAGATTTTCCTCTATTTATCTATGTAGCATATTATCTACATTGCGCATTATACTATGGCATCTAGGTTTAATGATGAGACTATTGCTGATATTTTAGAATGGTGGTATAGTGAAGATGATTTGGATTTTTCAGCCATTGAAAAAGATGATAATAATAACCAAATTATAGATGAAGATAATTTCGATATAGAAAATATGCCCATGTATATAATTGAAGAAGAAGCTATTGTAGAATTACCATCAACTTTAGATTGTGAGAATGATGACGTAAATGTTTTAGATGCAGAAAGTTGCATATTTTTAAACATAAGAAATTTGATTTCGAAGTTTGCAGTTTTTGAATCATTTTTTCAATGCATATGTTGTGAATCGTACAACATGGTACAATAAATTGGTCTGCTGTCTCAACTTTAAAAAAATATAATCGCATTAATTGGCGAAATCTATATTTTAACATACCAAATGCGTTCTGAATTTGAACTCAAGTTTGGCAAAACATTAAATTATATTTTCTTTCATCCTCTGCTAATCAGCTGTAGTTTCTAAATGGTGTTAATAAAAACTCATGTAGTGGATATGCTGCATCACTAGACCATCCAAATATTCGAGCTTTTCAACTATTCGAATATCAAATAGAAAAATTTTAAAATATTCGAGTAATCGAATACTCGAATAATTTATCAAAAATATAAAAACATATTAACAAAAAGAAAAAATAGTTATATTTTAATAAAGAAAAGCGTTTAATTTTGAACTATTTTATTATTCATAATAAAAATATTTTTTTTTTTCTAAAAACATATATTTTAAAAATAAAATTGAATTAAATGTTTCATGATTTAAACTGGTTCGTCTTTTTGTTTTGATTGGGCCTGCTGTTGAGAATACTCTTTCCGAAGCTGTTGAAGTAGGCCGTATTGTTATAAGAGCATTATACAAAACGTCCAGCGTTTTCGACCGTTTTTTTAAAGAATCAAACTGATAAAATTCTTTCTTTAGCTCATTATATTTATCTATTTGCCTGGTATTGCGAACATGACAGTTTTTTGGAGCTGTAATAGAACTTATTGCATTTTGGAGATCCTTTTGCAGTTCAACTTGTGGTGTTAATTCTATTAAATCATCTGCATCAGATAAAGATGAGGTAGATTCATTATTAATATGCTCTTCTATGAACATTTCTGGATATATTTGTTTCATAATTTTTACACCGAATGAAATTGCTGCATTTTTTGACGAATAATTAAAATAATCGTTGGAACTTGGTATATTTCCACTCTGTAAGTAAATGATGTCATTAAAAACTCTTCTTTCATCCATCCTTTTTTGGATAGCATATTTCAGTTTTTTTGCGATATCTGTTTGCATTGGTTGCAACATTTCAAACCAAAATTTGTAAACTCCTTCAGCTGTTATGAGATTTGCATCATTTTTACTCAATTCAGTAACAGCAGTTTCAACTGGTGCGAGAACGTCAACAAGGTTTTGTAGCGCACAAATATCATTTTCAGCAATTGGATCAAAATTCAATTCGATTAAGGATTTGTTAATACATTCTGATAGAATTAAAAAACGTCGAATCATTACACTCAAAGAACTCCATCGAGTTTATATGTCTAATTTTAACTTGAGTTTTTTTCCCATTTTTTGAGCTATATTTTGTTGCAAATTAGAATGCTTTGTAGTCGATTTTTTAAACATTCTTATAACACCTCTTAACCTGTTAATAATTTGGTCAAAATCAATATCCAATGTCATTACATATTCATTTTCGTTAATAAACTCCAAATTGTAATCAGAGCACTGATCTTCTATAGAATCTTCTTCTTCCATATCTTCATCAGCAAACTATTCGGTATCGTCAAACACTTCATTGGGAATAACATTTTGTGTTATATAAAAACAATCCATGACAGCTAAATGGAGCGCGTGATTTTGGCAAAGTTGATTTAATACACCTAATATATTGCCATATTTTTTCATTACGGCTGCTGCGTCGTTAGTTGATGCAATAACATAATTTTTTAAGAAAATCCCAAAGTCTGCCAACTTAGCTTCAACTAACTGTTCAATTGTTTCAGCATTTCCCTGCTTAATTATTTCCGTCAAACCCAGAACATGGTATTCAATTGTATTTGAGTTTATTCCAAGTACATGAGCTGTTACGTTTACATAACGTAAAATAGTGCAATCTGTACGTTCATCCACTGTAATAGCAAATTTACGATTTGCTGTTTTTAATTTTTGAAATTTGTCCCGCAGTTCAATACATTTTTCTTTATAAAAGCTGTTGATGCATTTTGAAATAGTTGTCGGACTTTTTGGCATTTTATAACCATACAAAAATGCAATTTTCCCACGTCAAGGCTATATAAAAATTCGTAGATTTGTTTTTTATTTCGGGGTTTATTTGGGATTTTTGTAAGAAGAGAGAAATTAACCAAACTTTTTTCAAAGCTTACTGTGATTTACATTTTTGAAATTATGTATTCGAATATTGGGAAAAAATATTCGAATATCAAATAGTCAAAAAACAGACAAATATATTCGAATATCAAGTATTCGAATAGTCAAGTTGGATGGTCTATGCATGATGCATCACCCAACAAATGATATTTTGATCCGCAAAGTGATGGAATAGATTTAGATATAGTAAATGATAATTTAAAAACTCTAGAGTCATGCATATTGCTAAAAACTCCAGTATATACATCTAAAAATCTCTGATTTGGCTTACTCCAAATATATTGCAAACTTCCCATACGCTATTTTTATTGCTACAAATCCTTTATAAATATGTTAAATATTAATATAGTAATGATTTTTCTTTTAATCATTTACCATATAAAACATAAAATTTGATTTTTTGACGATGTCAGTTAATTATTTTATTTCTTAATTAAATTAAATAAATTATATGTATAAATGATAGAAATAAATACCGTAACATAATTATAATACAAATTTATGGTTTGGAATATTAATTCGTTTGGGAAACGCATACCAACTGCTACAGTTCGAAAATAACCACTGGCTCCTCTGGATGAAGTCTTCATGAAATTCTTGAAGAATTAGAAAAACTTGAAGATTCCTGTCAAGATATAGTAATTGACATTCTACCACCAATTAATGCTACAGAAGATTTGACTAATGAGGATGATGCAGATTAAGATGTACCTGATAGTAATTGTGTTCCAGGGTTTCAACTCTTAGCTGATGCTGAAATTTTTTAGTAAAATTATTTCTGATGCTGAAGATAGTTTTGGTAATGTTTTTTTTTTTTTTAGTCAGGAAATAATTAATATAATTTCATCAAATACTAGTACTTATGCATTAAGAAAAAAAGGAAATGTTGAGTTAATCACTCCTTCAGAAATACGATGTTATATTGGAATTTTATTATTAAGTGGCAATGTTAGTGTTCCCCGACGCCGGCTTTATTGGGATCTATACATCATGATTTAGTAGCACTGCCACTGTAGCAGCATCTATATCCGGCAATCGATTTGATTTGATTATATCCAGTATTCATTTGTGTGATAATAATGTAAATAAAAATGATAAATTTACTAAAGTTCGAGAACTGTTTCAGCGTCTAAACAAAATATTTTTAGAATATGCCACCACGTGAATAAAACCACAGCATTGACGACGCCATGATCCTTTCTTTCGGCATGTATGGTTGCAAGAAATTTATTAAAAATAAACCAATCAGGCTATAATTGGAAGAAATGTTAACATAGGTGCTACAACTATAATTGATCCACAATATGCTGATTTAGGTCTTAGTGCAAGCGTTGTTTAAATTATGCGGACGTATTAAATTCAAAATCTAGATTACTATCATCAAAAATCTACTACGCGTTGTACAAAATGTAGGTTTACATACAAAATGTTTTGCAAATTTTCATACACGGCAATAACATTATAAGAAAGAAAATTACCAAAGTTACTAAAATGTTCGTTATTATATTTTATTTTATAAAAAAATTGTTTATAAAATCCGCAATTGCATTATTCTTGATATTTAAATACACAAATAAAAGTACAATTTCTTTTCGTTTTTGGGAATTTATTAATGTTTATGTTTCACCGATAAATTAATCAGATTTTACTTATTATATAATATTATAAATAAGCATTAAATTGGTAAAATATATTTATAATACATATATATTAATATTTGCCCACAATATTAATATATATGTATTATAAATGTATTACAAAAAAGAAAATTTACATTATAGAACACTAGCATTTACATATGTTTATGATGAAGATGTAAATGATACTCACATTTATCTATGAAAATCAATTTTGATCTCGGCAAACCATACATCAAACCATCTTAGACTTTTTGTTTTGAATACAAATAAAGTAGTAAAATTGAAAAAATAACATCCAAAATAAGTTAACAAATACTTGTAGATACACATTAACTTTACCAAATACGTTACCTTTAACAAAAACTGATTTGTAATTAAAATTTACTTAATTTTTCAGCATATTCTGCCCTAATTCAACCCGTTCAATTTTTAATGTTATTAATGTTAATTTTTAATGTTACTAAACCATTGGGTATTGAAGTAATACGCAAGTGAATGCCTTATACGGAGAGTAATCTCTGTATTTCTTTCAATGTAATAGATAGTTTTGTTTCCACTACATTTTAAATTTTTTTCTTGTTGGCACCATGTTTTTTTAATAATTTAACCACCGTCACAATTGGAATGTTTCCAATTTCCTCTAGCCGTATTACGGTTCATCTTAGCAATATCTGCTGCTTCAGTTTGAGATTTCCCTGTAAAACAATATTATGTGCCAATTCTTTTATTTCAATCGAATTCCTAACATATAATTGTACACTTTACTAACATTAATAACTAGAAACTTTAATTATTCAACTATCATTAAAGATTTTCAATGGGAAACAGAATGATATAAACGATATAACAAGCTCTTGAAAAATACGATAACATAGAACAAATAAAATATCGTTAATAAATAAATTATTCAATAAATAATAGAATAGTTCTCAATATAGGAATGTTCGAGAATTTCAAACATTAAGCTAATAAAAATTTCTTTACCGTGTCAGTATTTGCACAAATTTAAAGCTTTTGAATAATAATTAACAATGTTAAGCAAAATATATATCAATAGCTTCTGCATTGTATATTAACAATAAAAACTATAAATAAATTATTATTATTTAATAATAAACTATAAATAATGTATTATTATAAGTATGTAAAATATTACGAAAACAATTTAAAATACATACGTTTAATTCTATTTTAAAAAATTATTAATTTTATTTGAAAAATGATTAAAATATTTTAAAATACGTTTAGTTCTATTTAAAAAAATGTTTAATTTTAATTGAAAAATGTTTAAAATATTTTGGAAAATGGTTAGTTTAATCTGCAAATGGTATATCACTAGAAAAATCTAATAAATGTTCTGAAAATGAGGAGAACTTTTATAGCTTCATATTTTTTACGAAATTTATTAATCTTCACATTGTTTGTATTATAAGCAATCCTATACTCATTAAGACGGCTGTTACTTTATTACCAAATTTGATACTATTTAATTAGGTTCCGTATCATGGTACGGTTTTGCAAAAAAAACTAATTTTTTGATACTATTTTATACAGGTTTATTTTCCTAATTAAATCTAAAGTTCATATTTATTCAGAAATTAGTTGTACTAAGATTTCCGTAAGTACTATTTAATCGTTCCTTCATTCATTGATGACTACAATAATAAAATAATTATAATTTTCTATTTTATTTTTTAAATATGAGCTTCAGTCTAACTAAGTAAGAATAAAATAAAGTTAAAAATAGTTTTTATATAATTAATATAGGAAAAATTATTAGTCTCTTATCATTGACGAAACTACTGTACTGATATCAGTTCTGTAAAAAATTTGTCAGCATTACTAAGAGTTTTTTATTTGGACGAATTAAAGGATATATTGATCTCAAGGATACAACTTTTTTAAGATCGAACAATATTGAAGATTTTTTAAGAACGAACAATATTGAAGTTTTCAACATGATTTCATTTACTGCTAATAATTGTGCAGTAATGTTTGGAGTAAGAAATGGAATTTAAACTAAATTTAAGGAATTACTTCCAAGTATTTATGTACATGGATGTTTTTGCCACAATCTTAGCTTAATTTCAATATTGATGAAATTATGCACGCTATTAATCATCACTTTTGCCATAGTCCAAATAGAAAAGAAAAATTTGTTCATGAATATTTTAGTGCTACATTACATTACATGCTATTTTATGGTTAAGGTGGCTTTCGAGAAAATAAGTTTTGAATCCTTTACTTGAACAATGGAGTCCTCTACAATATTACTTTAATTTGCAGAATTTTCAAAATGCTTTTGGTAATAATGCACAGAAAAAATTAAATTAGATTAATTATCTAACTAAATTAAATGTTAATACATTATATGATTTTATTTAATATTTACAATGATTTTACTAATTGTTTAATGATACTCAAAATGAAAATTCAATGATTCAACTAAACAAAATTGATTGGTTTTCTATATAACATAGTATTTAATGAATTTTAAAAAACAATTAAAATTTAAGACATTTCGAACAATTAATTTTATTAAAACAGTAAGTATAATTTAATAAGGTATACGAAATAGGAAATTTATAAATTTATCTAAACAGTATTTAATTTGGCTATATATTTAGTAAACATAATTAGATGAATTAAAAAAATTATTATATGAATCCATGTCGTACAAAAAAAGTTACAGGTCAAAATGTACGTACATATCGTATAAAACACATAAAATTTTAATAAAATAAAATTTATTTTATTACATAGAGGGTTTTGTGTAATTGATGTCATTATTTGCAGGTACATTTTGACCTGTAACTGTTTTTGTACGCCAGGTACAGCTTCAAACCTTCAGCTTTTTGATAGAGAATAAAACGGCGATTAATTTAAAATAAAAAAAAAAAATTATTACGGAATTTTTTTGCGAATTTTGATTTTACTAAAAAAAAAAATCCAACTTTGAGATACTAAATTTGCACCTTGGCAACACTTAATATCATCAATCTTGATTAATTTGCGAAATTATGTCAATTATATAAAATTATAAAAAAAAAATTTAAAAAAAATTAATCACCCTGTATCTCAGTAACGGTGCATTTTCGGACATGTCTGTAGTGGAGTTTTATTACTGAAATTGACTCAGGAAAATCTCATATTGAGTTGACTCAGGAACACACATATATATATACACACACATATATATATATATATTATAAAAAATATATTTTATTATGCGGTTAGGGATATGCAACACCATTGGCGGATACAGTTTCCCTAAATTCAAGTGCAAACTGGGTAAATTCATCACCATCTGCTGGTATCATACTAGGAGAGTTAAATAGCGTTGAATCTTCTCAACGAAACGATAATATTTCAAGTTTTTTAAAGAATTTGGTAATTTATTTTATTTACCTCATTTTTTTGTGTGACATTTTTCTATAATATTTTATGATTTCAGGATCTTCTTTCACTTCTGAATAATTCAATAATTGGTAAAGAAATTTTAAATAAAAATGTTATAACCAGCATTGATCGTAAACAAATAATTCAAATAATTTGTGAGTTTTGGTTAAATCAAAATTTTGGTCCTAAACTAAGTGATTATAAGAACGCTGTGTCTCAAATCACTCAAATATTTAAAAAAGAAACAAAGGTTTTTATTTATAAAGTTAAATAAATGGCTCTCAATTAACGCTTTCCTTTCATTTAGGATCTGTATATTGGAAATAACAAAACAAGAGGATTTTTTTTATAATTGTTATGTTTTGGTTAAATTTTATTCAGAAAATGAATACGGTGAAAATATGTTGATAGATCAAGAATGGTTAAAATACAACAATACACCACAAAATTTAGTAATTGAAAAGTGGAGCAATATTTTTTCATTAAGACAAAAAGATAAAAATAATTTTGATTTATTTTTAAATTGGCCCATTTTAAAGCAGAGAATTGCTGCAGAATTGGTAAGTTATTTCTTTTGTAAAATAGTAGCAGTTTATTTATATAATTTATATTTACAGATTGAATTAGATTTTGATCGCAAATATCCTTCAAAAAATACTATTCCCTTTTCAAAATGGGAGGTTTTTGTTATCAAAATTAAAAATTATATAAAAAATTGATTAAAGATAACTGCAGTAAACTTCTGTTGAATGCTTTGGAAACAAATAATGAAAACTTCAACGATTCAAAAAATTATATATTAACAATTCTTTTGAACTCTATATTAATACCAACAATAATCAAGGATAATAAAATCGTATGGAAACCAACTATTATTGATGGAGAGAATGGATTTGATTTGTATTATTGATTTGTTAATGTAAGTTTTTCGATGTAATAGTATTTATAAGTACATATTTACAATTTCAAAATTCATAAAAATTTTAAAATAAATTACTCGTTCGTCAAATCAAGCAATTTCTGATTAAATTAAACAAATTTATCAAATTAAATTAATTGTTTTTCATAAATGATAACACAAATAATTAAAGAATTAAGAATTACATTTTTATTTCAGAATATTAAAAATATTCCGTACATAATAAAGAATCGGAAAGAAAAGTACCTGCATAAAAACTTAAATATTCAACCATTTATTGTTGTTGTTGGTGATAGCAAAGAAAAAAAAGCTGCTAACTAGGGGGAGCAGATAACTCATAGTATGTTGTTTAACAGCGATTTATGTCCAAAAGTTTTTTGTAATTAACATTATCTTTGTAACAAACAGTGGTTTCTTCAAAAATTGCTCATCTTTATTATTTATTGATTTAATTTTATATTTTTATTTGTTTAATAATAAATAATATTATTAAAGTAACTATAATAAGTATAAATATGCGTAATCACGAATTCAACCTGTGTACAAAATTTCATTGAAATTTAATAATATTTACCATATGTTCTAGAACATATGAAATATTAATCGGAAATTTTAGCATGGACCCCCTCAGGCTACTAACTTCTACCTTAGTCTACACATGTGTAATCACGAATCCAACCTGTGTACAAAATTTCATTGAAATTGAATAATATTTACCATATGTTCTAGAACATATGAAATATTAATCGGAAATTTTAGCATGGACCCCCTAAAGCTACTAACGTCTACATTAGCCTACACATGCGTAATCACGAATCCAACCTATGTACCAAATTTTATTGCAAACTGATAATAATTACTATATGGTGTAGAACATATGAAATATTCTTTGGAAACTAAGTTGCTCATATATTAGTTTCCCATGAACACAATAAAACTACCTGATACAAATTTTTGGAGCAATAAGTAGGTCACAAATTCAACCTGTGTGTGAAATATAATTGTAATTGGGTGCCAATTACTGTATGATGTAGAGTATTGAACTTGTGAAATATAATTGGACATTTTAACATGGACCCACTGGATTACCGACTTTAAACTTTGCAGACAGTAAGTACATAAGGAAGCTACTATGTGTGTCAAATTTCATTCAAATCAGATAATAAATACCATATGCTCTAGAGCATATGAAATTTTAATCGGAAATTTTAGTATGGACCCCCTGAAGGTATTAACTTCTATCATGGCCAACACATGCATAATCAGAAGGTCTACCTTTGTACCAAATTTCATTAAAATCAGATAATAATTACATGCTATAAAACACGTAATTATATAAAATTCGGAAACTAAAACTGTTTTCTAGGAACCCCCTGAAGATCTCCAAATTTCAGGAGAGCCAACTAGATCACAAAATTAACCTATATATAAAATATCTTTGAAATCGGTTAACAATTACTCTATGCTGTAGAACATATTAAAAAAAAAAATTAAAAAAAAAATCGGAAATTTAACATGGACCCCCTAATCCTACTAATCTGTAATTTCGTCAACCTATGCAGAATCATGAACTCAACCTGTGTACCAAATTTCATTGAAATCGGATAATAATTACGAGCTGTAGAACATAAAGCAAATATTCTTCGGAAACTAAGCTGCTCATATATTAGTTTCCCA
The DNA here is from genome assembly GCA_963920725.1 of Rhamphomyia laevipes. Classification (NCBI taxonomy): domain Eukaryota; kingdom Metazoa; phylum Arthropoda; class Insecta; order Diptera; family Empididae; genus Rhamphomyia; species Rhamphomyia laevipes. The sequence continues at coordinate 35,854,302 of OY987256.1, forward strand.
TGAACGTACTATACCTACCAACTACAAATTTGTGGAGTATCAAGTAGATAACTAAATGAAACTGTGTATTCAATATCATTGAAATTGGGTGAAAGGTACCGTAGATATAGAGAGTTGAACTTATGAAAAGTAATTACGGATTTTTACATGGACCCACTGAAGTATCGACTTTAAATTTTACAGACGCCAAGTACATACGGAAACTATCATATGTACCAAAATTTATGCTAATTAGATAAAAATTACTATATGCTCTAAAGTATACGAAATTTTAATCGGAAATTTTACCATGGACCCCCTGAAGTTACAGACCTGTATCTTGGTAGACTTGTCGACAATCATGATACCAACCCATGTTTTAAATTTCATCCAAATCTGAGACATGAAATTTTTTTTTACATTTTTCCGTAGAACAAAAACACGTAGGTTCCCACATAAATGGGGAAATCTAACATGGTCCCACTGAAAGGATCGATCTCATCTTGTACCGGCACCTGCGCGAAGTATGTTAGAGCCTGTGTGCCAAATTTCATTAAAATCGGACAAGCGGTTCTAGGAGATGTTGCTGCGCACATAAAAAGCGTACGCGTACGCGTACGCGTACGCGTACAGAAAGCGTACGCGTACGCGTCCCCCGGACACTTTTTTTTTTTTGCATTTTCGGACTCCCCGACCTCGGAAACGCCTAGAAAAAAATTTTGAGCGAACTTTTTTTTTTGACCATCCAACCCATCACCAGACTTCATAGTATTTCATACTATTCGTAATTGGAAAGTTTTTATATTCATTATAATGATATCTTCTATGAATACGAATTTTTTTTAAAAGCATTATCTGTTTGTTTCCAAATTCATCAAGTGCTAAATATAGAATATGCAAGGAATGTGCACAGGTTTGGCATTTTATTGAGCTATATTTTTTTAATTTTCCAATCTCTAGAAAAAAAGTAATGCTTTAACTAATTTAATCAATGATTTAAGTAACTAAATATTACTCATAACTATATAGTAATTAAATATTACTTTACACTATTATTATAGTTTTTTAAGCCATTATAATATAAAAAATTTAATTGATCTGCACTTATGTTTGTCACTTAATAGCAATGTAATAATTAGTAATTTTATTGATAATAAATTTCTTATAAATTGTCAGTATAAGAAAACGTTACATTTCCTAAATTTTATATTTTTTTAATTGTATTAATTTAAAAAAAAGTGAAAATGATTGAGTGTTTTGTTTGTAAAGAAAAATATTATACAATATTAATATATATATAAGTCATATTAAATGTGTTCACAAAAACTTATCAAATTACATAATATGTTCGTTTTGGCCTCAATGCTTCAATTCAGTGTATTCCTTTCAACGCCATTTGAAAAGAAAACATGAAAATCAAATAACACTTACTGAAAAAATTAATATTCAAGATCATGATAGTAATGTTATAAAAAATGTTGAACAGGTAATAGTTAATTTAGAAGATGATGTAGTCGATACTTCCATAATTAACTTAGAAAAGAAATCAAAATTACTAACAAGTGATATTATAACAAAAATAAATTAATTCGGATTTAAACTGTACGGTAAAATAAATTTTAGTAGAAAAGTAGCACATGATATTAAATCTGATATTAAAAATGATAACTTTGATCCACTGCTTAGTTTTTTTTAATGAAAATGTATTAGATGTTTCGAAAAATATGTTAGATATTAGTGAATTGAAAGAATCTATTGTAGAATTAAAAAAATCGTTTGATAATAAATCTTCAGAATATAAAATTAAACAATATCTAAAAGATAAAAATATTTATGCTGAACCGAAAAAAATGTAATAGATAATTCTATCACAAGTACCAATATTGGAAAACAAAATACCTCAGGAATATTATTACCATTAAAAATGAATTTGATAATTTTTTTTGAAAATCCTAATATTTTAAATTCAATGTTAAAAAACTATAAACTATTCAATAATAACTATAACGTTGTAATGAATATTATTCAGGGTGAAGTATGGAAAAGAAAAATTTGTTCTTTCGCAAATAAAACTATCTTTCCATATATTTTATACCAGGATGATTTCGAGGTAAACAATCCTCTAGGATCCAAACGGGGGATTCATAAATTATCCGTTTTTTATATGTCTTTTCCTCTTTTAAATGCTAACCAATTATCTAAATTAGAAAATATATTTGTCGTATGTATAACCAAAAGTAGTGATATAAAATACGGTACTACAAGTAATTATAGTGCTATGATATCAGAGCTCAATTTATTAGCGCAAAATGGTATTTGTGTTCAGCATGAAAATGAAAAAAAAAAATCATTTAGTATTGGCAGCAGTTACCGGTGATAATTTTAGATTGAATTCCATACTAGATTTTACAAAATCTTTTAGTGCCAATTATTATTGCAGAATTTGTTTTTGCAACAAAAACGAAATGCAAATACAAAGTCAAGAAAACAAAAAAATTTAAAAAATGAACAAAATTATATTACGGGAGTAGATCAACGAAATGTTAGTGAAACCGGTATTAAAGAAATGTGTGTGTTTAATAATATTCAAAATTTCATGGTAACTAAAACCAAAAATTTCTTTTATAAAATTATCAGTTACCGGTGATAATTTTAGATTGAATTCCATACTAGATTTTACAAAATCTTTTAGTGCCAATTATTATTGCAGAATTTGTTTTTGCAACAAAAACGAAATGCAAATACAAAGTCAAGAAAACAAAAAAATTTAAAAAATGAACAAAATTATATTACGGGAGTAGATCAACGAAATGTTAGTGAAACCGGTATTAAAGAAATGTGTGTGTTTAATAATATTCAAAATTTCATGGTAACTAAAACCAAAAATTTCTTTTATATATTTTTTTTTATTAAATTAATATAATATTCATCTATATAATGTATATTAATCTATATTATTATATGTAAATAAATATATTTAATATAAATTATAAGTCAATGATTTTTTATATAAACATTCGCTAATTTCAATGATTGTTTTTATTAATTTAGTAATATTTTGTCAAACATTCAAACAAATCTATTAGATATTTTATCTATACTTTTTCATCAAAAAGGCTATTTTTATGTATTAATTTGTCTCCTTCATATAAATAATTCAAGGTTGCCAACAGGGTATTTTTACCCTGGAGATTCCAGTTTTTCAACTTAAACTGCAGTCTCCAGGTTTTGTAAAAATTATACCAGTTTTTACCAAAATAATAATTTAAAAGTTAAGTGGTACTTCATATGACCAAAAGATGTGACTTTATTTAGATTTAGTAATTATTTTTTTACTGGATTTTTATATTTCTTTGTTGATTCGTTGTGTGCTGGGATTATTTGACAGCCAACTGTCTGTTTGTTTTGTTTTTGAATATTCATTCTTGTTGAATGTTTTTGCTGTTTGTTGTTAAACTGTTTCCAATAAAAAGAATTTAATTTGGATTTGTATGTACACATATTCATTATTTTAAATTTAGAATTTACTATTGTGAAATTATAAATTCATCTATCCCTCCCAAAGATTATGCCGAAAACAAAATTAAAAAAATCGGTCCTTTTATTTCACATCTTTTTAGTCTGGATGGCTGACAAATAGTGAATATATAGTAAATGGATTGTGAAGGAAAATGAATACACAGCAAAGTGCAGATTATACCAAACAACATTTACTATAAAATATGAAGGAAAAACTCTGTTAAAGCTCTTTTAAAACTCTTAAACATAAAAGACATTCTAATGCACAAACTAACTAGCCAAATTTTAACATCAAGTATTTTTAGTTTATGTTTTGTTTGTTTTAATTGAATCAATAAAAATACTTATTGGAACATACAAGAATTGTGACTAATTTTTTATTTTTTTTTCTACAAAAGTAATATAAAAAGTAGATAATTTATTGAAAAGTTTTGGTTAAATTTATGAAATAGCTTTTTTATTAAATGAGACAAAGTTATTATACGAATTACTAATAAATTTCAATAAAATAAATAATTAAGTGGGTAAACTAAATAAAAATTCTAGTAAGCTAATTCAAATATTTTAATTTAAATGATTTATATAATTTAGTATATTTGTTGCATCTACAATTTAGATGCTTCAATGAATAAAGTAGGAAAATCAATGAATTTTATTTTTAACTACATACTTCAAAGTAGCTGAAAAATCGACTTTATTTTTTTCTGTGAAGCATTATTTTAAATTTTACGTAACATTACATAACCAGTAATGTAAGACTTACATTAAAAAATGCATCAATTTTTTTAAGTGTGTAATGTTTCTGATGTGCAGGAAGTTCCAAATACTACCTACGATGAGCTCCGAAAAACAATAAAAAGTATTATACAGGTTCCGCAAATTACTACATCCAAATTGTCATTACTAGATAAAGAGCTGAAACTATTTAATGGTGGTAACTGTAATAGAGGTGAGAGCACTGAAAAATTGTTCCAAGCATTACTAGCAATTCCACCAACTTCAACAGCCAGCGAGTGAGTCTTTTCGGTTGCTTCAGATTTTAAAACCAAACTACGCTCTCAAATGAAAACTAGCACGTTAAAGGACTTATATTTCTTAAATACTATTTTTTAAACAATAAATAATATAAAATAAAATAATAATTAAACATAAATATATTTTTTAACAATAAAAACAATTTTTTTTTTAATAATTTTACTATTTTCTTTTTCAGTATTTGTTACCCAGATAACTACCTGGGTTGTGTAACTATGAACTACTCGCATATCCGGGTAATCTAAAATCCGAGTAATTTCGATTTCCTACTATAGCATTACTTGAATGGAATTTTTTTTGTGTTGGTACAATCCGAATAAATAGAATGGGTAATTGTAATATGCTATCTGATGGAGCACTAAAAAAAAGGGTAGAGAAACCTTTGATTATCGGATAGACTCTGATTATAATTTAGCTATGGTTCGTTGCTATGATAATAAAGGCATACAATTTATTTCTACGTATTGTGCTATAGAACCTGTAGGTGTAGATAGTTGTCGAAGATTTAATAACAAATTAAAAAAAATATAAATATGTTGTTCGTTCACAAGTAGTTCAGCAGTATAATAAATTTATGGGTGGGTAGATCTAGCTGATATGCTTGTTGAGCTATACCGCATAACTTTAAGGTCCAATAAATATTACATGAGGATTTTTTATTGGTGTCTAAATCTCACTGTTGTTAATGGCTGGCTTCTTTCTAGACGTCATCATAATCAGACTGGCTTAACATACAATACCACTCTATTGGAATTTATGGTAAGTACAGCTAAGAGTCTAATAAGTGCATGGAAAGTTGTAAATATTCGTATAAGATAGGTCGTCTAGGTAGCTCAAGTAATACATCCGCTCCCAAGTAATGCATGCTCAAGCATGTAAGGTTTGAAGCAATGCATCATTGGCCAACATAAATGTCGGTTATGTAAGACCGCAACAACAACGATAACTTGTAGCAAGTGTAATATATGGCTTTGTTTGACACCAAACCGAAATTGTTACACTACCACCAAAAATAAATACAGGTAACAACAAAGTTTATAATTTATTCTTTCCGACAAACATAATTTTATAATTTTAATGAAGTTTTTTAATTTTTTTATGTTATTTGATAAACGTTAAATGTGAATTATTTTTACGTTTTTATTTAATTATTTTACATATGCATAATAAATAATATTTATTATATGCATAATAAATAAAAGTCTTATTTTGTATGTATTAAAAGTGCAATTTCTAATAATAATAATAATAAAACATAATATTATATATTTTAAAAAGTACATTTTATTTTAATGACCTTCATTGCCATAGTTGCTTAAAAGCAATTATCCTTATTTTTTAATCTTTAATTTTAATTCAAAAAAAAAATATCAGAAATGGTTCAGAGTTCTACAATAAAACTGTCGAAAAGATTTTTTAATTGTCTCCGAACATAATTCGGGCAGGAAAGGGAAACGAACAGTATTTAGATAATACAAATATAAAAAATGTGAATTTTCACAGCAACCATTTGCCACTAGAAGAAATTTATTGTAGTGTTAAAGATGTAGTGTTATATGTCCAAATTTTTTCAACAACTAATCGAGAATCTTTTTTGTTAAATATAAAATCATTTTATATTTCATTTTGTGAAAACTTTATTAAATTAAACATTGATTTGAATGATAAGGTGATTTCAAAAGTTTCTCCTGGCGATGTAGTGGCAGGATGGCAGGAAATACTAATTCAATACTACCAATTATAAAATAGTTGTTTCCTAATAAAGAATTCGAGTTTGCTGACTTAATCAAGAATTTCGCAGTCTTTCAGAACACGATGAGATTAAAAAAATTTAAATCTTGTCAATAAGTGATTTTTTGTATAAAGTAGGAGATATAAAAAATATTTTAAATGAACATTTATTTTTAAATGTTACCAGAATTGCGAAGGATATTTTATCTATATAACATTCATTTCATCAGCAAATGAATTTCAGTTGTTTCACCATTTTCTCCTACGTTTCCTCAAAGTTGATCTATCTTAGATATTTTTAATGTTTCTGATAATACTAAGATTAAAGTTAAATATTATTGTTGGGGTCACAATCGTTGAATTTTTTCTCCAGAAATAATAATTAAAAAATAAGTAAAATTAAGTTTTAAATATTCAAAGTACATAGTGTATGCAAGCGATGTACATCATCACCGCACTAACACATCGTGGTAGTCCGACAAATTTATATGAGCGACAAATTTATTTGAGTTTTTGTATGGTTTTTGTATTATTTTTTAAATAAAAATAAATGAAAATCATAATTTTATTTTAAAAAATACTTTATTAGACTTTATTTTTATATGATAAATATTTGCATATGAGAATATGATATTAATTAATACGCTTTTTTGGAAATGATTTAATATAAGTACCATCGGAGTGTTTTGGAACCAAGGATTCATTTTGCATTGATAAGAATTAAAAACACAATATCATCATTTGGCACTTAAAAAAAGCGTATTAACCCCTAAAAAAATAAAATAATTAAATTAATATTAAAAGTTGATGACCTGAGCTTCATCCTTTGGTATATGTCATCCAGTCAGTCATAGTATTTTACGTGAATAACTTAGTTCATTCTGTGGAACTTCTGTGTCATATAAAATTACTCTTGCTGTTAATTCACAATTCGAGCAACAATTTTACAATCTAAGTCAGAACTGTTTTCTAACAAAATAAATGTTATTTTGTCAACATTTGGTTCAATATGATAATCTTTTTAGTTAACGTTTACTTTAAAATTATTCTTAAGAACTTCAAAATTACAAAAAATATCAGCCTGAATAAATTCTTCAGATTTTACTTTTATAGATGCGTTAAAATTTTCCCTACGAATTACAGATTACAGTTTCTGGTACTGTCAAATATTGTGGCAAGTTGGGAAAAATATATGGCATTGCACCATAAACTCATCGCGGCTGTTTATTATTAGTTGGCCTAGATTGAAAATCATTATCAAGAAAATTACAGAGCAGATTGGCTGCCAATCTGCTCTGTGTATAGCATTAATCCATTTTTCTTTATTTCAACATTTCTTGGGAAACTAAATGTTGAAACAGTTTCAGATGTTGAAAAGTAATTGGATTTGCAACCTGGCACTATGCAATGACGAGGCATTGTCTTTATTACACGAATAAAAAATTTAATTATAAAATAAAACTATTTATTGGACTAATTTTTTTTCTTATGTTTGTAAACAAAAACAACGCCGATGTTGTGCTTTTTGTTTACAATAAATTCACATTAAAACTACAAAATATTAATATTGTTAAATATTGCACTTATTTGCACTCAGTTTAATTATATTTAGTTTTCCGCGATATTACCTTGCTAATTTTATTTTTTATTTCACACGTCAAAAATATTAATTGTATCGACCGGCCATTTTAATAAAACTGTCGGACTACCACTGTCGCTAAATTATGTCGCACGGCTTGTAGGAACTAACACTATCGAAGGTTTTGGTTAGAATATTTTGATAAATCAGAACAAAGTTTCAAATGTAAAATTTGTATTGATTATCTGAGAAACTCTTTATTGTTACAAAATCCGGAAACCGCTTCTATATCTAATGTTGTTTCTTCTAACAAATTAATTCAGCTATCTAATTCTGATGTTACTGTGACTGCTGATGATGCTGCTGTGTCTGTTACACGTACACCTACATGCACGCAAAGAAAATCAAGCTCATCATCCACACCAACAACAACAAAGTAATGTTAAAATTTCTAACGAAATTCTCTATAATGAGAAGAACAAAATAAAATTCTTTGTAATTGAAATTTAACCTTCTCTAAAAAAATTGATGGCATTTAAGCAAAAATAAATGTTTTAGAACAAAAACGAAAACCAAAAAGTATTGACATTGTTAATATTCCTGTTGCTGATGACGTCGATGTTAAAGAAAATGTAATTAAATCAATTACTGAAGCTTTTGGAGAAAAAATTTATCCTGACGTAATTGAATCTTGTTACGTAAAAAAAGTAAAAGATAAAAACTACTAATCTTTGAATGTAGTTTGCGTTAATTTTTCATCTTTGCAAACAAAACATAATGGAAAAAATTCGATAAAAAAAAATTAGGTTAAAATAAAAAATATTTGGTGATCAGTCCAAGATAAACAACATAATACATTACTGATAATCTCACTGCCTATACTCGACTTCTATTGGAAAAGACAAAACAGCTGAAAGTATCTAATGAATGGAAATCTAATAAAATTCAACTATTTTAGTTAGAAAAAATGAGGGAGATAAAGCAATAAAAATTAATTGTTTTGAGGATTTGTCTAAAATTTTAATTTTATACTTTTGTTTTATTTTATATTAAATATTTTCAATGATTTTTTAAACCCTTAAGGTAATTTAAATAATAATTCTTCCTCATTCATATCTTAAAATTGTAAATGTTATTGTCAAAATACTGAGTTAAGTTCAGGGTTTTCAGTTGTGCATCAAAATATTAGAAGTATTAGGAAATTTTTTGATCTATTTTACTCGCATCTAGCCGCTTTGGAACATTTACCGGGTGTCATATTTCTTTCGGATGGAAATATGGATTAATGATTTCGAAATTTCGGATTTTCATATTCCTAATTATACCTTTGCGGCTAATTGTAACGATTATTATACATCGGGTGGGATTGCAATATTCTATAGGAGTAATTTAATTTGTCAAATAACTAAAAGCAAATTAATTAGTGCTGATATTATTTGCTTAAATCGTGAAATTTCTGGTTCTAAATATTGTTTTGTTGGTGCATATAGTTTACACAAATATAGTGTAGGTGCTTTTTTCGAGGATTTTCCAGAGTTCTTGGAAAATCAAACATGCAAATTTAATACTTTTAGATAATTTTCTGTCAGTTATAGCTGTTTTTGGGTTAAATTCTTTAGTGTCATGTCCTACGCGTGTAATGTTTACGTCCAGTTCTTGTTTAGATCACATTTTTTTAAAGCTTCATAGAAATAATAGTATTGGTTATAAAAGTGCTATACTGGATCTTAAAATTACAAATAATTCTTTAATAACTATTCAGTTTAATAAAAATGTTCATGTTCATAGAGAAAAGCATAGTGTAGTAAATAGTGATTTACAAAAAATTGATTTTATGTCCTTAAAATCCAGACGTAATTTTGAATTCTGGGAAGATATCTATTTAGCAGCTGATCCATCTAAGGCTTTTAATTGTTTTCTGACAAAATTACATGAGCATATTTCTATTTGTAGTGAAAAAAATAGTGTAAATAACTATAAAGACAAGAAACTTAAACCTTGGATGTCTGTTTTGTTATTAAAAAAAGTTAAAAAGAAAAATTTGTTCAGAATTCGTGTAAAATCCGGATAATATAAGAGGAAGACTGAAAGGTTACTATGATAAACTATGTAGAGAGTTAAAAGTTAAAATTGAAAATTGTAAGCATAATTATTATAGTCGTAGATTAGTCGAAAATTCAAGAAATACAAAAAAAAAAAAAAAATAGCAAGTTATTAATAATATACTTAATAACATAACAACGTTCAAAAACATGATATTACTTTGTTTGAAAATAATGTAGCTAAATGTATCTAATCCAACTGATGTTGCTGATTTATTTAATAATTATTTTTCTACGGTAACTAGTACATTGTTGGATAGTTGTTTAAACAACAACACTAATAATAATGTCACATTATTGTATAAAATTATGGTCGGTCATTAGTTCAATTACCTATTTAATACACGTTACACGCGTACATTATTTCTCAATAATGCACTTTATCAATTATATTTAATATTTGAATAAATTTGATATACTTAATTAACAATACGTTAACTAAGCAAATTAATATTTAAATGTACAACAGGTAATTGAATGACATAAATAAGACCATGATTTTCGTTACTAACGGAAATCAAGGCAAATGACCGTCTGTAATTTTACAGTTTAAAAAAGAAATTAATTATAAAATTAAATTGGAGAGTTGATTCGCGACGCTGTTAAAGTTAGGACGTATTTTAATTAAGCTAAGTTATATTAATAGTAAAATTAAGTTTTAATAAAGAGTTGTTTATACGAGATAAATAAATAAATCTTGTGTACTTATTATAAAAATAGGAAAGTTAATAAAAGATATGAAGAAAAGTAAGTAATATTTATGTTATCGCGAAATAATAGCATAACATCTTGGTGTAGTAAAAACGTACAACAGATTAAAAAGACATTATTTCTGCAAAAATATGCTAAAGACTATCAGGTGGTACATTAAAAGTTGTCCTAAATGTCAAATTAGCAAATGAGGCAAAGTAACTCAAATGGCAATAAGAATCACGGACACAGCTAAACGTTCGTTTGACAAGGTATATTTGGACATTGTAGGTCGTTTACTAATCACCCACTATGGAAACAAATATATTCTGAGCTTTGAAAATGACTTGTCAAAATTGTTAGATTGTGTAGCTATACCGAATATGGATGCAAATACAGTAGTTAACGCAATTCAATTATTCCAAAGAAACTGATTACTGAATAAGGAACCAATTTTACCAGCCAAATTTTTAAAAGTTTGTGTAAAATTTTAAAAATTCGGAAGGTAGAAACAACGGCCTATCATCCACAATCGAATGATTCACTGGAACGCCGGCATGGTCCCTTAATTGAGTATTTAAAGATGGTAGTCGAGAAAAATGTTCAAAGCTGGGATGAATGGTTAGCTGAAGCTGTATTAATCCATAACCACACACCACATGAAGGTACAAAATTTTCACCATTATTTGTTTTGTTTGGATTTTGTGACTAAGGTAGTGAGCTGCTGGGCCTATATATTTTTTTTTTATTTTATTCATTAACCAAATAAGGCATTACAAAGATAAATTAAATTTACAATACTTTAAAAAATAATTAAGACTAGATAATATATAAAACTAAAATTATATACAGAATACTTATTCATATAATATGTAATTATTATGTAATGTAAATGCGAAGCTAAACTATACTATACAATAACATATAAAAATTTCAAAATTATATTTTACAATAAAAAAGTGCATATACCATGTGTGTGTTCATTTCAATATAGATTGTAGGTGTTTTTTGTAATTAAATTTTGAAAGTAAAATGCCCCAAATTTGTTGAAAACCTTACAGCATCTATTTATTGGTTCATTTTTACCATATTCCGTACGATGAAAATATTCTAGTAATGGTCTAGTTACTCTCGTATGTCTAGTATCTTCATTTAATTTTATTTTGCTTGATATGAAATTAACTTGAATGTTATTTTTTAATACATCAAAAGTAAAACACGAAGATAGAGATGAAAGATTTATTACTGAAAGTCTGTGTGCATAGGATGGCAAATTATCATAGTCTCTGGGATTATAAAGCTCCCTTAATGCAAAGAGAATGAATTGTTTCTGAATAGATTCAATTCTATTGCTATACCATTGAAAATTTGGGTCCCAAATTTGACATGCATATTCTAAGGTAGGACGAACGAGAGCACAGTATAAAGATTTAGTGACCCATTTATTATTAAATTCTTTTGCTCTCCTTTTTATGAATCCAAGCAATTAACTAGCTTTTGCAATAATCTTTTCAAAGTGATTATTAAATGTTAGTTTGCTATCCAGAAGAATACCAAGGTCGGAGATTTGATTGACACGATGGAGTAATGTTTCGTTAAGATAATAATTGAAATTAATATTATATCTCTTGCGAGAAAATGTAATCACATGGCACTTCTTTACATTGAGATATAGCTTGTTTTTAGTACACCATACATCTAGTTCTTTAAGCTTGGATTGTAGAAATGCTGCATCTAATGAAGATTTAATAACATGATATATTTTTAAATCATCAGCATATAGAATTCTAAACATGAGCCTCGGATAAATAATGGAAATAACGGAACAATGACACGGATATGTACAAAGAACAATGATTTAAAACTAGAAACATGGAATATAGAAACAATGTTGCAACCAGGGAAAATGCAGGAAATCGCGAACGAAACACATAAATATAAAATCGACATACTAGCTCTTCAGGAAGTCAGGTGGCAAAGAAATGGAATAATTAAAAAAGAATCTTACTCGTTTTATTATAGTGGCCCTAGTAGAAGAACTGGTCAATACGGCACTGGATTTATAATCACCAAAAACACACAAAAATCAGTGCTAGGATTCACACCCATAGATGACAGAATGAGTACTTTGAAGATTAAAGGTAAATTTAATAACATAACAATAATAAATGCATATGCACCAACAGAAGTTGCAGGTGAAGATGAAAAAGATCTATTTTATGAAAATCTTAGCAATCTGTGTGAAAATATTAGTAGTTACGATACTGTAGTAATTATGGGTGATTTTAATGCCAAAGTTGGTAGGGAAGCACATATACGGAACATAGCTGGAAAATTTTCATTGCATGAGATGTCAAATGATAACGGAACGCGGTTATGTCAATTTGCGAGCGAACAGCAACTAAGAATAAGAAGTACTGCCTTTCAACGTAAAAATATACATAAAGGTACTTGGAAAATACCTGGTATGAACTCAACTAATCAAATCGATCACGTATTAATCTCAAGCCGATGGAGTTCTTCAATTATTAATGTAAAAAGCTGCCGTGGAGCTAACTGTGATAGCGATCACTTCCTAGTCATATCGATTCTACGACAAAGAATCTCTAATGTTGCCAAAATAGGTGGTACAAAAAGAATAAAATGGGATTGCGACAAACTTAAAAATATTAATATCAAAAAACAATTTCAAGATGCTATCAGAATCCAACTAGAAACACCGCTGGAGAATGTGGAATCTGTAAACGAAGAATGGCAACAAATAGAAAATAGTATAATAACAGCAGCTAGAGAAGTAATAGGTACAAAAACCATTGAAAGAAATGCTGATTGGTTTGACAGCGAATGTGCTGCAGCAATCGAGGAAAAAAATCAGGCAAGGGCAAAGATAATTCAAACTAACACCAGAAGTAATAGAAGGATATATATAGAAAAAAGAAAAATAGGAACGAAATTATGTAGACAGAGAAAGAGATTAGCAATGAAAACCAAAATAGTGAAAATTCAGGAGGAGCAAGACTGTAACAATACACGACAGTTCTATGAAAAAGTGAGAAAAGAGTTAAAAGGATATCAACCTCGACTAAACGCTATTAAAGATAAAAATAATAAAATATTGTCAGAAGAAGAAATGATAGTTAAAAGATGGGCGGAATATTACAAGGAATTACTCAACGTGACACAAATGCCAACGAACGACAGCATAGATGAGGTGATGTATACCGCGGATCCTGAAACTCCAAGCCCAACTATAGAAGAAACTCAGAATGCAATCGATAAATTAAAAAACAACAAAGCACCAGGTGAAGATAAGATTACTGCTGAACTACTAAAACACGGTGGTGCAACTATGGTACATAAGATTCATCGGATTATTTGTAAAATATGGAGCAACGAAGTTATGCCAGATAGTTGGAATATTGGTTTACTTTGTCCAATTCATAAAAAGGGTGATAAATTAATATGTGAAAACTATAGAGGAATAACTTTGCTGAATTGTATATATAAAGTCTTATCAAACATAATTTACGAATGTTTAAAAACGACATACGAAGAACAGATCGGTGAATATCAGTGTGGATTTAGGAGCCAGAGATCGACTATCGACCAAGTTTTTCTGGTGAAGCAAATTATGGAGAAAACATACGAATATAATGTAGATCTGCACATAATGTTTATCGATTTCAAACAAACTTTTGATAGCATAACCAGAACAGGAATTCCGAAAGCGTTTTCAATGTTGGGCGTACCAAATAAACTGTCAAACCTGGTCATGATGATGACGATGAAACATTCCGCAAGCAAAGTGTTAGTACAAGGTGTCGTTTCAGGTAAATTCAATATAAACAGTGGCGTACGGCAAGGGGATGCACTGTCATCTATAATTTTTAATATGCTGTTGCACTATGCAATTAGAAATATTGATAAAGGGGGGAGTGTCTTCAATAAACTCTACCAAATTGTAGCTTACGCAGATAACATAGCAATTATAGCGAGAAATTATAACGCTATGGTTGACATATATAAGAATCTAAAAAAAGAAACGGCGAAAGTCGGCTTAAGGATAAACGGTCCCAAAACTAAATATTTAAAAACGTCAAGAAGCGAGGCGAGAAGATCGAAGGTGTTGCAAATTTTAAGTATCTTGGTGTTTTATTATGTAACAGTAATAGTATCCAAAGTTGTTTACGAGAAAGAATTCAAGCTGCAAATAAATGCTATTACGCTCATATTAAATTAATGAAATCGAAACTGTTAACGCGGACAACTAAGCTCAAAATATATCAAACTTTAATACGACCAATAGCAACGTATGGGTGCGAAGTATGGACGCTGACGAGCGCTGAAGAAAATATGCTTCGAGTATTTGAACGGAAAATACTTCGTAAAATTTTTGGCGCAATCCGGATGGAAAATGGTGAATATCAAAGAAGATACAACGCAGAACTAAATGAATTAATAGCAAATAATGATATATGTAGTTAAATACATAAAATCTCAAAGATTGCGATGGGCAGGACATGTAGTAAGGATGTCAGAAAGTAGGCCGCAGCATAAATTTTTTATTACAAAACCCCTACTAACAAGAGGAAGAGGTAGACCAAAGAATAGATGGGAAGACAGCGTCGAATGTGACGCTAGAAAATTACAAGCCAGAAATTGGAAGACCGATGCTAAGGATAGAGTTAAATGGAGGCAAATTGTGGAGAAGGCTAAAGCTCACCCAGGGCTGTAACGCTATAAGAAGAAGAAGAAGCATATAGAAGGTGGAAAATATCAGATAAAACTTCTGATAAGTCGGAAATGAAAATGTTGAAGAGAAGAGGACCTAGATGCGAACCTTGTGGCACACCAGATAAAACCGAAGTTTGTCAACCTTTGAATTTAACAAATTGTGTTCTGTTGGTTAGATATGATTTTAGCCATTGTAATATAGTACCAGTTATACCTTTTTTGCAGCTTTTGAATTAGAATAGTATGGTCGACACGATCAAACGCTTTGCAGAAGTCGGTATATACTGCATCAATTTGATGTCCTTTTTCCATCTGGCACAGACCTTCAGATACCAGTACCATAAGATTAGTAGTTGTAGATCTACCTTTTTTAAACCCATGTTGTTGTTCATTCAAAATAGGATTAATTATTTTAGATAGTTTGTCACAAACAATTTTCTCAAAAAGTTTTGGAATAGATGATAGAATTGCAATGCCTCTATAGTTCTGGACATTGCATTTATCACCATTTTTGTGAATAGGCGTAAGGTACGATGATTTCCACGCGGTAGGAAAATGACCTAGTGTTAAAGATTTATTAAATAGAAGTAGTAATGGAAGAGATACATGTTGTGCAATATTTTGAAGAAAAGTATTAGGGATTAATTCTGGACCAGGACCTTTTTTACTATCAATATTATTAAGAGCGTTTTCTATGTCGTCCATCGATAGTGAAATATTATCTATAAGAGAAGGCGTATTAAAATTAGTGGGAGAACAATCCGAAGTGTCAGAAATAGAAGAGAAAACTTCTTGAAAACGGTCGGCAAACATATCACTGATAACTTTAGGACATGAAGAAGAGTTGGCTTCTCTGATCATATTTGAAGGATATCCCATAGTCTTACGCTTTAAATTTACAAAGTCATAAAAATTTTTACGGTCCTGAATAATGTTTTGGCCAACATTAAGGATCGTATGCCTCGTGTGATTGTTTTGAAAATTCTGAAGCTAGCTGGTTGTATTTTAGTTTCAAGGTTTCATTTACGGTGTCCATATTCTTAAGTTTCTTGAATAATTTATTTCTTTTATTTCTTAAGGTACGTAAATTCTTATTAAGCCAAGGTTCGGACACTCTATCCTTTTTAATAATTTTTGGCACAAAATTTTCAATTAGCTCAGAAATTTTATTGTAGAGTAGAGAAACGGCGTAATCAAGGTCATTAGTAGATATAATATTTGTCCAGTTAATAACAGATAAATTAGCACTTATACTTGTGTAGCGGTCGTTGCAGCTGATATTTTGTGATCGTCGCCTTGCCGCTCGAGCGCAAGATATCAGTTGCAACAACCCTACGATAAACATCACATGTTGTATTTCTATTTACCATTTTCGATTCTCGATCGTTCATCTATTGTTTTTATTATCTGCTGATGCAGTTGTCCAATAGGAATTTTGGTAATTTTCTATTGCCAAAGTTGTTGTTGGACAATCGCATGATTAGCAATTAAATTTCGCATCTCTTAAAAATTAATAACTACTCAAGTTTTGAATTTCACACCGACCGGTCGATTTATTAAAAAGCGAAAGTAAAAGGAATTGTAAAGTTTATTTAAGTACAGTATCGCGCTAAATTAAATAGTTAATCTTTTAAAACATTAAGTTGTTGCGTTATGAAAATAATCATTAAAATTATAAAAACAATATATAATAAATATAAAATTAACTAGACTAAAAATAAATAAGTTAATTAATTAAACTAAGAATAAATAAGTTAATTAATTAAACTATAAATAAATAAGTTTTATACTAAGATTCTAAAAACGAATTAAATAATAATTAAATAAATATATTTTATATTATAAAATATGAATAAATAACTTTTATATTAAATTCTAAAAACTAATTAAATCAGAATTAAAACAATTATGATTAATATTATTATAAATAAAAAACTTAAAAATAATTATATTAAAAATTATAATAAATGTGGATTTAAGGTGTGAATCGGAAGTCTTTCATTTTACCCTTTAACCCCACATATTGGTGACCCCGAGTTTTTTTTATGTATTAAAAAATTAATGAACACAAAATTAAAAACGTTTTAAAATTAAAAGAGTTTGGTTACAAGTCACTTTTTGTATATTTATACTATTATATAAATAAGTATATAAATTTATTTAAAAAAAAAATCTAAAAAATCTGAAACAATATATTTAAAAAAAAAATAACAGTTTCATAGTTATATTTCATAGTGACTTGGCAACAAACAATAATTGTTTAAAAAGTGGTAAATTGGTGGATAAAAGTTTTTTTTTATCTCTTTTCGTGTTTCATATATATAAAAAAAGTTATTTAAAAAACGAAAAGATTATTATTAAATTTAATTTAAATTTCAACAATCAAATATTAATTAATTTCAACAATCAACTACTAATATCATCATTTCAACAAACCACTATTAATATCGTCATAAAATATCAACAATTTTCATAATTATCAACAAGTTTTCCAACATTTCAACATTTTTATTTTGTAATTTTTGCAACAAATATCAGCACAACAACGATTTTTACAAATATTCTACAGTTCCATAGAAAATACAGAAGCAGCAGAAAAAACATCGAATAGATCATCCAAGGTTTTTCTTCGTTTTTTTTATATACCTATTACTTTTTGTAAATTTCAATTTTTAAAATTAAATTTTCTTTTATTAATTATTAAAAATTAGTTGTTAACTAAATTTTATGTATTGAATACATTAACACCAAAATAAAATATTGTGATAAAGTACAATTGTTAATCATAAATATATTTTTACAAAATAATTAAATAATTTAAAAAAAAAAAGGGAACTTGTACAACAATCATTACAATTAAAAATATAATTGTAAATATAAAAAAAAAAATTTTATATTATATAAAAATATACAGTATATACTGAATTATATTACAATATTTAAAATTTTAACAAAAAAAAAGTTGTGTTATTGAACTAAATCTAATATATTAAATTAAATCATATTATAATATTTAAATTTTAATAACACAACTAAATCATCAATTATAACACAATTAAAAATTGATTTTACCAAAATTTACTTTACAAAATATATTTTATTTTTTTTTTCGATTACAATAAATTCATAAATACTATATCTTACAATCTTTTTACTTTACATCCATTTTTTTTTATATACATCGGGTGGTACCTTCTTCTTGCATTTTCGGCCTGAATTTTTCGTTTTTAGCATTGATTCATAATATTTTTAAATAAAAATGCCTAACACAGAAAAGAATATTGATTTAACGACTCAGGACAAAACGGTACACACTGACGCCATTGACTTTACTAAGGTGAGATTACCATCATTTTGGCCTAACAATCCCGCGACATGGTTTATACAAGCAGAAGCACAATTCGCCGTTTTTAAGATCAGAAAAGATGAAACCAAGTATTGTCTGACGATTGCTGCTTTACCAGCAGATACTTGTGAATCCGTCATCGACATTATCGCCGAACCACCTGCAAACGACAAATATTTACTTTTAAAAACAACACTTATTTCACGACATTCAGCATCAGAAAGCAAACGGCTTGAAGAATTGTTGGAAAGAGTCGACCTTGGCGATCGAAAACCATCAGCACTCTTCCGTTCAATGAAGCAGACGGCTGGTGATACATTCGACAAAGAGGTAATCAAAAAACTTTGGTTACGTCGGCTACCGCAGGCGCTAAACATTGCTTTGGTGTCTGTGGGCGACAAACCTACAGATGAGCTGATCACTCTCGCTGACAAAATCTTCGAAGCAACAGAAGCTTCTTCAGCATCCATTAATAGCCTTTCTAACAATTTTTCAAGCGGCGCAAAGAAATCTGAATCGTCCAATAATAACATTGAGTCCAGACTTGCCAAAATAGAACAATTATTATCAAAATTAAATTTCAATGACCGCAGCCGGCAATTTTCACGTCACCGATCGAGATCACGATCAACCGGGAGATCGACAGATAAAAATATATGTTATTATCACAAGAAATTTGGTGACAAGGCACGCAAGTGTGCTTGTACCCAAGTCTTGGATAATTCAAGAAATACATCACTTGCTACTGGTTCCCCAAACTAGAGCACCCTGTGGCTGAAACGGCACAGTCACAGATCCATCAAATAAGCCGTTTATTTATCAACGATCTCAATTCTAAACAAAATTTTCTGATCGACACAGGTGCGGATTTATCCGTTATACCAAGAAATAAATTAATTACAGAAAAACCATCAAAAAATAATTTAATTTTGACAGCAGCTAATGGATCCTTGATCAACACTTTCGGTTCAAAACTATTAACTTTAAATCTTGGCCTGCGAAGAAATTTTACTCATCCTTTTATAGTTGCTGCTGTGCAACACCCTATAATTGGTGCTGATTTTCTACACAAATTTGGCCTGCTAGTTGACGTGAAGCAAAAACGATTGGTCGATCCAAAAACCTTACTCCACGTATCAACTTTATCAAATCCTAAAATAGCTCTAACAAATGAAAAAATGTCACTCTCTATTAAACAGTTCTCTTGTCCTAACAAATTTACTAAGTTATTAAATAAATTTCCAACACTAACACAACCCACCAACTATTTTCTTCCCGTAAAACACAACGTTGTGCACCACATTGAAACTAAAGGTCAACTACCGTTCGCCAGACCACGACGTCTGGACGCAACACGACACAAAATTGCTCAAACCGAATTTCAACATATGGTTGACATAGGGATTTGCAGACAGTCCGATTCTTCAGTATCTTCTCCTCTCCACATGGTCAAAAAGAAGAATAACTCTGATTGGCGACCTTGTGGAGATTATAGACGCTTAAATGATATCACTGTCCCGGATAGGTATCCCATACCACACATCCAAAATTTCTCAATGAATTTGCAGGGTTGCACAATATTCTCAAAAGTAGATTTGGTCATGGCTTACCACCTTATACCGGTGGCTTCGGATGACATGCATAAAACAGCAATAACAACGCCCTTCGGATTGTTTGAGTTTTTGCGAATGCCTTTCGGCTTACGAAACGCTGCTCAAACATTCCAACGTTTTATAAATGCAGTCTGCAGGGATCTTGAGTTCGCTTTCGCCTACATCGATGACATACTCATAGCATCAAAATCCGAAAGCGAACACATGCAGCACTTAGAAAAACTATTTCAACGCCTTTCAGAATTCGGCATTACTTTGAATGCTGCAAAATGTGTATTTGGAGTCGAGTCCATCGATTTCTTAAGCCACAAAATCAATTCCTCTGGCATTTTTCCTGCACACGACCGAATAAAGGTAATCAGAGAATTTCCAAAACCTGATTCCATTAAGGCAATACAACGTTTTATAGGCATGATAAATTATTATCATCGTTTTTTACCAAAACTTGCTGAAATGTTAGCACCGATCCACTCCCACTTAACGCTGTTACTTAAAAAGCCAAAATCTCCGAAAAATTACTACTGGCCCTCAGAGCTAGACCAACACTTCGAAAAGGTCAAGGAAGCTCTGGCCAAAGCTACTATATTGGCACATCCTCAAATAAACGGTCAATACAGCATTGCTACTGACGCGTCGGACATAGCCGTAGGAGCAGTCCTGCAACAATTCAATATAGATCACTGGGAGCCTATCTCATTTTTTTCTAAGAAACTTTCTACAACAGAACAAAAATACTCCGCTTTTGACCGCGAGCTGTTAGCTATATATCTAGCTATTAAACACTTTCGTTATTTTATTGAAGGAAGACAATTTCAGATCTTTACTGATCATAAACCTTTAACTTTTGCGATTAAATCAAAGACAGAACGCAGCCCAAGACAAACACGACATCTAGACTTTATTGCTCAATTCACAGACAATTTAGTCGCGGACAGCCTTTCACGAATTTCAGAAATATCTAAAGACAATTTCAACCTAGATAAAATAGCAAAAGATCAGAAAAACGACCCCGAATTACAGGAACTATTGACACGAGACAGTGACCCTTCAACAAAATTCAAACTAGAAATTTTCGATTTTCCCGACATAAAAATTTATTGCGACACTTCCACCGGACAGAACCGACCATACGTACCAAAACAGCTGCGCCGTTCTATTTTCAATGTGTTGCACAACCTTTCCCATCCTGGCACTCGAACCTCTCGTAAAATAATTGCTTCACGTTATTTCTGGCCCGGCCTAAATAAAGATATCGCCCAATGGACCAGAAATTGTATCGAATGTCAGAAATGTAAAATACATCGTCATACAAAAAGTCCGTTGGGTACATTTCCTCTTCCTAACTGTCGTTTTGAAAACATCCACATGGATATTGTTGGCCCATTTCCACCGTCGGAAGATTTTAGTTACCTGCTTACCATTATCGATCGCTTCACTCGTTGGCCAGAAGCGTATCCCATGAAAGACATGACCGCCATTTCAGTTGCCAAAACATTCGTTGAAAACTACATTTCACGCTTTGGCGTCCCTGCTACAATCACTACCGATCAAGGCAGACAATTTGAGTCCAAATTATTCACCCAATTAAATAAAATGCTTGGCACGCATAGGATACGTACTTCGCCTTACCATCCACAATCCAATGGTTTAGTCGAACGTCTACACAGGCAACTAAAATCTTCATTACGAGCTCGTTGCAATCATCGAAATTGGACAACTGAGCTTCCAATAGTCTTATTAGGAATGAGAGCAGCAGTTAAAGAAGATTTAAAAGCTTCACCCGCCGAAATGGTTTATGGCCAATGTCTGAAATTGCCAGGCGAATTTTTCATCGATAAAAATAATAAACCCAATATAGACCAAGACTCCCTGATCACAAGACTGAAACAGACAATGAATGACCTCCAACCAACACAAACAAGACATAACCAAAAATCAATATTCTTTCCGTCAGACCTTAAAAATTGTGAATTTGTTTTCGTCAGAAAGGACGCAATAAAATCGAGTTTAACGAATCCATATACGGGGCCACATAAAGTAATACGACGTCTAAGGAACAATTACATCATCGACATTAATAATAAACACACGTCGATTTCTTTAGACCGTCTGAAACCAGGCTTCATCGAAAAGGTCGAAAATGCTTGAAGGGGGGTAATGTAGCGGTCGTTGCAGCTGATATTTTGTGATCGTCGCCTTGCCGCTCGAGCGCAAGATATCAGTTGCAACAACCCTACGATAAACATCACATGTTGTATTTCTATTTACCATTTTCGATTCTCGATCGTTCATCTATTGTTTTTATTATCTGCTGATGCAGTTGTCCAATAGGAATTTTGGTAATTTTCTATTGCCAAAGTTGTTGTTGGACAATCGCATGATTAGCAATTAAATTTCGCATCTCTTAAAAATTAATAACTACTCAAGTTTTGAATTTCACACCGACCGGTCGATTTATTAAAAAGCGAAAGTAAAAGGAATTGTAAAGTTTATTTAAGTACAGTATCGCGCTAAATTAAATAGTTAATCTTTTAAAACATTAAGTTGTTGCGTTATGAAAATAATCATTAAAATTATAAAAACAATATATAATAAATATAAAATTAACTAGACTAAAAATAAATAAGTTAATTAATTAAACTAAGAATAAATAAGTTAATTAATTAAACTATAAATAAATAAGTTTTATACTAAGATTCTAAAAACGAATTAAATAATAATTAAATAAATATATTTTATATTATAAAATATGAATAAATAACTTTTATATTAAATTCTAAAAACTAATTAAATCAGAATTAAAACAATTATGATTAATATTATTATAAATAAAAAACTTAAAAATAATTATATTAAAAATTATAATAAATGTGGATTTAAGGTGTGAATCGGAAGTCTTTCATTTTACCCTTTAACCCCACACTTGTATAATCTGCATTTTGAAAATCGTATACAATTGATTTATTGTATGATTTTGAAAAAATGGTATCGGTGGTTGGAATTTCTAGAACTATAGCTGAGTGATGATGGGTGTTTGAGAACAGATTCTCAACATCACTGGCTGGACCAACAATCACATTGTCATAAGCATTAGAGAATACAAGATCAAGCCAATTTCCATTATTGTTAGGATTTTGAACAATCTGGTGGAGATCGTTTCCATAAAAAGTATCTAATAGAGCATAGTCTATATCGTCAGAAAAGTTTACTGGAAGTAAGTGTTTGTCTGATTCATCGGCGACAAACGATAGATTTGGGCGATTAAAATCACCAAAAATGAAAATGTCGGCCACTTCACTTAACAAAGATTAAACTGTAAGGAAAGATTTAAAAAAATCACTGTAGACAGTTTCGTCAGATGTAGGTGGGATATATACTACCCCAATGAAAACATATTTGTTACCTAGACGAAATTTAATTAAAGTATGTTCGAAATTTTTGTGAGGGGTTGGTTTGTATAATTTCATGAGTTAGTGTGTTACGCAAAGCTATTAAAACACCACCTCCTCTTGATAGACCAGTAGATTCATAATTTCGATAATTTCTATAAACAGTCCAGTCACTACTTAATATTTCGGAATTAGAAAAAGAGTCATTTAACCATGTTTCAGTAATAACTATAACATCAAAATGGCAAGATTTTGTATCAAGAAATAATTTTTTGAGTTTACCCCTGATACCACCACAGTTATGGTAAAAGAATCTTAAGGAGTCAGTGAAATTTAAATTTAAATTACCAGAATGGTGATTTTTTTGGTTGTGGTATGGCACGAAAATTTTTTAAAGAGTCCTCGCGAGATTTTTGCAGGTGAGATATTCTTTTCGAACTAATGTGAGATGCAAAACTATCTAAATCCTTAGAGACATCACAAGAAGAGATACCAAAAGATTCATTAAAACGATCGAATATTTTTCTTAGAGCCTTATACTCTGTAGGAAGACCTTCTTGTTGGATGGAGACTATTAAATTTGTTTTAGTTTTACCTTCAATGCATACAGTTTCATCTTTATCGTGAAGGAATGCCAGATACAACCTTGCATCAGCATAGATCCTGTGATCCCTAAGACGAGATAAAATATATCGCCCCTCTTCCTCTGATGCAGATTGTAATGTAAACTTTACAACTGGTGGTACTAGTGGATCACAAGTATGAGAAACAGGAATAGTTGACGAAGGCAATTGATTAGAGTGTATGTTTTCATTGACTAATAAATTATCATTATTAATTTCAATTGCATCTATAGAATCACCGAGAACAAAGTTGGGATATTTGGCATTTGCAGGATTTGTAGAATTAGTGTTATTATGGTTATTAGTTAATACTGTTAAGGGAGAATTAGAAATATTTATAGTACAGTTAGTATTATTAGTATTGTTAGTATTATTAGTATAATTGGGTGTGTTAGTAGTATTGGCAATGCATACATTATTATTACCTATTACATAAGGCTTACTACTAAATGCTTTTATTTTATTTGTTTTATTTTTATTTTTACTTAGCTTAGGTTTCCAACGACACAGCTTCATATTGTTCCAAACAAAAACATCATTACTATTACTTAAAAAAAGCCATTCATATTTTTCGGGCATATATAATTTAAAATTATAAAAAAATTTTGATTTGAGTGGAATAATTTCACAACTGCAATCTACTGAAAACTCACTTTTGAAAAGATCACGAATCCATGCAGAATCAGTATTTGGAGGAGCATGCTTAATATAATAGGTGGCGATATTATTTGTAGGAATTGAATTTATATTTTTATTTAGTTTATTTTGATTTTTAACCCTTTTAGCGACTTTATTATTTTTATTTTTACTTACAGTATTGGCAAGATTAATTCTTTTTAATCTATTATCCCAGTCTGATTGCAGCCATGTAGCACCGAATTTATATGTACTCTCCTTTGGGGTTTCTGGTAATTCTGGAGTCCTGGCCGAGAGTCGCTAATTAATAATTCAGGAGTTAATGAGATAATTTTTCTAGGAGATGATGTAGTTTTATTAACCTGATTCGATGAAGTATTTTGGGAACGTAAATCTATAACATCACGTTTTAAATCACCTAAAATAGACTTAATTTGCTCAATATCAGAAGTGATTGATCTGTAATCTGAGTTTTCTGTATTATGGCGATTAAGTAAGTCTACTCTGGTAATAAGCGCGCTATGACTAAATTAAGTCACAGCAAATATTTTTAACGACTTGGACGGCTGAACCTATCTCTTTGTTTGTATCGGGGATTGAATGGGGAGCAACAGATGATAGAACAGAAATATGATTTTCTAACGCCGAGTTCAGATTATTTGAAATTTGTAGAAAAGTCCTTGAAGTTATTTCTTTGATATCAGGCAATATATCGTCGGATAATTTATTGGACAGATTTTCAAAACATTTTGCCATTTCGTTAAAATGTTTACTGTTTATATCTAAAGTAGAGCGCTGCATAGATATTAGGTCATTTTTTTCATGATTAATTGAAGTTATTTGACCAATTAGTTTATCATACGCTTCTTAATAGATATTCGGTATTCTGACAGTCACTACAAATGAAATATTCATCTAGTGATGGATGGTACCAATTTCTTGTCGCACCAATACATGCTCCATGAAGAACTATGTTACAGAAAGCTCTACACTTTACCTTCTTGGCAGCTTTATCAAAATTAGTACACTTTTCCATACTACATTTGATATCCATTATTTGTGATAAATTTGTTATTTATTATTGTTATATTTATATATAAACCAAAGTTCAAACACTTTAAATAATTTAATTATTTCAATAAAATAATTTTTCGCAATTAAATATTTTTGTGTAATAAAAAAAAAGTAATTATATATAAACAAGCAATAAGTAATATGATGCCAAAAAAAAAAAAACTAATTGAAGTTAATGACTTCAATATTTATTTATTCTTTATGTGCAATCGGAGGTTATTCAACATATATACATATGTATATAATAAAATAAAAAATGATTACTTTGAATATTAATTAATTAAACGGAGCAATTTTAAAACACGTCCGATCAAGTTGAAGGTTTGCATTGAAGCTTTTGTATTTTTAATATTATTTAAAGATTGCACAAAGATTTAATGCAAATACAAAACATATTATTTGTTACAATTCTCCTTTGAAAAACCTTCAGAGGGGAAAACTTTTGTGATAAATAAACCTAAAAAAAAGAAACAACAACAAAAAAGATAAATAATAGCAATCTCATAATAATTCTGAAAAATATTAATGAAATAAAAAAAAAAAATTCTTGTTGATAAAATATATAATATAAAATTATTTCTTCTGTAACTACAAATTACATAGTCAAAATTTAGTAAAAAAAATAATAAAAGTTTTAAAATTAAATATTTATAATTCCTAAAGATGTAGTAATCTAAAAAAAAAAAAAAATAGTAAAATTATGCAAAATTATCTGTAGAAAGGTTACCTATTATAATAATTTATCTAAATGGGATAAATCTCTTTTGCTATCATACTATTTTCTCATATGAGCTCCATCGTGTTTACTGTTCAAGTAATATCTCAAATGTTGCCGCCTGGAAAAATGATTTGCGCATAAATGACATCCAAACGGTTTCAACTCTAAATGCGTCTCCACTCCAGGTGACGGCGCATCCGGAACAGCTGATGACATTTGTAAGGGAATTTTTACAGATGACCTAAAAAATGCGATTGTAATTTCTTTACATAAGAAGGGTGATACTACTTCATTAAATAACTATAGACCTATTTCGATTTTGTCAGGTTTTTCAAAAAAAATCTAAAAAGGTATAAAGAGTAGAGTTTTATCATTACTATAGGAATAAAATATCTTTTTTAGTAACTTTCAAATTGGTTTTAGAACTGGTAGGTCAACTGAAGATGCTTTCCTAAACTTATGTAGTGAAATTTACACATCTATTAATGATTCTAAAATTCCTTCAGCTCTATAGATACAACAAAAGCTTTCGATATGATTGATCATTCGTTGTTACTGAAAAAGTTGTATAATGCGAGTTTTTTTTAAAATTAAATATAATTCCTAAAGATGTAGTAATCTAAAATTAAAAAAAAAAAAGTAAAATTATGCAAAATTATCTGTAGAAAGGTTACCTATTATAATAATTTATCTAAATGGGATAAATCTCTTGCTATCATACTCTTTTCTCATATGAGCTCCATCGTGTTTACTGTTCAAGTAATATCTCAAATGATTTGCGCATAAATGACATCCAAATGGTTTCAACTCTAAATGCGTCTCCACTCCAGGTGACGGCGCATCCGGAACAGCTGATGACATTTGTAGTTACACTTACGGCAATTAATTTTTCTTTTGATATTAATTTTCTTAATGTTTTTTTTTTCTTTAAGTAAATTTAAATTTTCTAATTTGATCTAACAATTCCGTATATTCACAACTTGAAATTGAGAAACACAGTTAAATTTAATATTGCATATCAATTTTTGAAATTTTCAAATTACCTTGTTTTGGTTTTAAAAGGGTGCTACTGTGAGAAAAATGTCTTTTCAAAGCAAAATCTGAAAAAAAAAGTATTGAAAATTCAGATTTTATATACAAAATTCTTCACCTCTGTACACATAAAATGAATGCGGACTTGGAGTCCATACCGGAATGATTTCTTTTAAAGATACACCTATCCAAAACATAGGAATAACCGGAGGCCAAGAAACAACCGTGACGAGATCATAAATCTCGATTGGCAAAATAGGACTAATTGGCCTAAATTCACCAAACTCTGATGTTGGTTGAACACTTTTCCTTGTTTTATTTTTCATTTTTAATGTTGTCATAATATAACGATTTTACACTTTTTTGTTTAAAAAGACTTATTAAATATGTATAATTACAGTATAGTAAAAATATTTATGGTATTTTTTTTAAAAATTTATAGTAACACTAAATTAATAACAACTGAACAACTGAGTACAAAAATTACTATTAACTAAATTTTTATTGCTCGTTAAATAATAGTCCATCTTAAAACAATAGTGCACTGAGAGATTGAATGAATTGTCAACAGGTGTCGTCATGCAAATTGTAGGACACCTAAAGGATAGGCTATAGTTATATTGGTTTTAGAATAATTAGGGAATTGTAAACATAATTGAATTAATATGTAAGTTAAGTAATAAACTATCATTAAGAAAAAAAGCACACACACACAAAATTTTAATAAAAAAAAAATAAAAAAATTATAATTAAAAAAATTGGAGATTTGAAAAATTTAATAAATAATATTAATGTAGTTTTAATTGTACTAAAATTGCTAAAATTAATTAAATAAAAAATATATTAATTTAAACAATAATTTATGGCAATGAATGAATAAATGTATTTTTTTATAATTTTTTAAAAATAAATAAATTTAGTAAGTTGTTAAAATAAATAATTTAAAAATGTTGTCATCTTATGTATAAACTAAATTTTCAAGTAAATTTTATCTAAATTATAGTAATACATCCTTTTGTTAGAAATTTAATTACATTTTGGTTGCTAAAAAATAAAAAAAATGTTTTGTTAGAATATTTATGCACAAAAGAAAGCAAAAAAAAAACAGTGTAGTAATTTTCAATATTGAATAAATTTATAAGTTTAATTTAAAAAAAAAAAACATATTAAAACTAAAGAACACATCATGAATCAAGTTTACCCCTGTCTCTGGAAAAAGTCCAATTTTTACAAAGTGGTCTTTTTCTTCAGGGAAAAAGTTATTAGTTCAATTACCTATTTAATACACGTTACACGCGTACATTATTTCTCAATAATGCATTTATTAATTATATTTAATATTTGAATAAATTTGATATGTTTAATAATTAACAATATGTTAATTAAGCAAATTAATAATTAAATGCACAATAGGTAATTGAACGACATAAATAAGACCTTGATTTTCGTTACTAACGGAAATCAAGGCAAATGAACGTCTGTAATTTTACAATTTAAAAAAAGAAATTAATTATAAAATTAAATCGGATAGTTGATTCGCGACGCTGTTAAAGTTAGGACGTATTTTAATTAAGCTAAGTTATATTAATAGTAAAATTAAGTTTTAATAAAGAGTTGTTTATACGAGATAAATAAATAAATCTTGTGTACTTATTATAAAAATAGTAAAGTTAATAAAAGATATGAAGAAAAGTAAGTAATATTTATGTTATCGCGAAATAATAGCATAACATCTTGGTGTAGTAAAAACGTACAACAGATTAAAAAGACACTATTTCTGCAAAAATATGCTAAAGACTATCAGGTGGTACATTAAAAGTTGTCCTAAATGTCAAATTAGCAAATGAGGCAAAATAACTAATGTTGTGTACTGATGTGGCTGCCAACATAAAATTTATTTAGTTATACCTAATTTAATTAAACACTTTAGTTAACTTAATGTTAGTAGTATAAATCTTTATTTATTGTTCTTATTTATTTTCAATTTTAAAATGTTCACTAACGATTCTTATTTTTATTTGACAATTATATTATTTTATGATTCTTATTTTTATTTAACAATTATTATTATTATTTTGTAATATTTCCGACTAACAATTTTTATAATTACTTTACGACCGATACAAATTACTAAAAGACAACTTACTTTTTCGAACGACTAACAAGAACTCTTTCTAATTAAAAAATATTAAATCGTTAACCAAGAAAATAAATCAATGCTAAACGCACTGAGTTCATTAACACAAATATCGTGAAATATATTTGTGAATGAACTCAGTCACGTGTCGTCACATTATGTTGCTTTTAATTAAGGTAAGTGCAATTGCACTCAAAAAAGTGAACGACCATTAGATTATTTAAATTATTAAAAATGATTAACTGCATTTTTACTAATTTAATTAATTTAATAAATTAAGAACTGCTGTTGTTATTTCCGTTCTATAAATTATACTTGTGTAATAATTTTTACACAACATTCCTCCCAATCTTAAGTTGAAAACGAAGTTTTCAAGAAAACTTCGTTTTCGAATCCAATAGCATTGGTTTACTTTCCCGGCCACGTAATTACAAAATGTTAAACACAATATAAGATCGATTTAGAAATTTAAAAAATATTTCTTTTGTATTTATATGTAATAAATTTTAAAATTATTTAATTTTGAAACTATTTAATAGAATTTTACTCATTTAAATTTGATATAATAATGTAATTATAGTTATTTAATTAATATAATATTACGATTAATAATTTTCATTAATTTCAATAATTTGTCTTACGTATAAGTTTTTTAGAATTTTTAATTAACATTACATTATTTATTTTTTCAGACTAATTTATTTTAACATAATATTTTTTTTTTTTAAATAACATTTATTTTATATAATATTTAAATTCATGATTATTATACAAGTTTAAAATTTGATTGTAAATTTTTTTTATTTTTTTTAAAATACTTTAATGATAATTGCAAATTACATATCGTCGGTTGGCAGGAAAAAGTGACCAAGTGAATATATTTAGATACTAATTTAATTTGAATTTGTTTTGCAGATAATGTAAACAGTATTAATTTATTAGTTTATGACGTATTATGTCTATAACATCTATAATATGTTATAGACATAATACGTCATAAACTAATAAATTAATACTGTTTACATTATCTGCAAAACAAATTCAAATTAAATTAGTATCTAAATATATTCACTTGGTCACTTTTTCCTGCCAACCGACGATATATCCTTTATTTTTTTTTTTTTTTTGAGTTCAATCGGTGATACTTATAGAGTTCAACATTTTATTTTAGGTTCTGAAAGAAAGAATTTCCAGCGTAGAATATAAATCAGATTTAAAAAATGCACTTCCATTTAACGATCTAGCTCTTTTCATGGAATTTGGATTAATGTTAATGGTTACGGGTTTGGATGTATGTGGTTGTTTTTTTGGATATAAATGGATGTTTTTTAGGAGGTGAAGGGGGTAAGTCTGTAGGTTTTTTAGTAGTGGTTAATCTGCTACTAGAAGGAATATGTTTCATTGAGGAATTAAGCGTTCTTAAGGTGGAATTAATTCCCTGAAGGTTGTTTATAAGGTAGATCAGGTTCAAGATAAGTTTCGTCCTGGTCCGTAGGAGTAATGTGTTCTATTTTTATTCGTTTCCGTCTGTTTGATTCACGTGCTTTTCGTATATTAGTTTTACATTTTTTTTTATCAAGTGAATTAAGCTATATATAATTAGGATTCCTAATATCGTTGCTATTAGAATTGAATTAATTGTTGACGTAGTTGTAACTATCTTAAATTTAATTAGTCTGTCCTTCTCCTTTTGAATATCTTCCTGTAAATTATAAATTGACCTGCTACGTTTATCAAATTCTTTCCGCAAATCACTTGGTCCTAATGTCCTTATTTTATTTGAAGTTGGTATCGTGAAATTTAATGATGGTAACAGATGCGTAAAATTTACATTGAAATTGGTGAAGTTGTTGAATGTATAGCCAACCAAATTGGTCAAATGTTTCTCTTTGATTTCATGATACGGGAGTTCCAAATTTTCTTCTAGAATAAAATGACATTTTTCAGTTAATTTTATTGTTACTTTCCCTTGCAGACTCCATTTCCTCATATTTGGCGTACAAAAGCCAGTCAGCTCACGCGGGTTCTTTAATATATACAACCACGTATTCAAAGCTTTTAGCGGTGTTATGTGGTCCCCTATTTTCGTTAACATATGATACTGATAGCCCGAATCCGTCAAAGATGCTTCATTCTTTCTAATTATTTGCTCAAATATTCTTAATATGCAATGTTTCTCTTCAGTTTGCAATATTTTTGGATGAAATTCCTTGCAGACTTGGAAAACTGTATTGTTATCTGTATTGATTAGTTTACAGTTGGCTGTTAATTCCATTTCCGTATAGTGTACAAATTGGCCAGCAGAGTTGTTAGCGATATAGTCCCAATCTAGTTTAACAATTAGACGATGGTTATTTTCTATAGTTTTTGGCAATGGATATATTTTATATAAATTATACTCGTGCAACTGTCATCCTTATACCCACCTCGTTCCCCCAGTGAGATAAATCTATTGTTGCTAATTGATTTATCACCACGGATGAATACATATAAGGATTAACCTTTTTTCTAGTTATATTGCTCAATATATCTACTAATAACTGCGAGTCCAGGATTAATGGGTGTATTTTATGTTGTTGTAATGAATTTATAATCTCTCCCTGTTCTAAACTATATCCATAAATTCTTTCCAGCTCAGCTAGAGTGAAAAGAGTTAGACTGTTTAATTCTATTTCTGCCCATAGTGCACTGACGTCAGTTTGTATAACTGCCAATTGCTTCTCCATAACTTTGCCCCAAATATCTAATTTTTTATCCAGTTCCTGTAAACTGACCGTTAAGTTTCCCGTCGTATACCTTATGAAATCGAAATTATTTTTTACTACTGCTGTTTGATTATCTATTAATTCCATCATTTTCTCATCATTTCGTTTTAAATTTTCCAAAGTATACTATAAATTTTTTCTGAGTCTTCATTGTCCATATTTCCGAATAAAACTTTTCCTAGAGCTCCCAAAGCATTAATAGCACCTCGTTTCCGTCTATTAAAGAAATGATTGATGCTTTCTGTAGATTTGATAATCTGATAATCTGTATCGTCCATAGTTCAATTTCCTTACTGACTGAAACGCAGCTTTTCATCGATCTTATTTTGGAATTATGGCTATGGCAAGTACAATTTATCCTTTCCTTGATGTTATATAAATATTCTTCCATTCCTTGTTTTGAGGTGATCCCAAGTTTTCAAACATCATTTCGCTGTTACCCAATTTTGTTTCTTCTATTGGTGCCACTGATGCTCCTAATATGGTGATCAATACTATGAATGCTTTCCCCATTTTACCTGAAATTATGATTTTTCTTTACCAAAAGTCCTTTAGCAATATATTAATTTTAATTATCAAATGAAATTGTAGAAAGTGATATATAATATAACATATTAATTTTTTATTATAGCAAGTAATAATCAGAAAAATAACTACTTTAAATAATTTACGTATTATATGTTACTAAAAAAAATTATATCTAAAATACCTTCGTGTTGTGTGTGGTTGTGGGCAAACGCAGCCTCGGCCAACCAATCATCCCAGCTCTGAATATTTATGTTGACAGTAATTTTTAAATATTCCACTAACGGTCCATGTCGCCGCTCTAATGATCCATTCGATTGTGGGTGGTAAGCCGTGGTTCGTATTTTCTTTATTTTTAATATTTTACATAACTTTGTGAATAGTTCACTTGTAAAATTGGTACCTTGATCCGTTATAAGATTATCGAGTATTTTAAAATGATGTTTTTATAAAGAGCTTCGGCCACTATTTTGGCTTCCATGTTTGGAAGTGCTACACAATCCAATATCTTTGTCAGGTCGTCCTGGAAAGTTAAAATATATTTGTTCCCATTAGTGGTGAGCGGAAAACGAACCACTATATCCAAATACACGTTTTCAAAAGGTTTACGTGCAGTATTGGTGATCGCCATATTCATTTTAGTTATTTTACCCCTTTTTACTTTTTGGCACTTAGGACACGCTTTAATATACTTTCGAATAGTGGTTAACATGTTTTTCCAATGATAAACCTTCTGACTCGTTTGTATGTTTTTAGAACTCCTCCATGACCTCCTAGCGGGGTGTCATGATAATTATTTAATATACTTCTAATTTCTTCAGGAGTAGTGAGTTCTATTTTTATTATAGCAAGTAATAATCAGAAAAATAACTACTTTAAATAATTTACGTATTATATGTTACTAAAAAAAATTATATCTAAAATGGGCAAATAATTGTCATCTTACTTATGGCAATACTATATCTGTATTTTCAAATTTTCATTATTATAACTGCATATATATAATTTCTTCATATTTATTTTTATACTCCTAGGTTGTACATTTAATTTATTTGTAAAATATAAAAATTTTATTTTAATTTAAATAATATTTCAAAATGGCAATGACACCATTGGAGAAAGCATGGGCAGAAAAGCAAGAGTATCTAAAAAAGAAAAAAAAATTAAAAAAGGCGACAGAATACGAGCAATCAGAAAAAAATATTTAGCAGTCAGAAACAATAAGGAAGCTCCAACTCCAACTATAGTTGAGCGGTCTCCAACTAAAAAATAAAAAAGGCGACAGAATACGAGCAATCAGAAAAAAATATTTAGCAGTCAGAAACAATAAGCAAGCTCCAACTCCAACTATAGTTGAGCGGTCTCCAGCTATAGTTCCTAAGCGGGAGCGGTCTCCACCTATAGTCCCTAAGCGGGAGCGGTCTCCAAATATAGTCCCTAAGTGGGAGTATTTTAACGGTAAATAAATTATAAAAGTTTTCAATTTTATTTTCATATTTTATTTTCATATTTTCTTTTTTAATTTTAGATGAAATTTTTTTACCACGTCGCCGTAAAAGAAAACATTATTATAAATCATCAGAAGAAAATACTGAAGAAAATGAATCAAACATTTCAAATAAACGAATACGAATAGCAAATGAAAATCAGGAAAATGATATAAACAAAGAATCTATAAAAGAAAATTGTGATTCTAAAAACATAAAAAATAAAAAAATAAAAATGCATTGAGTACTTCTATTGACAATAATGTCAACACTGAAAGAATTACTAAAACTAGTAACAATATTAGTATAAATAAGAATACAAATAAAAATATAAAAAATAATAAGTCTTTTGATATTAATAATAATAATAATAAAAAAAAAAACAGATAAAATTGAGGATAAAAATGAATAAAAAAAAATAGCATTAAATTGTTATTAATAAAAAATAAAAAAAAATATTATATAATATTAAATTATATAAAAATATAAATAAAATACAAAAAAAAAAATATAGTATTATTATTAAATTTGAATAAAGTAAAAAGTTGAACTAAATAAAGTATAATATCGTTATATCTACAATCCAATTTTATTGTTGTTGTTTTTTTTAAAAAAAATTTCTTGGTATACAGACGTATATATGGTAATGCGATTAAAAAATCTAAATTGTGTGGTTTGAAAATAATAAGAATAATTATGTTGCTATTTTGCTGATTCTGCAATTTTTTATCTTACTGCATTTTTAAGGTTGATTTTTTTATAAGATTTAATACCGAGTTTTGCATTTTGTATATTATACTACAAAAGGTATAAAAGAACCATGTTGTATAGAAAATCATTTTTTGATCGGTTTGAAGCGAATTAGAATTCCTACAGGCTGCGCCAATGTTATACTTACGGTTATAACATAAACCATATTTATCTGGAAATCTTCTAATCACAAATAAAACACCTCAAATAATTAATTTAACACAGTAACAATTTATTTATCAATCTTTATTAAGTTATTTTTAAATATCGTTTAATTAATTTAAAATCCAGACCGACTTTACTTCAACGCGACTTCGAATCAACTCAACACTAGCAAAAGTGCTAATTAAGCATGCCGATTTCCGCTGCAGTTATTAATTGCTAATATTAATTTTGGGAATTAATATTAGTGCGTTTATTGCACAAGTAATTGAAAGACAGTGTGACTTGTATTTTATGAAACACTAAAATGGCAATGAGAATCAAGGACACAGCTAAACGTTCGTTTGACAAGGTATATCTGGACATTGTAGGTTCTTTACCAATCACCCACAATGGAAACAAATATATTCTGCTTTGAAGATGACTTGTCAAAATTGTTAAATTGTGTAGCTATACCGAATATGGATGCAAATACAGTAGCTAACGCATTTTATAAGAATATCATCCTTAAATATTCAATTATTCCAAAGAAACTGATTACTAACCAAGGAACCAATTTTACCAGCCAAATTTTTAAAAGTTTGTGTAAAATTTTAAAAATTCGGAAGGTAGAAACAACGGCCTATCATCCACAATCGAATGATTCACTGGAACGCTGGCATGGTCCTTTAATTGAGTATTTAAAGATGGTAGTCGAGAAAAATGTGCAAAGCTGGGATGAATGGTTAGCTGAAGCTGTATTAATCCATAACCACACACCACATGAAGGTACAAAATTTTCACCATTATTTGTTTTGTTTGGATTTTGTGACTAAGGTAGTGAGCTGCTAAGCCTATATATAATCATGATAACATAAGTAATGTAATATAATTTAAATTGTAAAGTATTAGACGTTTAGCTCGACAAAATTTTAAAACTGGTAAGTTCAAATCCAAAAAACACTACGACCTAAATGAAAAGTCAGTAAAATACAATTTACGCGATAAAGTTTTACTAAAAAATGAGATAAAAAATCATAAACTCAGTTTAGCTTGGTTAGGGCCTTACGAAGTGGTGGAGGTACCTAAGGTATTGAATAGTGTACTTAGGGTAAATGGTAAATTAAGAAGAGTACATAATAACAGAACAAAATTATGGACTGACAGAAACAATATCGAATAATAATCAAATCATAATAATATTTTTTTTTGTGCTTACTATACTATACTATACTGAGTACCATAGTAATTTTATTTTTCTATATTTCTTTATACTTATTGTTCTTTATATTTTCATTATTAACACAAAATTATACTAATTAGTAACATCAATGTTTCGAATTACTAATAAGGGGAAGTTTGCATTGAAGCTTTTGAATTTTTAATATTATTTAAAGATTGCACAAAGATTTAATGCAAATACAAAACATATTATTTGTTACAATTCTCTTTTGAAAAACCTTCAGAGGGGAAAAACTTTTGTGATAACATAAACCTAAAAAAAAAAAAAGATAAATAATAGCAATCTCATCAATTCTGAAAGATTTTAATGAAATAAAAAAAAAAATCTTATTGATAAAATATATAATATAAAATTATTTCTTCTGTTTTTAACAGAGGTTTCAAAGTTTTATTTTAGAATTACAAATTACATAGTCAAAATTTAGTAAAAAAAATAATAAAAGTTTTAAAATTAAATATAATTCCTAAAGATGTAGTAATCTAAAAAAAAAAAAGCTGCCAAGTTGGAAGAGTGCTTCATATATCTTGTGTTCAATCACCTTTTTGTGGCATATATTCGCATCCCTTTAAATTATACCACTAAAAAATAAAAATAGCGGGGGTTGAGGTTAGAGGGTTGATTTTTTCGGTAAAGATGTAAGACTATATTATTAAGAAACTAATTTCTCAGTTTTTAAATCTAACCCTCCACAGAGGGGGAGTAAGTTATTTTATAAACACACTCCCTTATCCACCCAAAGGGGGCGGGTGGTAACAAAATGAATTTATTTAGAAAGAATCTAATCTGATAGACTTAAGTTAAAAGTTAAACCATCCCATCTTTCATAGTTTAGTTTTTATGGACTTTTAAATTTTAAAAAATTCAAATTTAAATAGAAAATGTATGAATTTTCAAAATGTTTACCTTGTCACCCCTGTAAAATAGCGGGGGTTAAGGTTAGAGGGTTGATTTTTTCGGTAAAGTTGTAAGACTATATTATTAAGAAACTAATTTCTCAGTTTTTAAATCTACCCCTGCACAGAGGGGGTGTAACTTATTTTATAAACACCCCCCCCTTTGCAACGTGGAAGGGGTGGGGGGTTAATTTCTATATAATGTCGAAATACTTTTGCCCTCTCTACCTTATTTAAAAAGTACAATATCCTAGTTTAAATATAGAGGATTTTATTGCTATTTTAATTTTCCAAAATTCAAATTTCAAAGCCCCATAAAAACGTGGGGCTGCGTCCGATACCCCCCATTTTTTTTAAAATTTAATAAGATAGTATGTATGTATGTACGTACTGAGGAAACGGCATTAAAATCCCATAATATATAAGCAGTGTTTTTTCGTGTGCATAAAAAGGGGTGTGTTCGACCCCTTTTTTAAGGGGGTTGCAATTGACTTATTTGAAAATGCACCCCACCACGACATACTTCCAATATTTGTTTACATTTCTTTATAATTTTGTCAAAATCGGAATTGGTTTACTACTATTTCTAAGCATTGCAAAAAGAGCATTTTTACCCTGCGTACGGCGTACGGCGGACACAGAAATTTTTATCACGGATTCGGGTTCCTTGATATCGAAAATGGATAAATCAATTAAAATCTCAATTTTTTTTTTTTTTTTGCATCCCCACCGCAAAGCTTCATATATCTTTAGATATATGAAGCAAAATAGTAAAATTATGCAAAATTATCTGTAGAAAGGTTACCTATTATAATAATTTATCTAAATGGGATAAATCTCTTTTGCTATCATACTCTTTTCTCATATGAGCTCCATCGTGTTTACTGTTCAAGTAATATATCAAATGTTGCCGCCTGGAAAAAAGATTTACGCATAAATGACACCCAAACGGTTTCAACTCTAAATGCATCTCCACTCCAGCACTCCAGGTGACGGCGCACCTGACGGCGCCAGCTGATGGCATTTGTAGTTACTTACGGCAATTAATTTTTCTTTTGATATTAATTTTCTTAATGTTTTTTTTCTTTAAGTAAATTTAAATTTTCTAATTTGATCTAACAATTCCATATATTCACAACTTGAAATTGAGAAACACAGTTAAATTTAATATTGCATATCAATTTTTGAAATTTTCAAATTACCTTTTGGTTTTAAAAGGGTGCTCTGTGAGAAAAATGTCTTTTCAGAGCAAAATCTGAAAAAAAAGTATTGAAAATTCAGATTTTATATACAAAATTCTTCACCTCTGTACACATAAAATGAATGCGGACTTGGAGTCCATACCGGAATGATTTCTTTCAAAGATACACCTATCCAAAACATAGGAATAACCGGAGGCCAAGAAACAACCGTGACGAGATCATAAATCTCGATTGGCAAAATAGGACTAATTGGCCTAAATTCACCAAACTCTGATGTTGGTTGAACACTTTTCCTTGTTTTTTGCATTTTCAATGTTGTCATAATACATATAACGATTTTACACTTATTTTTATTTACACTCTTTTTGTTTAAAAAGACTTATTAAATATGTATAATAACAGTATAAATTATGGCTTTTTGAATTTAATTGCAAGCAAATTGAAAAATTACTGGAACCCTTAACTTAATATTGGGTTTATAATTTTTAACTGATACAATTTTTTCTAGTTAATTAATAATTTGTTTTTTCGATTAAAGTAATTTATGTTTAATATTTTATAAGTTTTTATTATTTTTTATTATTTAATATGTATTTTTGTCATATTTATTTTTTTATT
The DNA here is from genome assembly GCA_963920725.1 of Rhamphomyia laevipes. Taxonomy (NCBI): domain Eukaryota; kingdom Metazoa; phylum Arthropoda; class Insecta; order Diptera; family Empididae; genus Rhamphomyia; species Rhamphomyia laevipes. Next base: position 35,893,863 of record OY987256.1, read on the forward strand.
TTATTTATATTTGTATTAATTTATTTGTTTTAATTTCGTCTTAAATTTAATATTGCCCCAACAATATTTTATTGCAATTATATCATTTTTTTCGGTACATTCGTCACGTGACCATCAAGTGCAAACCTCGATATTTACGTGTTAAGTAGTTCTGCACAAAATACGAAACATTTATATCTTTTTATTTGCCCCGGAATTATTTTGTTTTTTGGCGTTCATATAACTGGGGTATGTTTTTGAAACATAATCTGTGAAAAAATAATCCTATCTTATTTAATTCAGGGTTTAAAAACAATTTAGTTTTTCAAATATCGTGGTTTGTATTTAACAAAAAATTTTATCGAATTTTGTATTTAACTGGCTTAAATATATCGAGTTTTGATTTAAACTTATTTGCAAATATAAATTTTTGAAAATGAAAAGCTATAGGAATAAACATTTTTAATACTTTTTTTTAATAATAAAATAAATAAATCACAAAATTAATTGCATCCCTTCTTGAGATAAGGAAAAAAAAAATAAAAACTCTATCCTATAGAGATCAATATTAATTTTTACTTACTTTTGAGAAAAACACGTCTTTACTGATGAAGATTGTTTGGTAAAGTGAAGAACAGATGATAAACACTGTCAAATTTTGGCGCCAAAACGCAAAATTTATCACACTTTGAAATCAACTACAAACAATGGATTGCACGCAATGCGATCAAAATGGACTAAACATAGCGGATTCTGAATAATTTTTTCAACTGCAAATATCGAAGTTTGAATTGAATTTATTTTGTAAATATCGGTTCAAAATTCAAAGTTTATATAGAATATATAGTATATATAGGAGTTTGTAATGTTTTTTTTTTAAAATACGAATATAGCTGTTGGAGAGACAATTAGTTTGATATATAACACTATATATTTTACTAGAACTGTAAATATCGGGATTTCCACTTGATCGTCACAATACATAAAAGAATGTTCCGAGCTATTTCATATAAAATAATATATTTAAAGTTTTAATAATAATTTTGCTTTAATTAAACTTATTTATAAAATATATTTTATTTTTAAAATTTGTTATATTTTTCTTGATATTTTATATTAAATAAAGAAATTTATTATTATTATTATTATAAACTAAATTAACCACAATTATGTTTGTAAAACTTGCTCAACATTCTCAGATCATTTTTTGGTTAAACTTATTCAGGTCTATCACAGATTCCACGGAATCGACAAAATATTTTGATTTATTGTCCTTCGGAATTTTTGATATTCCAGAAAACGACGGAACGAAATCAAATTTCGAATTCAATTCCGTTGAAAAATAATATTCAAGATTTCGATTAGAATCGAGATTTCATATGAAATTTCTCCGTCAAAAATTTCTAACGGAATGTTTACTTTTTTTGTATTGTTATAAGTAAATTTAAATTTTTTATAAAAAAATCAGTTAAAATATAAATATATATGTGTATAAATTGTATAAATTTTCTTTTTTTTTTATGAAAACAGTTTGAATTTAGTTTGGATTTAAGCCGTAACCATAATAGGATTAACGACTTAACCTAGTGTCAAAAAAAATTTGTTAAGTCAACGAAAATTTTACAAAAATTAAGGAATAACGTAAGCAAACCATAATAGACTTTGGCTTATGTCAATTCTAACGTCAAATACATATTGACATATTATTAATATGACCACAATTCTTTTACTATTAAAATTGAAAACTGTATTTCAAATAAAAACAATTTATTGTTTATAAATTTATAAATATTTTTATTTGACAAATTTCAAATTTCAAATATTTCAAATATAAATTTATAAATTTTGACAAATTCCAAATAAATGTTTGAAATTTGTCAAAATTTCAGAAAGAGGGAGAAAGAGCGCTCGTTGATCGCTCAGTTTCTTAAGTTTCTGAAGTCAACGAAACCGAAAAATGACTTAACGAAAAGTTGGTTAATTCTATTATGGCTTGCTTCATACAATTTATATGAAAGCGCTCATTTCCTAAAGTCTAATTTGACACTAGGTTAAGTCGTTAATCCTATTATGGTTACGGCTTTATGATGTTTTACTTATATGATATATTTTATTTGGTGGGAAATTTAGTGGGAATTTTGATACTCTGAAATGGAAAAAAAGGAAAATATGAAAAAAAAAATGGGAAATACAAAAAAAAATCTGGCAACAGCCACACTAACATAATTGTCATCTTACTTATGGCAATACTATATCTGTATTTTCAAATTTTCATTATTATAACTGCATATATATAATTTCTTCATATTTATTTTTATTTAAAGTGAAGCAGTAGGAGTAGGTTGTACATTTAATTTATTTGTAAAATATAAAATTTTTATTTTAATTTAAATAATATTTCAAAATCGCAATGACACCATTGGAGAAAGCATGGGCAGCAAAGCAAGAGTATCTAAAAAATAATAAAAAAAAAAAAAGACGACAGAATACGAGCAATCAGAAAAAAATATTTAGCAGTCAGAAAGAATAAGGAAGCTCCAACTCCAACTATAGTTGAGCGGTCTCCAGCTATAGTCCCTAAGCGGGAGCGGTCTCCAGCTATAGTTCCTAAGCGGGAGCGGTCTCGACCTATAGTCCCTAAGCGGGAGCGGTCTCCAGATATAGTCCCTAAGTGGGAGTATTTTAACGGTAAATAAATTATAAAAGTTTTCAATTTTATTTTCATATTTTATTTTCATATTTTCTTTTTTAATTTTAGATGAAATTTTTTTACCACGTCGCCGTAAAAGAAAACATTATTATAAATCATCAGAAGAAAATACTGAAGAAAATGAATCAAACATTTCAAATAAACGAATACGAATAGCAAATGAAAATCAGGAAAATGATATAAACAAAGAATCTATAAAAGAAAATTGTGATTCTAAAGACATAAAAAATAAAAAAGAATGGTACAAAAAATAAAAATGCATTGAGTACTTCTATTGACAATAATGTCAACACTGAAAGAATTACTAAAACTAGTAACAATATTAGCATAAATAAGAATACAAATAAAAATATAAAAAATAATAAGTCTTTTGATATTAATAATAATAATAAAAAAAAAAAAAATTGTAAATTTTCTAAAACTAACGTCATTCTAAATAGTAGTAATAATAGTAAGTATTCAAACTTTATTCAAAGTGAAACTTTTAGAATAGGGGATCCCACCACCATTGCTCGTTCTATTGTCCCTACTAATGATACTAACAGTGCTGTACCCACTAATCATATTAATAATAATATTCCTTTGTGTGATAGTATCCCCACTAATAATAATATTAATATTCATAAACCTGATGACATTCCCATTAATAATTTTGTAAACCCTTTATTACCGCCTATTGCGAGGCTTACAAAAAATGCTGTTGACGAAGGTGATAGTATGTATGTACTTTCAAGACTTAGGGATAATAAATTATTTGACAACGTTAGGTTATTTTTAGCGTATTTAAGTGATCAAGATGATTCTGTATGTGTTGATGGCAAAACAAGGACGAATCTTAAGATCCTAATTGAAAAAGAAGGTCTTCCATCTCATTCTAAAGAACTTAGATTAATTTATGACCGATTTCATGAAAATTTTAATATTTCTTCAGATGAAGTATCAGCAGATTTAAAAACATATCGTAGTCACGTTTACAATAAAAGAGTTGACTACTTGCAAAGAATTAGAGAGAATACCCAAAAGTACTTTCGACCATAGGTCTCTTAACATATGTAGTACTAATACTGATAATAATAAACGTGAGCGAATTAATTCTAATTTCATTTCTATAAATAGTAATTCAAATCTTAATGACTTAAAAATTTATTATCAGAATGTTAGGGGCCTACGCACTAAAACTAAAACTGTATTTTCTAATTCATTTTCTATGGATTTCGATATTTATGCTCTCACTGAAACTTGGTTGACTTCTTCAATTAATAATCTTGAATTATTTGATCAACCATTTATTGTTTTCAGAAGAGATAGATATAATTTGCAATCTGATGTTATATTTAACCCAAATCCTTCTTTGAGAGGGGGTGGTGTATTAATTGCAATTAAATCTAAGTTTAATGTTTCTGAAATTTCTATCCCGTATTCAGATTCATTAGTGTTCAAATTAATTTACAAATGAAAAAACTTATTATAATTAATTGCTACATTCCGCCAAATTCAAGTATTGAAGTATATTCAAATTTTAATAAGGGTATTGATGGTATTTCTTCAGAACTTAGGCACACAGATGAGTTGATAATTTGTGGAGATTTTAATCTTCCTAATATTAAATGGTTGCCTCATGATGAAGAATCTTTTCTGATTCCAATTAATTTAGTAAATGAAATTGAATTTTCATTTTGTGATAATCTTAATGCTAATTATGTGCAACAAATTTCAAATGTAAAAAATTATCAATCCAGACAATTAGATCTAATATTTACTTCAGATTGGGATAATATTATGATTTAGTATTTTTAAACAAAAAATTGAACAATCCTATAAGAATTATGTTGATGATATGTCTTTTAAACTTATTGATAACCCAAAATTATTTTGGAATTTTATTAATACTAAAAGAAAATCAGATCAATTTCCAACGTTTATGAGTTTTAATGGAAATTTAAGTAATGACCCCACTGTCATTTCTAATTATTTTCGGGACCATTTTTCAAACTCTTATGTAAGTTCTGACTTTCATATTAAAATGAATCTAGTTTTGATCACTTAAATGACTTTCCAAAAACTACGCTTCAGGCCATAAATCTTGATGTCAATTTAATAAAGACATACCTGGATAAACTTGGGGATAATTCATGTCCTGGGCCTGATGGCATTCCAGAAATTGTTCTTGAAAAATGTTCTGGTTCATTAACTATGCCTCTCACTTTATTGTTTCGGCGTTCTTTATCTACTGGTATTTTTCCTGGCATATGGAAGGAATCTTGCATAAGACCAGTACATAAGAAAGGATCTAAAAAGGAAATAATTAATTACCGTCCAATAGTTAAACTATCCAGTATACCGAAATTATTTGAGTTAGTAGTTTTTGATAGTATTTATGATCATTGTGCAAATTTTTTAGTTACAAATCAACATGGTTTTATGAAACACAGATCGACTGTGACTAATCTGGTTGAGTCTACGTCTACATTTATTAATAATATGGAAGCTGGGTCTCAAACTGACGTTCTATTCAGTGATTTAAGTAAAGCATTTGACCTCCTACCACAAAGTGTGATTTTATTTAAACTTAGAAAATTAGGATTTCCGCCTTTTTTCATAAAATGGATTAAGTCTTACTTAACAAATAGAACATACAGTATTTTATTTAAATCAGTAATATCTTTATCATTTGAAGCTACTACAGGGGTACCTCTGAGAAGTCATCTTGGTCCTCTATTATTATTATTCATTATCTCTATTAATGATGTAGTATCTATTATTAAAAACAGTAATATTAATATTTATGCAGACGATATGAAAATATATAAAAAAATAACTTCTTTTAATGACTCAATTTCACTTCAAGAAGACTTAAATCGTTTTTCTACATGGTGTAATTTAAATTTTTTGAAACTTAATGTTGAGAAATGTGCTATTATGACGTTTACTAGACAAAATTCTCAAATTCAATATAATTACACACTATTTGATATAAATGTACCAATTGTACAATCTTTTAAGGATTTGGGTGTTTATTTGGACCCAAAACTTAATTTTAAATTGCATTATAATTATATTATTAATAAAGCAAATTCAATGCTAGGTTTTATTAAAAGATGGTCAAAGGAATTTTCGGATCCTTATATTTTAAAATCCCTTTACACTTGCCTTGTTCGTCCTAATCTGGAATACGCTAGTCAAGTCTGGAATCCATACTTCGATGTACATAGCCATCGTATTGAATCTATCCAAAGAAATTTTATAAGATTTGCTTTCTGTTAATTTTCTTGGATTAATCCGTTAATCTTGCCACCGTATGAAAATATGTTAAAACTTATTAACTTGATCACTTTAGAAAAAAGACGTGAAATGGCTGACGTAGTTTTCTTAACTGAAGTGTTTAGGCTTAACATTGATTCATCATTATATTAAATAAAATTAATATGAATCATGACCATAGATTAAGATCTCCTAATTTATTTAAATTAGAATTCCATAGAACTACATATGGGAAGTATGAGCCTATTAATAGGATGCTAATACTTAGTAATAAATACCAAAATGTTATTAGAATCTCGACTACTAAGCGACTATTAACTTTTAATAAGTTAATAATCTCGACTATTAACTTTTAAAAAAGTTAATAATAAATATCTTATAAGTTTTTTTTAAAACTAGTTATTACTGTTATTCTATTTTTTAAATAATTTTATGTAAGGTTCTTGACTGTAAAAATTGTTCTCTTTTTTTACATATAAATGAATTTTATTTAATTTGAAATTTTTCTTTAATTTATGAATATTTTTTAGTATAATTATATTTGAATTTCAGATAAAATTACTATATTATTATCATACAGTTTGTTTTTATATATAGTGTGACAATATTCTAGTCATTATTAGAATAAATCAATTAATTAATTTTAGTGAATTTTAAATTTAATTTTTATTGTTTTGTTTTTTTAAATACATATATGTATTGTAATTTAACTTAATTTAATATATTATATACTTGTTAAAATGTTTGAATTAAACAGAGAAATAAATAAATAAATAAATAATAATCAAAACTGAATTATTAAATTATTCACAATATTCCGAAGATGTTGAGTATACACAGAAAAAAAAGGATAAGCTTTTTTAACTAATTAGCTTTAGATGAATACACTTTAAATGAATTTTCTAAAATAATCAATAGTTTTTCCATCAATTAGATGATTCCTATAACAGAAATTGGGTATTGTAACCAAACACAATTAGTTGTTTTAATATGGTTACTTCGTCTAAATGTAGTAGTTCAATCATCTACATTTAGATTTTTTTTGTTTAAGTTTAGGTTTTGCAAATTTTAGAAAACGCAATTGAAATTTTAGAAATTTCATCTATTTTATTGATATGAGAAATTTTCCAGAAATTTACGTTTTTGCCTTGTTTTTGTTTTATTCTACACTGTATTTAAAAAAAGTAATTTTCAATATACTATTTTCATTAATTTTAAGTTCCGATTGAAAATTACATGAAATAAACTTAAAAATACATATTTTTAAGCAATTTTCAATTCGGTGTGTAATTTTCAATGTTAATTTAAAATTAAATATTTATTATGTCAAATTAAAAAAGTATATTTTCGGCCGCCCTCGTTTTTGTAAGAAACGGAAAGTGAAGTACGAGGTAAAAAAAATTGTTCTAACGGTCCTACTACTTTTGAAAGATTTGTGGATCTGTAAAATTTAAATTCAATAATATTATTCGTTTAGGAGCTAGAGGCGTGAGAAAATTGAACATTTTCATCTTTGGACGGCTATATCTCCGAAACTTGGGACCCGAAACAAAAAATTTGAATAAACCTCTTCTTTATTTTTACCAATCTATAATCTGTCCAAATTTGAACTAAATACCTTTGTCCGTTTTCAAAATAGAAAAAATTAACAAATTTTAAAAAAAAATTTCAAAGTCCCCAAAATTTCATAATATTTTTATATGAAAACTACAAATCTATTGTCTATTTTCTAAACACCTTAAGATACAAAGCTGAAATTTGGGTATCAAGGAGCTAATTAAAGGTGTAGAAGATAGACGTTTACATATTTTCATTTTTTGCTCCCCTTTCTCAGATATGGCCTCCTAATTGTGAAATATTGAGATACCTATAAATGGAATACATGACGTCCGAATTAAAAAAAATGTTCCAACGCTCCCATTACTTTTTAAACATTTGTGTAGCTGTAAAATCTAGATTCCATAACATTATTCGTTTAGGAGCTAGGGGCGTGCGAAAATTGCACATTTTTATTTTTGGAGGGCTATATTTCCGAAACTTGGGACCCGAAACAAAAAAGTTGAATGAACATCTTCTTTATTTTTAGCAATCTGTAATCTGTCCAAATTTGAACAAAATACCTATGTCCGTTGCCAAAGCGGCCTTTTTCATAACTGGCTAAACAAGAAATAATAAAAATGGTCAACAATTAAGGATAATGTACGACGACACACCTTGAACATTTAGTTTATAAACCAAGTCTAACAATTTTCCGTTATGCGGTGGTGTATTTCTTATAATGTTTTTTTTTCATTATTAGAATTCAAAAAATGCGTAAATTTTTCTCGATAGAAAAGAAAATCATATGAGGGTAAAAGAGATGGAATATTGTTCGCTTCATATGAGCGTAAAAGAGATAAAAATTTAAAAAAAAAAATAATCATACACTGAGAATAAAAACTATAGTAATATTATACATATTGGCTTGGGTAAAAAAAATATACTGATTTTTAAAACTATAGTGTTTTTATATAAGTTATTGGTAATATTATACATTGTTTTAAAATAAAACTTCGCTAAATCATCTAAAAAAAAATAGTTGATTTATACAAGTGGAGCAACTGTTAAATTAACCAAATGCTTGTATAAATTATACAAGCATTTTGATAAATTGTTAAATTGATAAATTATACAAGCATTTGGTTAATTTAACAGTTGCTCCACTTGTATAAATCAACTATATTTTTTTAGATGATTTGGCGAAGTTTTCATTTTAAAACAATGTATGTATATTAAATTTCTCTTTATTTCTTTTGAACATAAACATACACACTCGGATCGGACTAGCCTATTGCCGTAGAGCGCCACTTCCGAAAACTCACATGTGGCAAACGTCTGAAATTTCAGAAAAAGAATTCAGATTGGATTCATTATCTGAAAGCTTTTTCAGAAAATGCTTCAGAAAATCAAATCTTTATGATAATGTGTGATTTATATTTCACTAAGTGAAGGAAATCTTATTAAAATGAGTAATTACTATGTAAATTGCGTAATTTTCTATTGATTTCTAATTCTGACATCCAGTTCAGTTTTTGTAATTGTGAAGTAAACATGAATATAAAAGTTAGTAAATTATCCTACATTATATATCTGTTCCAAATAAAATCCATATATTGAAACCATAATATGAATTCTGTCTAAATTTACTTAATGGTTTCAGAAATCGGTCAAAAATTCAATATAAAATTGAATTCACTATGAATCCTCAATGAAATTCAATACTAATTTCAGTTTCAGCAAAACAATCCAGTTTGGGTTCAGATTGAAATAATACTGCTTAGTGGGCAAAATTAAAATACGTATATTCTCAATGCATATTTAAATAAATTACGGTAAAAAAATTCTATGCGAAAATTGTTGCGAATTTTGTAGAATAAAATTAGGGATGTGTAAAATATTCCTATTATTTGAAGTTGAATTTTTATATTATTATATTAAATTTATATAATATACTAACAACAGTGGTTCTTAACCTGGGGTCCATGGACGCCTAGGGGGTTCACGAACGGGTTCCAAGTGGTCCGCGGCACTATTTACAAAAAATCGTAAAAAAAAAAAATATGTTATCTTGATATTGTAACTAAAATAATACGTAACATTTCTTTGTAGCATCAAAATTCTAACATTTTAATTTTTATGTTAAAAAATTCAAGTCTGAGTAGGCACTTTTTTGTGAAATATTTACTCGTTGATATGATACTATTCTGTTTTTGCATTGATTCGAAGTTTTTATTGTTGCTATAATAAAGTTTAATTTAGTTGAAGTTTTTTTCTTTTAATTTGCGGGTGTTATTTAATTCTGTCAATTGTTCCTGCACAAATATATTTGGTAAGTAAAAGTAGTGTACTGCATATTTGGTATAAAATTATGAAAACCAAAACTAGAAATAGATTGGATGCAGAACCAGATATGCGTATTGCGCTATCAAAGACTACCCCTCGTATTATCATCCTCGTTTCAGCAAAGCAGCAACCATAACATTAATCTTAATTATTTTTTATTATTTTTGTTTGAAGCTGAATAAACAGATTTATAAATAATTATTAAAAAATGTATGTGTTTTACTATCAATTTATTAATTTTTTAACATTTCAGGGGTCCGTCGGTACCAATTATATATTTATGGGGTCCATAAGTTTGATAAGGTTAAGAACCCCTAAACTAACTAGAGGCAAAATTACATAATATACTATTTAAGGTTTTTTTTAATTTAGTTTTTATAGATAATATTAATTAAATATTGCTTTTTAAACAATAATGTTAGTTATAATAATTTTCAATTTCAAATAGTTTAAATATCTTACACATCCCTAATGCCATTTTACTTATTATATGTCGCGCAATTATTAAAAAAAAAACTATCCAAAAATTTTTGCGTATTACAGGAAACCCCTGAAATAATTATTATAGATTACATGTGGCACGCATCATATATTTTTAAACACAATATATATATATATATATTGCACCGTAAATTAGCCGTTCAGACTACCCCCACTATAAAGAACTAATTACAATAAAAACTGATTAAATTCAACACTCATTGGTAAAATATACACATATTTATATAAATACATAAATAATTTATACAATATACACTATATTATCCAAAAAATACGTATTAAAAAAAAATCATAAATCTCCCTCGAACCTCTTGTTTTTTTATATACATATTTTATTTATGAGTGGTAAATTTAATTGGATATTATTGTAATTAATTATATAGAATTGTTTTACATGTACTTTTGTTTTGATTTTTTTGTTTCGGTTTGGAATGACTCTTTATCCCGATAAAACAGAGCGTCCGATAATGACCATATTATGTCGAAATAAAAAAAATGAAATTATTTGCAAAATAAAAAAAAAAATATTTGAAAAATAAGCAATTTTGTATAAAGTGAGTTTAGTGTTTTAATTAGTTTAAGTTTTCGCGAGTGCACTGTATTTTTTTTTTCGTATGAGATAAAGTTTGCTTTGACAAAAAAAAAATTTTTTGTTCTTATTTACACACAAACGCACATCTACCAATAGGGATAGGAAAGGAATAGAATAACCACATAAAAACAACAACAAAACAAATGTACAATTAGAATATAACGGATATATTTTTTTTCTCGGCTTTGTTCTTGCTGTTGGTTATAATTATAAGTAAAACTTAATCAAGAATATTTATAGAGGATAAATTTTCAATTAAAAACATAAGTTAAGTTTTTATTACACATATTTTATTTTTCTAATTGTGTGAAATATATTATATATATATATACATAATGAATTATATATATATATATATATATATATATATATATATATATAGGGTTACCAACTCTGAAACGAGTCAGACCCGGAGAAATTATGTTTAGACCCGAAGTTTAATATATATTATATATATAATAAAAACACATTGATTAATACAAAACGATATTTATTTAGTTGATAACAATACACATAAAAAAAAATAAGAAGCTTCATTTTTTCAAAACCAACAACATTAATTTTATGAAATTTTTTGGAATATTAAAAAATAAATACTAATTCAACATTTTTATTTTATTAATTTGATGATTAAAACAATATGTATGAGCCGTTTATTGTAAAAGTAGTTTAAGTCCATTTTACAAAAAAATAGTTAATGATAAGAATAATCAAAATTGTTATAATTCTTTTTATTTATAATTTTTTTTTAGTCTAGTATCATCAAAATCGTAGCCGAAAATCATTTAAAATTAATGTTGTTAATTTGTGAATTTCATTAATTCCTAAAATTATATTTTGTACTTTTTAAAGAACATTCAAGTAATGTTTTTTGTTCTTCTGCTTTTAAATATATAAGAAAATTTTCGCATTTCATATCGAAATTTATTCGTGTACATAATTCAGCTTTAATAAGCGTATTGAAATTTTGACAACCCCGAAGAAATAAGTGGCCAACCCGAAGACCCGAAGTTACCACTTCAAACCCGAAGTCTTCGGGTGAAAAGCATCGAGTTGGTAACCCTGTATATATATATATATATAAACAATTAATATTAACATTTATGACTAAAAACATTTGAGATGAAAATGAAAATGTTGATGAATTAACACAAGTACAAGATAATAATCGCTCAAATATAATTGATTTTGGTAAAGAAATTAATAACAACTCTTTAGTTTAGAGTTTACATCATCAAATTCAAATTAATCAAAAGTTGCCGTATTTCTGTATCAAGATTCCTATTTAAATTTCTACTAAAATATTTTAATTACATATATTAATGTATCCAACTATGTGTATAAAGAATGCAAATAATATTTTTTTTCAGTTTTTTTCTCTTTGTATATATGTACATTACATAATATAATAATTTGCATTATACATTCTTAAACGTAAAACAAATTATTTTTTTTGGACTTTTTTGCCTCTTTTTATTTTCATACACGTTAAAATATTATTTAAATGAAAAAAACGTATGCAGAAACGTTTTTTTCATTTACATAATATTTGGGGATACTTCCGAAAAGGTTTTTTTTTGAAATTTTTGATAAAGCTGCTGTACTTTCGATCTTCCGAAAAGGTCCAGTGTACGTGTAAATATAAAAAAACAATAAATAGTGTAATTTATTTTAGAAAAAGGAATAACTGATTACGAAGCTTTAAAGCTTCTTACAATCAGTGATTTAACCCATATATGCCCATTGGGTCCTTAGTTACCCAAAGAGTTTCTAATAGGTTTTGTTGTTTTCAAAATTACAAACATTCAATTTTCAAAGCCTATTAATATGCTTTTAACTGTTCTGAATAATAATTAGAATGGTGCAGTACGTAATTGTTTTTCAATAGTGATTAACGTCTCCAGCAGTGAAGTGATAAAAAATATTTGTATATATTTATTTAAAAATGTAAGTATTACAGTTATTCTATATAATAAATTTTTTTTTTTTGTATTTTCTTAGAAAATATATGAGTTAAAAGTAAAAATAATAAAACAATAGAAAAGTATACGCGTTTGCATTTTAGAAACAAAATATCTCGATTGGGTCAATATCGACCCAATGGGAAAATGTGATATTAGTGAAATTCGTATAGTATATGATTATCAGTGAAATATAAAACATAATATTTAGTTTATATTTTATATAAATCGAATTTTTTTTTTTTATTTTTTGTTTACTGTAATGTCGTATTCAAAAGGTTTAACTACTTTCGAAATTTTGGAAGAATTGGAAAAAAATGCTGATGCTGATGATGTTGCTGAAATTGATATTTATATCGAACCACCTAATGAGACAGGTAATATTACTGATTGTGATTCAGGTGACGAAGAGTGCAAGAATCCTGATCGATTATCCAGCCGTCAATTGACCAGTATAGGTGAGGTTGTTATAAATAGAGGTAGAAAAGAGGTGGATAATGAGGTTGAAGGTGGTGTAAAAAAAAAAAAATTACTACCTAGAAACTGGACCACAGGGCAAATAAATTTTACCACTAAAGAATGGATAGCACCACAACCACGACATGTTTTAAGCTTGGCCGCAAGTAGTGAGCCCATAGAAGTTTTAAAAATATTTATGACAGATAATTTAATTCAATATGTTGTTGACCACACAAATAATTATGCTGCTGTCAATAACAACGCGACATTTTGTGTAAGTCCACAAGAAATTCGTGTGTTCCTTGAAATATTAATTCTTAGTGGGTACGTTCCGCTACCTAGACGTAGAATGTTTTGGGAAGAAAATAATGACTGCCATAATATTTTAGTAGCCGATTCTATGCGTCGAAATAATTTGAAGAAATTTTTCGTTATTTACATGTTGTAGATAATGCTCGATTGGTAGAAGGCGATAAAATGGCAAAGATTCGACCATTTATAGATATATTAAATGAATCTTTTCTTGATTTTGCTCCCAAAGAAAAGCAGATTAGCATCGATGAATCGATGATCCCATACTTTGGAAGACATGGGTGCAAACAGTTCATTCGTGGAAAGCCAATACGTTTCGGCTTTAAAGCTTGGGTTGCATCAACAAAATTAGGTTATTGTATATACGCTGATTTATACCAAGGCCGCAAGTAGAAAAATGTGCAGGAAATGGGGTTAGGGGAAAACGTAGTCCTCAATCTTGTAAGTCAAATTCAAAATAAGTACCCTGGTATAGAATTTTCTTTCTTTACGGACAACTTTTTTACATCACCTCGTCTTATTGATAAAATAACAGAACGAAATTGCAAATTGACTGGTACAGTTTGAAATAATCGAACAGAAAAGTGTCCTTTGCTTGAAAAAAAATTAATGAAACAGAAAAATAGAGGTGCATTTGATTCATGCATTGACAAAAAATAATAATATATGTGCTGTTTAGGTGGAATGACAACAGCGTAGTTACCCTCCTATCTAATGAATATGGTACGGAACCAATGGGCACAGCAAAGCGATATTCTGTTGCTGTAAAGCAAAAAATTGATATTCAACAACCAGATATTGTAGCAAAATATAATGAATTTATGGTACGTGTAGCGTGTAGACCAAACAGATTCAAATATATCTGATTATAGATTTGCCATTCGAGGCAAAAAATGGTATATATACCAATTATGTTCTGGGGGCTAGATCTTGTAGTAAACAATTCATATCAGTTGGCAAGGTCTTTCGCTAAATTAAAATTTAGGAGGGATATAGCCACAACTCTTTTGTTATCGTATGGACAAACACGAACTAAGCCTGGACCAAGTCAAATCCGGAGTATAAACTTGCCCATTTCAGTACGTCAACATAATGCGGATCATGTTATTCTTACTGGACAGAAAAGAAGACGTTGTGCTGTTTGTAAAAATAAAACGAATAAGTCGTGTAAAAAATGTGAGATTGCACTACACGATAAATGTTTTGAGAGCTACCACAAATAAGTTTTTTTTAATTTTTTTAGTATATTTTTTGTTATGAATGAATTAATGTTTATTTTTATTATTTTGTTTAAATTAATGTTTTGTTATTATGACTTGAATATTATATTCTTTTTAATGAATTTCCAATAAATATATTTTTTATTTCCAATTTAAAAAAAAAATGTTGGTCAGATATTGTTAATATCTGACCAACATATCCCAAAAACTACTCTAGGACCAACAAAATTTAAAAAGCCTAAATAAAATTTATTTTAATACTCATAAATAAGATATATCCAAAAAATAAATACAATTGGATAAAAAAATAATTGTGGGCATATATGTGTTAAAGATAAAACGTACAGTACCACCACAAATAATATTTATTGGTCGTTGTTTATATTTAAATATTTATTTTTAAGTAAAGTTGAACTTAAAGAATTGGTCACCAATTCTAATTTTAATAATATAATAGAAAATCTTAATTATGAAAATTATTATCTTAAATTGTTTATTTATATTAATATCAGTAATACTTATAGTTTATTTTACCATATATAACCAAATAAGATCAAATGATTTAATTTAAATGATTTTCATTGGTATAATTGAAAAAAAAATTCCAATCAAAATTAATAATTGTTAAATAAACACAGTTCAATAATAATTTTTCATATAATAATTCACAGTTTAATATTTTTTTTTTCAATTCACAGTTAATTAATCATGTAATGTTAATTATTTCTGTTAGTTTTTAAAACACAAATATGTACCAATTACAAAATGTAATAAAAAAAGTTCTAATTTTAATAATAAAGGCACAATCCACTAAAATATTGAAAATTGCTAAAGTTTTTCAATTAATAATTTAAATCTTAGTTATTCAATAACAAAAAAAAAAAAGTTAAAAAAAAAAAAAAAAAAAAAACGGAGCAAAAAAGAAATTAACGTCTTAACAGCTTAACAGTTCACCTTATAAATATTATTAAATATTAACATGTATTCCTTACCTTAACAATTTTATTAGGTTATATTATTAACATACAGTAACGAGCACTGAAAACGCATCACAATAAAAAAATTATATAATTGGGTATTGGGAAAATAAATCACAGTTTAAATTTTTTATCTTTTTTAAAACAAAAATATATTTCAGATTCTTCAATACTATATCTCTAAAATGGAATTTTCAAATCTTATCATTTTATAACTGCACTTTCAACTGAACAGTTGCTTAACAGGTTTGTGGCAGTTTTAGAGTACAAATTGAAATTTTAAAAAAGCTTTTGATAAAGTAAACTTTTCTAAAAATAAAAATGCTTTACAATTATATACAAGGGCCTGACTTATTACCCCCACTTTTTCTAAAGAAATGCGCTGATCAGTTGTCTGCACCACTAAAACTTATCTTTAATAAATCCATCTCTTCAGGAACATTTCCGTCTGCCTGGAAATCTTCTCACCTCACTCCTATATACAAAAGTGGTGATAAGGCCAACGTCGATAACTATATAGGTACTGCTATATTATCTACTATACCAAAAATTTTTGAAAAAATTATATGTGATAAAATGACGTCAATTATCAATCCAATACTCAACGAGCAACAGCATGGTTTCAGAAAAGGTCGCACTACCACCACTAATTTAATGGTTTTTACGTCTGAAGTGCTGATTAACATGGAAAAAGGTCACCAGATTGATGCTATCTACACTGACTTCAGTAAAGCTTTTGATCGTGTTGACCACAGCATCCTTAACTCTAAATTGAAAAAAATCGGAGTGGCAAACCCACTTTTAAAATGGATCACTTCTTATCTCAGTGGTCGAACTCAATCGGTTAAATTTCAAGGGTTTATTTCCAAAGAAATATCAGTTTCTTCAGGTGTTCCTCAAGGTAGCCACCTTGGCCCTCTATTATTCAATATCTTACTCCATGACCTATCTGAAATATTATTTGACATTCCACATATTTTGTATGCTGACGATCTAAAAAAATATTATATAATAACTAAACCTTCTGATGTACAATATTTAGAAAGTAGACTAAAAATACTTGAGAGCTGGTGTAGAGTTAACAAGTTGGACCTTAATGTTAGTAAATGTCACGTCATTAGTTTTTCAAGAAAGAAAACTACTATTATACACGCCTACGATTTAAATGGTACTCAACTTAACCGTGTAACTCAAATTAATGACCTCGGGGTTTTGAATTTTAATCTTCATTATGACAGAATCATTTCCAAAGCCAATAAAATGCTGGGTTTTATTAAAAGAAGAGCCAAAGAGTTTAAAAATGTGTGGGTGACTAAATCCTTATATTGCACCTTAGTACGATCAATTCTTGAATATGCCTGTCCGATCTGGTTTCCATATTTCCAGGTGCACAGTGATAGAATAGAGTCTATTCAAAAAAAAATTCTTCTTTTCGCTCTTCGGGACCTGCACGACCCACACGACTATAATAATTTACCAACGTACCTTTCTAGACTTAAATTACTTGAACTGACCACTTTCCTCTAGACGCGACCTACTAGTAGCTTGTTATACTCTCGATGTTTTGAATAACAACATAAACGTTAGTTTTATATCTAACAGGATAATACTTAACAATGACATAAGACAAAAAAGACATACATCCCTACTTAAGATTTCTGCTCATCGTACGGAATATGGTAAAAATGAACCTATCAATAGATGTTGTATGATTTTCAACCAATATAGTTCCTGCTATTCCCCAACTATATCTAAATTTGCCTACAAATCCAGGCTTCGCCACATCTTGAAATAATCAAATTACTATTATATCCCTTAATATCCCTATTTTTTTTTACATCCCTTCTAATACATATCAACCCTAGTTTATTACAATTTATTTTGTCTAAGTATTTTATAATCTTAGATTTTGTATTGTTAAATAAATAAATAATTAAATTAATCTTAAGTTTATAATTAAGAAACATTATTTTTTGTTAATAGTCATAAGTAAATAATTTATAATTTTTTTTTATTATTATCATTTTTTTTGTAAATGTTAATATAATATAATAATTGTATTTGTATAATTAAATGTACCTTGCTTGGTAAATAAATAAATAAATAAATAAAATAAATTTCCGCGATAAAAATTATATACCTATAACTTTTAAAAATTTGGTATTCAATTTTCTTTCATTTTTACAATTATACATTAATAAATTTATTCCAGTTATTATTTAATTAATATTTATATTAAATTAATACAAAATATAAAAACCTTGAAATTTTATAAATACATAGAATAAACTTAAATAAATATTTATTAATAAATTCCATTAATGTAGATATCTAATTTTTTTATCTTTTTTATTATTATTATTACCATATATCATTGCTTAAATATAAAAATATATAATTTTCAAATAATTTTGTGGTATTTTTATAAAACATTTATTTTTTTAATTTACTTAATAATCTTCACTTATAATTATATAATTTTTATAAAACATTTTTTTTTTTAATAATTTATTTTCAAATCTTCTCTTATAAATTTTTTTTTAAAAAACATTTTTTTTTTAATAATATATTATATAATTTTATTGGTAGCTTTTTATTGCTAGTTCAATTCTCGCTTATATTTTATTTAAAAAAAAATTTAACTACTAGATTTTACTTTTAACCAATTTAAAATTAAACGAATTCTATGTACTTAAGTTCCTATATATGCTACTATTCCCTCCCTTTTCCAAATAAAACAATACTAATAATTAATACACAAAACAAACCTTTAAACTAACTTAGTGTCATCTATTATAAAAATGTTCTAACTCTAATGATCATTACGAAATGATCGTTTATTGTTACGCAATGTTTTCCTTTACGCGATGTGTGCTACCATCTTGTGCTAAATTTGGAAATAGCATTGAATTGAATAGTTCATAAATTAAATTTCTATTTCCATAACCGTGAATAAATTATTCATTCAAAGTGTTAAGTGTATTATTTTTTTTCTGTTAAAAACTTATTAATAACAATAAAAAAAAATTCTAAAATTATTAGTTGCAAAAATTGCAAAAAAAAAATCTAAACGTAGTAGTGTAACCTCCGGTAATGCATGTGCGACCAATTCTGCCGGTTGTGTCAACTTCCACTGAAGTTATATTTCGACGTCTGATTCCCCAGCGCATATCAGGTATAACAAACACGAGTACTTGGATTGGTGGATTCTGGAGTTCTACACCTTTTCCAATTGTAATTCAGAAAGTATCAATTTGAATTCAGAAAGTATCAATTGTAATTCAGATTAGTCAATTGTAATTCAGATTAGTCAATTGTAATTCAGATTAGTAAATTGTAATTCAGAAAGTATCAATTATAATTCAGAACATTTTAACATTTCAATTGGATCTTTCATTACGAAATAAATATCCTCCTAACCGCAACAAACATACTGTCGTCTAATTTATTATACTACATATTTCAATGGTAAGTTGTGTTATCTGCCGCAATCTCTAAAAATTTACCAATTGATTACCCATTTTTTGCAAGTGATTTTACCTAACATTAGCTAACTATAAAGTAAATTAACATCTTCTACTTTCCAACATAAAATTATTGTTGTGGAAAATGCTGCAATTCAACGAATGTTGAAATCTTCTGAATTACAATTGATACTTTCTGAATTACAATTGATACTTTCTGAATTACAATTGAGTAATCTGAATTACAACTGATGATTTCTGAATTACAATTGGAAAATTTGTAGTGTCCTGGATATTGAATATTGCAGTAAGTTTAATTTTACTTTATTTAAAAAAAAAAAAAAATTAAAAAAAAATTACAGAAATAGAACATAATGATTTGGCCTTGCAAAGCACATCATCCATTCGACAATCTAGCTCTCCGGCACCTCCGTGCTCTCGCCAGCTCCGATCTTCCAAACTTATTCCTACTAATGCTATTAACACAAACCGTATTAATACTAAACAATCCTCTATTAATAACAAAAATCCTAATAAAACTAATAACAAATATCCTAATACTAATAAAAATCCTACTAATAAAAAATATCCTAATACTAACAAAAATTCTCTGAATACTACTAATCAAAATCGTAATCCTTTAAGCCTTCCGGCTGTTAGAAAGCGTCGAATGCAACCAACTAAAAAGATCACATCTGGTACATTTTAGAAATGTCCCAGATGTGATTATAAAACACCAGAACAAACAGAACACCTTATAATACAAAAAAAATACTTATTACATATATGTATATAAAAAAAAAATTGTCATGCCATAATTTCGTTTTGTTCCAAATAATTGGTTAAAATCCCACGGTTCGTAATCTTCTCTTCCTTTTACAGTTATTTATTAGTGCTGCTTTTATATTATGTGCCCCTAGTTCCCTTTTAAATATTATAGATGATTTATTTAATTCCAACTGAATAAACGTATTTTACCGTAAATATTTTACCTAAAATCGTATTATCTATTACATTATTTTCTCCTCTTATCTTTATAGGTATTTCAACAATTTTTTCCGTACGTGCAGGTATTACAATATGCGAAAATTTTAAGTATTTGCTACATTTTAGTTGTTTATTATTTGAATCTCTCAGCTTTTTTCTTTATCTCTTTTTATGTTATTATGATTATTCCGAATTTCAATATCTTTTATTGTTGCATTTATTTCTATATTACTTTCGTCCGTACTACCGATTTCCTCGTCCTCACTATAATTTATATCTTTACTAATAATTTCAAATCTATCGTAATTACTATCTTTATTCTTACTTTTATTTTCGTTATTATCTTCATCAATTTCACCCTTAACTTTATTACCAACCAACGTTATTATTATTATTTTCCTCTATATTCTCATTATCAATTCTAATACTCTCAATATCAACGTTATTATTATTTTCCTTTATATTCTCAATTTTAAATCTATTACTCTCATATCAACGTTATTATTATTATTTTCCTTTATATCCTTATTTTCAATTCTATTACTTTTAAAATCCTCCATGCAACCGTAATTTTCTCTCATTCCTCTCACCAATTAATTCTTTGGTATCAAAATTTTCTGAATAACCGTTATTTATGGGAATTGAAAATTCCTTCTTATTGTTATGTGTTAATGGAAATTGTAAAACCCTTCCTGGTCCTAAAACATTGCAATTTTCTGCTAGGAAATCATTACCCAAAATTCCGTCTGCTGGTAACGAACAATTATCAACCACAACTTGGAATTCACATCGAAATTTTCCTGGTGTTAAAAAAAAATACCAATACACTTCAGTAAAGTTTCGCTGCTGTTGTGAACAGTTTTTATTGTTGTT
This sequence comes from Rhamphomyia laevipes, assembly GCA_963920725.1. Lineage (NCBI taxonomy): Eukaryota > Metazoa > Arthropoda > Insecta > Diptera > Empididae > Rhamphomyia > Rhamphomyia laevipes. Next base: position 35,915,041 of record OY987256.1, read on the forward strand.
TCTTGCTCTGCGCAAATGTTTGTTTCCTTTCGCTGAGCTGTTTTCAACTCCTTCAACTGTTGCTTAAAAACTTCTCCTTCTCTTTAGTACACCCTAATCTTAAAATGCGATGAAGATCTTTAATCTTTTCTCTTCTTCTAGCTGATTCTCCTCCTCTCGTACTTTATTTTAAGTGTTCTATTTTACTTGATGTTGGTTATTACGCTGGTAATTGTTGTTTTTGTTTTCTCCTGTAGTCCTCCAAAAATATCGGTCTAGTACCAGCTTTGGGATCTGCTTTAATTGCTTCTTCAAGCGTTTTATTTTCATTAGTTGAAGGCATAATTTTAATTTATTATAGCAAAAATTTCAAATAGTGAGGCTAAAAGCATGTTACTACCTCAGGCAATGCCTATTGAGGTTATGAATACTATATAATAAAACTATGTACAACCCACCTGTTTCTTTTTTATTTGGAATGCAATCCAAATCAGTGCTGGTTGAATGTACATCAAAACGTTTGAAGCAGCAACTGGTTCTATTTCGGAGAACGTAGTCCAAAATCCTGGTCACGGCACCAATATGTTGTGTTATCCTTTCCGTTGTGTTTATTACCTGTTCTTTCTCTTATCTTCTTTGCCTGATCGTCATTTTAAATAATACTGCTTTTAATTTAATTTCAAAGAATACTTTTTTTAACTTTAACTTTAATTATCTTTTAAATTCTGTACTAACAATCTACTAATTAAATAATTAGTCTACTAATAAGTATAACTTATTGAATCTGATTGTTGTTCGAATCAAAAGACAATTGAATACAAAATTTCTTCGACTTATATTGTGTTAAATTGCCCTTTTTTGTTCATGAAAACAGGGACGAACAGAACAGTTGTCAATACCTTGCCGTTAAACAATTGACAAAATGTAGTACCGTTGCAAACTTTAAACACATATGGTTGTTTATATTCTTTGACAAACAAGACGTGACAAGTTTTTGTAATCCAAATACATACAAACATACAGTAGTCGGGACAGGCATTCTTAGATTAACTAAGAAATGTTCATTTATATTAGGACATTTGGAAATGCCTTATTTTGACAGGAAGGACAGAAACTTGGGGGGACAACAAGTTATGGTTTTGAAAAATACCGTCTATGGAACATAATTTTACAAAACCATAAATAGAATGGACAGAAGTAGAAAGAGAAAATAGTAAAGTACAACCACTTTGTTGTAGTCTGCCGTAGGTACAATGTTGGTTTTTTTATGAAAATTAATTAAACATTAAATGAAGACATTTGTATTAGCTTTGGAATTCCTTTGTATATATAAAAAAAATATATATATGACACATCTCATGTGCCACATATTCTTTTGTTCCATATGTCACAATAAATGTATACGTCAATAATGAAACAAATAAATAAAAATTTATAGTTATAACAAATTCTATGCACAACAAAAATTTTTGAAATTTTTTAAAGAGGGATGATTTTAGGAAGACAAAATAACAGTGCACAGATACGGACGAAATAACAGTGGACTGATAGACAGTCAACAGTAACAAGTAAAAAAAAAATAACACTAAATGTATACAATTTTAAGTATTTATTATTATATTTACAAAAAAAAAAAAAAATTAATAACAAAAATACATGTATAAATTTAAATGAATTCTTAGATATTTTTTTTAATAGTTGATGATATATTATTCTGAAATAAAGAAAAAAAATGTAAGAAAAGATTAATTATTGAAAAATTTATAAATATTACCACAGCTGTTAAATGTATACCCGCTTATGACCTGTTTCGGAATAGTGTTTGTGTTGATCTGTCAGTGTATGGAAGAAACGTTCGCACAGATCACAATTATATTTGCGTCCTATGCGCGCGCTTCTTCCGTTGGCAAAACAAGAGATCGAAACGATGATGGTTTCCATTGCTGAAATATATTAAATTTTTGATTTTTTTTAATTTAAAATTTTGATTGATTTTAAAATTATATTTTTTATTTTTAATAAAAATTATAATTTTTATATGACCTGTTTTATGACCTGTTTCGTCATAGTATTTGTTTTGATCTGTCAGTGCATGGAAGAAACGTTCGCACATATCACAATTATATTTGCGTCCTATGCGAGCGCTTCTTCCGTTGGCAAAACAAGAGATCGAAACGATGTTGGTTTCCATTGTTGAAATATATTAAATTTTTGATTTTTTTTAATTTAAAATTTTGATTGATTTTAAAATTATAATTTTTATTTTTAATTATTAAAAACGTGAAATGCGTAGTAAAATTTTTGAATTATATATTGGGTAACAATTTAAAAATTTGAATTATGTAAAATATATATAAAAAAAAAAAAATATTGTACTAGAGGGGAAGGAGGTAGTATATGTAGATAAGGAAATGTAGTCAAATGGTAATTAATAGATCATTTATATAAAGTAATACATATATGAGAATGAAAGTAAAGATAAAATTTGTATTGTATAAGATAATATGTTTAATATGAAAAATAGAAAAATTGTAAACAATTTTTAAAAAATTTTATACTGTAAGATTATTGAAAAAAAAATGTTTGAATTATTAAATGAAATTGTTAACACTGTAGAAAAAAATAATTTTTTTTTAGTTGAAAAATGTTTGAATAATTAAATAAATATTTGTTTTTGTCAAATTGTTTGTAAATGTAAACGTCCGAGCCTATCCCATTACGGGAAGGTGAAATTTCTCAACAAAAGAAATGAGAGTGCGAAATTCGGTAATTACAACAATTTGGTGTTTATTAAAAAAAAAATAACTAATTGAGAAATGTAAATTAGAAATTAAGATTAAATTTGTAAAAAGATTTCATTTCAATTGGACCAATCTGAAACAAGGACTCATCTTTTCAACTTGTGAATTGGGAGATATGTTGTGTAATGGTCTAATTAAAGTCCATTGCACATCATGATGAATTTCTGTTCATTGACCGATTGCAAAATCAAAAGGTTAATACACTAATGCTCTAAATTCATATAAAAATAAATTTATATTTGTGTACTATATGATTTTGTAACAGTGAAATGCGAATATGCTGATAATGCATATTCAGCATTTTACTGCTTAATACAGAAATTTATCATAACATTTATGCATGATTAATAAATTTGTGTCGCAATCGCGAATAAAAAATTATATTTGTATGTAAATTAGCGATGACGACAGAAAGTGAAAATCATATATAAATGGTTGTTCTAGAATTGGAAAAATCACTTGGAATCAAGCTTTCTAATTGGAAACTTAGTAATTGTATAAAAAGTTTATTACTTTTGTTACGTGACGGCGCAAGTGCTGCGCTGCGGCAAAATATTTTAACTCTCAAATTCCCGTTTTCCTATAGGGAAATTTAATTTAGAAATCTTCGTTAAGATAAGGACCACTATCTGTGTGAGGGAGTTATCAATAGTATCAAAATGTAATAAATATCCAGCTGATCGAGGTTATCGGCCTAGAGTTTTTTCATCTTTAGAAAAGTGCAGCAGCAACAAAAAATATATAAAGTGTAAATAAATTTAAATTGTAAAGTCAGTAATATAAAATTATCAGTAATTAAATTTTGATTTGATAAATAAAGTGTAATTAAATAAATTGTAAATTCAGTTAAATTATAAATAAATTAAATTTTTATTATTTATAAGATAAACTTTAAAATTTGTAATCAAAAACAATCAGTGAATTTAAATATAAAAATTTATTAGCAATAAACTTAAATATTAAAATTGAACATAAAAAGAACAATACAGTGTTTTTATTGCATAAGTATACAAAGTGTGGTTCCAGCTTCCCGGCAATCTCAGATTGTCCATCAGTAGAAGTACTCATCATCCTGCCCCTCAACATTTTGGTGCCGTGACCAGGATCGAGAAAAGCTGTCCACAAAGCAGAGAAAAACAGATCATCTAGGAAAAAGGTAGAAAATTTTAATTAATCATTAAATTAGTTAGCGGTGTATTATAAAGTTCGCTGCTTACCGGTAATTCTGGTGAATTAGAAGGTGGCTTGGCGTCCTTCTGACACCGGTATTTTGAAGAAAATTGAAGCGGATAAGCGGTGGATTAAGCGCGAAAAGTAGCTTGGCGTCATTTTACTAGAAGAAAAAAGATACAGCTAAAATTAAATTTGTGAAACAATAATCGTGCGGTAATTTATTTAAATATTATACCCCGAAATTTATTCAAATATATATTTTTTAATATATCATTTTTTTTATATAATATTCAAATATTTTAAATTATTTAAGTGATTTTTAGAAAAGATTTGAGAGTACATTTAAAATTTGAAATAAAGTTCAAATATTACAATTATATTAGGTACGGTTGTTAGGTTTTTGTCATATATATATACAATATATAAAAATATAAAAAATAAATATATTTTTTCAAAAAGTTATTTAAGCAATTTATTTTTTTTTAATTATTTCAACTGCAATAATTTGAAAATATATACAATTCAAATACATATAAGTTGTTTGAAAATTAAAATATTTAATTTAATAATAATTTTAAAAATTATATAATTCAATAATTTTTTTTTTTGAAATTAAAATATTTTTAAATTGCAAATTGGTTCTTTTTATTTTTGGGAAAGTTTATATTACCTTATCATAATCATTGGAAAGAGGATTTTTTGTTGTGTTGAGAATTGAAAATTGATTGTGGTCTGCAAAAGAAAATTTTTTTTTACTTTAAACTTTTTTTTATTCTGAAATTTAAATTTTTACCACTATGGTTACCATATCTACGAAATTAGATAATTTAAAAATTCGAATTGAACATTCTTATAAGACGTTCCAAGAAGAAACCACAACGTCTCTGAGCTATTTAAATGTTCGCAAGACCAGCCTTAAGGACCTCTTCTTCGAACTCACTGACAACTTCGATAAATTAGTTGCTCATCGTAAATCTAAACAGCTAGCGACAGACGAGGTCACTATACAGTATCTGCAATTAGAAGATTTAGTTTACAAATATGAAGGAGAATTGAATGAGAAAATACAAACCCTCAGTCCACCAGCACCACTGCCAACCCAGGAAGCTAAACCTGCTACTGTAATAGCCACTCCAACCCAACGATCCATTCCTTTGCCAAAAATTCAGATTCCAATTTTTAGCGGCGACTATGCTGCTTGGACGTCTTTTCAAGACCTATACATGTCCGTAGTCGATCGAAACAAAGACCTAACCCCTGTTGAAAAACTGCAATATTTAAAATCCAATCTCTCGGGAGAAGCTGCTGCACTTTTGGAGAACTATAGTATTACCAATGCAAATTATGGCGACGCATGGAAAACGTTGTCTACAAGATATGGTAATAAAAGAAAAATAGTCAATATTCATATGAAAAAGTTATTATCCTTACCCTCAAGCCAGAACGAATCTGCTTCAACCATTAAAGGGTTACTAGACACAACTAGTGACTGTTTGGCTTCCTTGAAAAATATGAATATTCCCACTGAAAATTGGGATCCCTTCATTGTTTATCTAGTCACTCAACGGCTACCCAGCGATACCCATGAACTCTGGGAACAAGAGTTGAAAGGATCCAGTGAGATACCAACATGGTCTCAACTCCAAGAATTCCTAAGCACCCGATTTAGGACCCTCGAAAATGTGGCTGATGCTAAAATGAAAATTAAAGAGAAAAATTTTAATCAATTCATTCCCAAAGGTAAAGTATCTCATCAAACTTATCATATAGCAACATCCAATTTGTGCTGCATCTGTAAGGCATCACACCCTCTTAGGTTATGTCCCACATTCCTACAAATGGATCATACTAAACGCATGGACATTGTGAAATCCAATCGATTTTGTTTCAACTGTCTAGCCACCAGTCACTCTTACAGAAACTGCCCGAGTAAACGAAAGTGCCTGAGCTGTGGGAAAGGACACCATACCCTGTTGCACAATCCTTCGAATCCTTCCACAGCCGCTCCTTCAGCTACATCATACCCTATGCAAACTGCGCTTGCAGCCCCACCCTTTCGTCCTAGAAGCAACCGGTCAGAAAATGCTCCCATTGAACAGGTGAACCAACGGCAAAATTATTTTTCTAAAAATAATAATAAAATTTTATTAGGTACAGCACTTATTAAGGTTAAAGGAAATGATAATGTTACTCACATGGTCCGTGCGCTAGTCGATCCTGGCTCACAGTCCACATTCGTGTTAGAATCCCTTTTGCACCGAGTGAAAGCAACCACGATGCCATGGGTTGCTAATGTGTCTGGGCTAGGATCCACCCATACCGGTTCATCTTCAAAGGTAGCAATGTTGACCCTACAATCGAGAATTTCTCCATTCTCCTCAATAGACTGTGAAGCTATATGCCTGAGAAAATTAACTGGTTTATTACCTAATGAGAAAAGTGATAAAGTTAACATACCTAAAGAATTTTCTGATCTTGAATATGCGGATCCTCATTTCTACCGACCCGGTTCAGTTGAAATCCTCATTGGTGCTGATATATATGCAGCGATCATGCTCGAGGGCATGAAAAAATCCACTTCAAATTGTGCTATTGCTCAAAATACCATTTTTGGTTGGATTGTATCAGGTTTTCTGTCCGAAACTGCTCAAAAACGTCCTCAGGTTGCCTCTTTCTTCAACGCAGTCCAATTAGATTTCCAACTGCAAAAATTTTGGGAGATTGAGGATGTTCCAAAATTGAAATTACCCTCAGCTGAAGATGTTTTCTGCGAAGAAAATTTCAAGGCTACTCATACGCGTGGGGAAGATGGTCGGTATACTGTACAGCTTCCGTTCCGAAAGGAGTTCAATGAGCAGATCTGTTTAGGACCATCTCGGAATATAGCAATCCAACGCTTTTTTCGAACTGAAAGTAGTTTATCTAAAAAACCAGATATTAAGGTTATGTATAATGAGCAGATAGATGATTATTTACGTACCAACCAAATGGAGTTAGTCCAAAACTTAAAAACCCAATCTGTACCGTGCACCACGTGCTATCTGCCACACCATGCTGTGTTTAAACCCGATAGTACCACAACCAAAGTTAGAGTCGTGTACGATGCGTCATGCAAAACTGAAAGCGGTTTATCTCTTAATGATGTTCTTTATGCTGGGCCAACATTACAAAATGATCTTATGATGATAATTTTGAGGTGGAGAAAGTATCGGTATGCCTACACTTCCGATGTTGAGAAAATGTATCGGCAAATCTGGGTCGATCCGTTACATGCCGATTTTCAACGAATAATTCATCGCAACTGTAGCGACGGGATCCTTCAAGATTTTAAACTTAAAACCGTGACCTTCGGTGTCTCCTGTGCCCCCTTTTTGGCACTCAGGACCCTTAAGCAATTAGCTATCGATGATGGGAACAAGTATCCCTTAGCAGCACCAGTGGTTCACAATGATTTTTATGTGGACGACGTGCTATCTGGTGGCCATTCCATAGATGAAGTTTGTCGCATTCAAAAACAACTCGTTTCACTCCTACGAGGTGGTGGGTTTGTATTAAAAAAATGGGCGTCTAATACTCCAGCCCTTTTAAAAGATATACCCAACTCAGACCGGCTTACCGGTGACCACCTGATGTTCGATGATGAATCCATGATTAAAGCCTTGGGGATCTATTGGAACGCAAAAAATGATTATTTTACATACACTATTAAAAGTGAAGAGCTTACTCACCCAATTACAAAACGCAAGGTATTATCTTCGGTGTCGAAATTATTCGACCCTGCCGGTTGGATTGCACCATTTGTCATTATTGCCAAAATTTTCATGCAGAAACTCTGGATCTCTGGGCAAAATTGGGACGAGCCAATACCCTCACATCTTCTCGCGGAGTGGAAAATATTCCAGAGCCATCTGAAACAGCTAGAAAGTGTAAAAATCCCTCGCTGGATTGATTATACCCCCGACAAAAAATTTGAGATCCACGGGTTCTGTGATGCGTCCAAATATGCCTATGCGGCAGCCGTGTATGGTAGGTGTTGGTCTAAAAATAAAGAATATAGTGTACATCTAATTACCGCAAAATCTAAAGTAGCACCTGTTAAAACAATTTCACTACCAAGGTTAGAACTTTGTGGTGCCGTCTTGTTATCCAGACTGTTAAAGTCTCTGAGCACTGGATTACAGTTGGATATACACAAGATGGTAGCATGGACCGATTCCACCATCGTGTTGTCGTGGCTGGACGGTCTTCCAAATCAACGAGAAACCTTCGTAGCAAATCGGCTCTCCGAAATCCTGAGGAACGTCGGCTCAATCGAATGGAGGCATGTGCGGAGTAAGTTGAACCCCGCTGATGCGCCGACTCGCGGAATTTCTCCTGCTGAACTGGTAGATAACAGCCTATGGTGGAACGGTCCGGAATTCCTGAAGAAAGAAGCGACCCTCTGGCCCGCAAAAATTCCCATCCCAAGTAATAATCTAGAAAATAAAGAGAATCCAATTAGTACCTACATCACTTTAGTTGAAACTGATTTACTCACTCGCTTTTCTGAACTACGAAGAGCCCTGCGTGTCCTCTCGTATTGTCGTCGGTTCCATCTTATCCATACACGAAAGATCACTGTCCAGACCCACCTTCTCGACGTACAAGAGATACGAGACACAGAAACTATTGTGACCAAAGCTGCACAACTGGTAAGTTTTAATAATGAGATTACATCCTTACAAAAACACGTACCTATAGACAAGAAAAGCAAGCTGTTGAGCTTGAATCCATTCCTGGACGAAGTAGGAATCCTCAGAGCAAAAGGTCGGTTAGAATATTCCAACCTTAGTTACGCGGAACGGTTCCCTATTATCCTGGCGCACTCTCAGCGGCTAGTCAAACTTCTTATCCATGAAGCGCATCAGGTAACTCTGCATGGAGGAGTTCAATTGATGATGACTCACCTACGACAGAAATATTGGATCATAAATCTTAGACAAGAAATAAAAACTTACCTTCATAATTGTAAAGTTTGCTTCCGATATAAAGTGCAAACGCACACTCAAATTATGGCAGCCCTACCAAAATCTTGTGTCACACTCACTCATGCCTTTGAAAATGTCGGTGTTGATTATGCGGGCCCGATGCTCTTGCGCTCAAAAAATGGTCGTGGCCAAAAAACCATTAAAGGTTATATTGCGTTGTTCGTGTGCTTTTGCACGAAGGCAATCCATTTGGAGCCTGTCTCTGATCTGAGCTCAGACTCATTTTTGATGGCTCTGCGCAGGTTTATCGCTCGGCGTGGCTTGTGCAAGCATATCCACTCCGACAATGGTACAAATTTTGTCGGAGCACAACGAATCCTGAAAGAGGATCATGAAAAAGCCTTTGCACAAGCCACAAAAGAAGGAGCAAAATATTGTATCTCCCGGCAAATCCAATGGCATTTCATACCTCCTGGCTCACCACATTTCGGTGGATTGTGGGAAGCTGGGATCAAATCCTGCAAATATCATTTAAAACGAGTTATGGGAAATGGTATTTTTACCTTTGAAGAACTGGCCACTGCACTTGCGCAGATTGAAGCGTGTCTAAATTCTAGACCACTAACCCCTTTAAATGATGATCCTGAGGACTTGAATCCTCTTACCCCAGGTCATTTTCTTGTTGGTAGGCCACTTCTGTCCATACCAGAGGAAGATCTACAAATAAAAAAGGATAATTATTTAAAAAAATGGCAAATAATTCAAAAAAGAACTCAAGATTTTTGGTCACGTTGGCACTCCGAGTACTTGAGTCGGTTGCAACAGCGACCAAAATGGAAAATTACTAACCATGATTTGAAGATTAATGCTATGGTGATCCTAAAAGACGAAAATGCACCTCCTCAACAGTGGCAATTAGGTCGAGTTATTGAAACTCATCCTGGCTTGGACGGTCTTGTTAGGGTAGTCACCGTCAAAACACAACGTGGGGTAACTAAACGACCAATCTCGAAAATTTGTATCCTCCCAATGGAAGATATTCAAATATCCCAATAAACTTCTTCATGTTCATTCTAAAAAGAAAAAAAAAAAAAATTTTTTAATTAAATCATATTATATTATTATATTAATTTATTAATTCATTAATTTATTCAAAATTATTATCAGTTTTAGTTTTTTTAATTATTGGGTTATTTTAAACTTATTATTTATTTCAAAATTATTATTTAATTCAAAATTATTGGTTATTTTAAAAAATTCTGCTATACCAAAAACACAATTATCAATTCTTATCACATTTGTTTTATAGTTTTTTTTAAAAAAAGGAATTTATGGTACTAGATATTAAATAAGAAATCCGAACAAAATTCTACATTTATCAAATCAACCAAGTTTATAAAAGGAATCAATAATGCAATTTTCACATATTCATTTAATTTACTATTTAGTTGAAGCATTTAATTAATTTAGTTAAGTATTTTAGTTATCAAACATTTATTTTTAATTTAGTTGAAGTATTTTTTTTGAAAAAAAAACAAATTGCGAATTATTTTACTATGTTTGTAAACATTAATAAATATTTGTGTACAAAAAGTTGTACACACACTACAAAAACAATAACAATTGCACTTAATTAAGTTATTAAATAATTTAACACTTTAAACTTTAGATCATACAAAAACCACTTTATATTTTAAAAATTATTTGAATTAACGCGTATTAATTATTTTGTATTTAAATTAAAATACTTACAATTTCGATAAAAAAATCGCAGATTGTCGTTTCACACATTTTGATTTACACCATCATATAAAAATTACTATGAACATCAATCAGCCGCCATCAGTGTCATTCATCAACAATATCACACCCCGATAACAAAAATGAAGAAGATGCGATTCCAAACGCACCCTAATTTTCAATATGCAAAAACTTAATTTTTATTTAAATTTTTATGGCGAGTTAGGACCGCCCTAAGTCCTACATGTATCCAGGATACAATTTACGTGTGGTTAACGCCGAAAGGTACCACCGTAATTGTATCAATTCAAAAAAAATAGATTGAACCTTCAACAGGTTCAAGGCGGCCGGAATGTTACGTGACGGCGCAAGTGCTGCGCTGCGGCAAAATATTTTAACTCTCAAATTCCCGTTTTCCTATAGGGAAATTTAATTTAGAAATCTTCGTTAAGATAAGGACCACTATCTGTGTGAGGGAGTTATCAATAGTATCAAAATGTAATAAATATCCAGCTGATCGAGGTTATCGGCCTAGAGTTTTTTCATCTTTAGAAAAGTGCAGCAGCAACAAAAAATATATAAAGTGTAAATAAATTTAAATTGTAAAGTCAGTAATATAAAATTATCAGTAATTAAATTTTGATTTGATAAATAAAGTGTAATTAAATAAATTGTAAATTCAGTTAAATTATAAATAAATTAAATTTTTATTATTTATAAGATAAACTTTAAAATTTGTAATCAAAAACAATCAGTGAATTTAAATATAAAAATTTATTAGCAATAAACTTAAATATTAAAATTGAACATAAAAAGAACAATACAGTGTTTTTATTGCATAAGTATACAAAGTGTGGTTCCAGCTTCCCGGCAATCTCAGATTGTCCATCAGTAGAAGTACTCATCATCCTGCCCCTCAACAACTTTTAACGATTTTTACAATAAAAAACCATTAGTAAAATCATTTCCAATACAGGTATTTTTTAGTTCACCCCCTAAATTTAATAAACTTATTAACATGGATGCCATTTTTGCATCAAATAAATACGTGTGACTTTAAAGTTAAATGTGACTAAATGTACCCCAAAGATACTACACAATTTCCATTTCCTTTCTAATTGCAGGTTCAATGATATGTAGGTCCGTCATTGGGTTATGTACCGCCATCTACTGTTGATGATTTTTTATGCTTAAAAAGTCCGATTTAATAAACGGATATTACAGTATTACTACAGTATTTAGTAGTAACATATCAGTTTTTGAAACTAAAAATAATCACTTTTGGTAACATTCAGGACACAAAAGATACCGATTTGCTACTATAAAGATATATTGCTTTTACAAGTTATTTTAACGTAAAATATTGGTTAAAGTGTCACATTAAAATCAGAATTACTTTATTAACACAAAATTTAACCACATTGTGACTCAAGTTCTTAATTTTGTTACTACAATAGTTACAAATTTCTCCTTTGGTATATGATTCAGTATAGTAAAATGCGAATATGCTGATAATGCATATTCAGCATTTTACTGTTAGAAACAGAAATTTATCATAACATTTATGCATGATTAATAAATTTGTGTCGCAATCGCGAATAAATATTATATTTGTATTAATTTTGTATATGTAAATTAACGATGACGACACAAATTGAAATCATATAGAAATGGTTGTTTTGAATTTGGAAAAGACACTTGGAATCAAGTCTCCTAATACGCTATTAATTTGTAATTAGAGTTTACAGCTCTTTGACGGATTAAATAATCAACAATTAGTTAACAAGGTTTTAGTCGTTATTACTAGGTAGTAGTCACTGATTGAGTGATCGTTTTGCGCAATCTCCTTTACTTCCGACGCAGGTGCGTAGTTGTTGACACTGTTATATTATTAATTATGTTTAATAATATTATTACCTTTGTATTTCAATAAAGGAATTCCAAAAACAGTATTTTTTATATATTTTACTTTATTTTATTAAAATCTTTATTTACTTTGACAAAATCTTGTTGACAATGTGTTACAATATATATAATTTCTACTAGAGCATCAGCTCTTTATTCGAAATATATTGCTTGTTGTATATTGATCAACTGACCATTTAACCATCGATTTACATTTAATTTATATGATTTCAGTTATATTAAATCAATAATAATTGATTTTTGTAATAAATTCTTTTACCTTTAATATTAATATAAACATGCTTAGTTAGCAAAATTGCTAATTAAGCAATTTTGAATTTAAATAATATTTAATTAAAATAAATTTATTGATTTATTTTGTCAATTTGACAAAATAAATTAGGTCATTAATTAATTATAAATAATTTTTTACAGAGTGTACCATTTTGTACACTACACCTCCCATTCCCAGATGAAAAAGACTCATTTTACAAATTAGTCTTTTTCCGGTACTACGGAGTATTTGACTCTTAATTTTTTCAATGGTTAAGTTAATCAGCTCTTCAATTTACAATTTACAAAAAACATATGTATATAATTGCAGTTACCGAATTTCGCACTCTCAATTGTTTATTGAGATAATTCACCTTCCTTTGAAAGGATTAGGCTCGGTAGTTTATTTTTTTTTTTTTTTTTACTGCTTTTACAAAAAATTACAATCTTATACATTTCAAAATTTAATCTTAATAATTCATAGTATTTTACAAAATGTTTTCCTAATATTTTAAAAATTTAATAATTCAAAATTCTTTTACCAAAGAAATTTATAATTTAAAATTTTAAAAGAAATATAATTTTCTGTATAATATAATGTAATATTATTTAATAATTTAAAGTATATTTTAATTTATAAGTAATTTGATAATTCAATAATTCAATATTTATTTCTTTTTTTTTTTACTGTGTAATAATATAAAATTTTATAAATTCAAAATGTATATTCTTTTTTTTTTACTGTGTAATATGATTTTATTGATACTGTATACAAAAATTCTTATGTTGATTACAATTATTTTTTTTATTATTGTATTTTAGTATTTTTTCAACACATATAAAACATATTCTTATACCTTTTCCTTCCCCTTTACACTTGATCAATTAACAAATATAATTTTTTTATTTATTTATTTTTTACATACTAAAATTTAAAACCAATATTATTTTATAATTTAATAATTCTTAATTTACAAACAATTTAATAATTCATATATTTTAATAACCCCAATCATTTTATAGTTTAATAATTTTTATTTAGAAATTAATAATAATATTAATATAATTGAATATAATTTTAAAAACCAAAAACAAAACTCTTAGTTAATAATTATATTTTAAAACTTAATATTAATTTTCCAAATTTATAAGTCAACTTTTTTTTTTTTTTTTTACCGTGTAAATAAATTCAAAAATTTCTTTTGACAGTGTAAAATAATTCTTATACCCAAAATTCCTGATGTAAACAAAAAATCTTATTCTAAAAATTTCTTATCTTTTTGTTTTATTATTGTTTCCATTCAAAATTCTTTATTCTCTGTTTTTTTTATATGTATGTATATTAGTGATTGACCACATAAATTAGATTTTGTCTACATTATATTTTTATATTTTTATATGATTGACTACATAAATTAGATTTTGTCTACATTATATTTTTATATCTTTATATGATTGACTACATAAATTAGAATCATGAATTATTTTTTGACTACATTATACAACCATTGACTATTTAAAAAAAACCTTTATAAATTTATCTTAAAAACTTATTCCATACCCTTACCTCCCCGTTCAACCTGTTGTATATTCTTTTTTTTTTTTTTTTTTTGTAATCCGATATATTGCAACAACATTACCTAATGTTTTAAAAAAATTACCTATTATTTACTTAATTACAAAAATGTTAATTAAGCAATTACATTTCCAAAAAAAAAACTTTATATATATTTTTTCTTTTAAAATTGCAATATAGGCCCTTTTTTCCTACAATTACTTATCCTTATTAACTTAATTATTAAATTAATTATTCGCAATTCAACTGTTGTGCTATACGGATTAATTAATTATGGAAACTAACAAAAGAATTATAATTCGGATATCTACATCTGCAAGGGTGGTGCAATTTGTTCACCCATGTGATTTGTGTTACGAAACTTTCCTAACCAAAAATGATTTACACCAACATTATCTGGCCACTGGGCACAGAAAAGTGTTTTTAAAAAAACTATGGTAAGTAATGACTTTTTAATTTAATTAATTTTTATACTAATAAAAAATTTTCTTTCAGATTTGAACATGCTATATTTTTTTTTATATATGTATATACTATATAATATTAATATTAAAAAAAATGTACTTAAATTTGGTATTGTTTTTTTTAAAAAAAATCTTTTTTATATAAATTTTAAATAAAAAAATAAAAAAATTATGGTTTATTAAAAATTACAACTTTTCTTGTTATTATTTTTTTCCTCAGTAATTCACTCAATTAACTTCCCTATATTATTTTGTTCCCTTTAAGATTCTAGCTCCCCATAGGAATCTAAATTTGTTGAACTTAATTGTTTTGATAATTATTTGCCGACTTGCTATTTTTCCTTTTGAGTTTGAGTAAAAAAAAATAATTATTAACTGTGTTCGTGATTTTATTTTGTATGAGATATGTTTGAAATGCATATCTCATAAATCATATGTATGTGGTAGTAATTTTTAATATACCCATATGAAATCAATAATTTAGTTTTCCTTCACTACTTGCGGCCGACGATCACCATAGGAATTTACGTTAAATATATAAAAATTTATTTGATGAAGAAAAACTCTGATTACCAAAAGTTAAGTATATATTGCTATATTTATTTCATTTGTGTTTTTTTTTTTTTTAGGGTTTCACCATTTTCAGGCGACGTTACATTAAAATTTTGAAATAAGTATGTTAGTTTTTTTTTTTTTTTTTTTTTTTTTTTTATATATATTAATTTATTTATAAAAAAATTTCTTTTTTAGGAGGTCACCATTTTCAGGCGGCGTGTTTGTTATTTTTTTATATACGGTATATTTTTTTTTTTTAAATATAAATATATATTTAACGTAATTAAAGTAACGTAGTTTTATTTTGTAAACTTGTTTGTTTTGTAGTAATTTTAAATTAATATACTCGGTATAAAAATACTCGAATTATCAATATAAATTTTGTGCATATTGATAATTCATAACATGTTACTAATTTTGTGCATATTGATAATTCATAACATGTTACTAATTTTCCTTAATATTACTATCTACGGTTTTACAGTTTGTGGTAGGCTGTAATTCCAACTTTTAATTTGTTATATACCACACAAAAAAAACATTTTTTTTTTTAAAAAAAATAAATAAAAAGTACAATTTAACTCCTAAAAGATAACGTCTGTGGGATTAAAGACAAATCGAGGGTTCGATTTTCTTTTCCCATCTTACGTTTTTCTTTATGTTGCTTTATGAAATTATTTGATGGTGGGGTTACCGGTGGTACCTCCATTATTTTATTTATTTTAATGTTATTTCCCGGTTTTGGCCTATTATTTTCTGTTGGTTTCTTATACGCTACAGGTCCTTCCACATATTTTCTCTTTTTACAAATTTTTTTTACTATTTTGTATATACTATATACACTGACTATTCCTATTAACAACCCAGTTATTGTGGAGGTTATTGCTGTTGCGTTGCCTATACCATTTATTCGTTGCTGTCTCTGTTTCTCTATTTTAATTTCCTCACGTACTTTAGATATCGCTTTACTTCTTTTACGGAACTCTTTTTTTAATTCTTCCGGTCCCCAGGATTCAATTTTATTTGAATCTTGCTCTTGACTTATTTTAAACTCTAACATTGCATCGTTTAATTATTTATACATTAGCAGAATTAGAAAAAATTTATGGTCATATGTTGGAACAGGAGGAAATTATCAATGCATTACAACAACATAGAATTCATCCCCTTATTTTCGACTCACAGTATTTGGTCGAAATAGTTAAAAATATGACAAATGGAATAGGGCATCATTATTTGTACTCTACTACAGTGTTAAATCAAATAGCTAATATTGAACTAGCTTACTATGAACAGGAAATAGGAATTAGGGTGACCATTAGTTCGTTGCCAAATGAAGAATTTGAACTTTTTAAAATATACGCTTTACCAAAATAATACACTTTGTATTATGATCTTGTGAAATCATATGTTTTATTGTTTATATGCAAAAACAAGATTTAGCTTTAATGTTTTTGATCTTTTGTATTTTATTGTTTTTGATCTTGTAAAAAGGATAATATTAATTAACTCTATATATATATATATATATATATATATATATATATATATTACGAATTACAAATAATATATATATATATGTATATAAAATTTATACACTAAATTGTAGCATTCAACGTTGTCATTATTAGTTTTGTTAATGTGTGTGTGTGGTTGTACATGCATATACTTAAGGTATGTTTTATATTATTGATTCGCATTTTTTACATTACATCTAATTTAATTTTACAAAGTAATAAAAAATAATCTAATTTAGATTATAGATTAAGTATGATTCTAAAAATATCAATTAATATTAAATTCAGAAACTAATCATAATATTTATTTAGTCCTAAAGTTCAAATTAAGTAATTTAATATAAAAAGCAATAAAAATTAAAATATATTGCTTATTATGTTTTTTTATTATTAATTCGCATTATTTTTTACATTACATCTAATTTAATTTAACAAAATAAACTCAAATAAATTAATTATTTTTGCTGATTTTGTTTTTTATTTTTTCTAATGCATTTTTTTTTTTTGTACTTTTCAAAAGATATCTGATTACTGTTGCGCGTTTAATAATTTAATTTTGTATATTGCATTTTCATTCTTAATTAAAAAATATAAGTGTACGGTTGTCCAAAATTCTTAGTGTAAAAATTAAAAATTGTGAAAAATTATTTATATAAAAATTAAAATTTTAAAAATTCAAATTAAATTTAAACAAATTTTTAAAAATTAAATTAAAATTTTTTACTTTTTTTTTGTGTAAAATGGCTGCAATAATTATAACTTTATTTTGTTGTATTTTGGTAGGTGGCCTACCTATAAAAGAAAATGGAGGAGCTAAAGACTCCTTCATTTTTAATTTTAATAACACTAGTATGACTTTTAATAGTCATGTGGTCTGGTAGGCCATGTACTGTTTAATGATAAAGTTACTTTTAATAATTATTTGAGAGAAGAACAGTTGATACCTGTGACAACGAAAAAATCACCGGTTATCAATGTGAGATATCATAGGACGTCGTATAACCAGTTCAGAAACGAAGTAATATAAAAAAATTATTACATTTGTTATTTTTATATTTTTATTTATCTTTTTAATTTCAGTCCGACGATCCAAATCTACATGGTAGCGGGGATACGACGGATGGTGAGTTTTCCGGAAACTTCAGAGTCCACGGATAAAGATTTGTTTACACTTGCTTGTAGTTAGTTGCTTAGTAGATATTTTCTTTGTAAAATTAAAGTTAAACAAATTTAAAAAAAATGTTTTTATACAGTTAAACCAAATGAAACAGGCGGAATAGTCGCAGCACCATCGTCAATATCATTTTTTTTAGAGTTTTTATACTTTTTATTCAATAAATATATTATATAATAATTGATTTTTTTTTTTTTTTTTTTTATTAAGGTTTTTCGTTTCACTAATCATTATTTGTTTACTATGTTTTTTTGTTTTTATTTCAATTTTTTGTTCACCTTATTTTGCAAATTTTTTTGTAAGTTTTTTGCATTTTTTTTTTCTGCCGATTCGCAAGTTTTTTTTTTTTTTTTGTAATTAAAATATGTATGTAAATCAAAAAAAGTATAAAAAACTGAATTAATAAACGTATCAAATTAAATTAAACTTAGAGTGCAATTATCTTACTATAATCATATATAAACATATATAAAATATTTCGCAAGTATAATCACATATAAATGTATATAAATATATTTTCTTACAATAATACAATAAATTTTTATATTCGTCATTAATTTGGGTTTTTTGATATATTACATATAAGTAATATTTAATTCGAATAATGGCTGTATATGCGGAAAGATAAATTCTTTAGAAACTGTAAAGAATAGTGGGGTAATTATTCCATGTCTCGGACATTGTGGTCATCTTACCATCCGGTTTGTACTGGATTATCTATAGATGCATCACGTCATGCAATGGTATATTTGGAAATGAATTGCTTAACTTTGATATGCCCTACTTGATTAAATAGATGCGATGTAGATCAACAAGTTTTAATTAAAAATAATGATCAATAAATAATCGGAAGTATTAAATCCTTTGAAAAGAGAATTGAACATGAATTTAAAAATAATTTAATTTCATGGATTGGATGGTTTAACTACTTCCGAAAAAAAGTGGAGCTGACAGGATCAAGGTTAAAATAACTGAAAAGAAAATTGATGATAGACTTAATAGTTTTGAAAAAAAATTAAAAATATGGAAAATAATGTTTATAAAAAACTTGATGAAATTTAATTCAAAGCTTGACAAATGTTCCATCTGAACTTGATAATTTGAAATAATTTAGAGAGAAAGAACAAAAATAACAAGAAAATTAAGAAGAAGAATTTTAAAAAAAGGAAGGAAATATTAAAGTTAATACTGCTGTTAAGTTCTTGCAATCAGAAAATGACCCGTTAAAAAGTAATGAAAACAAATCGAAAATAAATAACGAGAATAGTGCATTTGACTAACCTCAGGAATAATCACTGACTGCCACCATTTTTATTTCAGCAATACATTTTTATTTCAGGCGTCTTTTTTACCACAATTTTACCTAACAGTATCTCCTCCTATTTCATTTTGTAGTGCTCTAATGAATAATAATAATACTTCCGCATTTCTCAGTATAATATACCGCCACCATCAGTTACATTACATCACATCATGTAAGTAATGATAAAGGAATTATCTTAAACTAACTTTCCACCTTTTCAACACTTAATATCATCAAATGATACATCAAAATACAGCTACGACAATTACCTGTCGAATAAAAAAAATACTTTTGTAATAGAATAAAAAAAAAAGCTGCTAACTAGGGGGAGCAGATAACTCATAGTATGTTGTTTAACAGCGATTTATGTCCAAAAGTTTTTTGTAATTAACATTATCTTTGTAACAAACAGAGCTTTCTTCAAAAATTGCTCATCTTTATTATTTATTGATTTAATTTTATATTTTTATTTGTTTAATAATAAATAATATTATTAAAATAACTATAATAAGTATAAATATGCGTAATCACGAATTCAACCTGTGTACAAAATTTCATTGAAATTGAATAATATTTACCATATGTTCTAGAACATATGAAATATTAATCGGAAATTTTAGCATGGACCCCCTAGAGCTACTAACGTCTACATTAGGCTACACATGTGTAATCACGAATCCAACCTATGTACCAAATTTTATTGCAAACTGATAATAATTACTATATGGTGTAGAACATATGAAATATTCTTTGGAAACTAAGTTGCTCATATATTAGTTTTCCATGAACACAATAAAACTACCTGATACAAATTTTTGGAGCAATAAGTAGGTCACAAATTCAAGCTGTGTTTGAAATATAATTGTAATTGGGTGCCAATTACTGTATGATGTAGAGTATTGAACTTGTGAAATATAATTGGACATTTTAACATGGAGCCACTGGATTACCGACTTTAAACTTTGCACACAGTAAGTACATAAGGAAGCTACTATGTGTGTCAAATTTCATTCAAATCAGATAATAAATACCATATGCTCTAGAGCATATGAAATTTCAATCGGAAATTTTAGTATGGACCCCCTGAAGGTATTAACTTCTATCATGGCCAACACATGCATAATCAGAAGGTCTACCTTTGTACCAAATTTCATTAAAATCAGATAATAATTACATGCTATAAAACACGTAATTATATAAAATTCGGAAACTAAAACTGTTTTCTAGGAACCCCCTGAAGATCTCCAAATTTCAGGAGAGCCAACTAGATCACAAAATTAGCCTATATATAAAATATCTTTGAAATCGGTTAACAATTACTCTATGCTGTAGAACATATTAAAAAAAAAAAATTCAAAAAAAAATCGGAAATTTAACATGGACCCCCTAATCCTACTAATCTGTAATTTGGTCAACCTATGCAGAATCATGAACTCAACCTGTGTACCAAATTTCATTGAAATCGGATAATAATTACGAGCTGTAGAACATAAAGCAAATATTCTTCGGAAACTAAGTTGCTCATATATTAGTTTCCCATGAACGTACTATACCTACCAACTACAAATTTGTGGAGTATCAAGTAGATAACTAAATGAATCTGTGTATTCAATATCATTGAAATTGGGTGAAAGGTACCGTAGATATAGAGAGTTGAACTTATGAAAAGTAATTACGGATTTTTACATGGACCCACTGAAGTATCGACTTTAAATTTTACAGACACCAAGTACATACGGAAACTATCATATGTACCAAAATTTATGCTAATTAGATAAAAATTACTATATGCTCTAGAGTATACGAAATTTTAATCGGAAATTTTACCATGGACCCCCTGAAGTTACAGACCTGTATCTTGGTAGGCTTGTGGACAATCATGATACCAACCCATGTTTTAAATTTCATTCAAATCTGAGACATGAAATTTTTTTTTACATTTTTCCGTAGAACAAAAACACGTAGGTTCCCACATAAATGGGGAAATCTAACATGGTCCCACTGAAAGGATCGATCTCATCTTGTACCGGCACCTGCGCGAAGTCTGTTAGAGCCTGTGTGCCAAATTTCATTAAAATCGGACAAGCGGTTCTAGGAGATGTTGCTGCGCACATAAAAAGCGTACGCGTACGCGTACAGTACGCGTACGCGTACGCGTACGCGTACGCGTCCCCCGGACACTTTTTTTTTTTTGCATTTTCGGACTCCCCGACCTCGGAAACGCCTAGAAAAAAATTTTGAGCGAACTTTTTTTTTTGACCATCCAACCCATCACCAGACTTCATAGTATTTCATACTATTCGTAATAGATTAAATAGTATGCGCGAAATTTTGCCATTTATATAAAACTGTAAAACAATTTTTTTTAAAAATTAATCACCCTGTATCTCGGTAACGGTGTATTTTAGAGCCACCCTGTGGAACGATTTTTTTATTTCTCGTCATGCCCAATCACCTACCCAAATTAACGCACACGTAACGCGGGTAACCTGTATAATGATCGAATTTTAGCTTTCTTTTTACTTTCCTTTTATTGAATTTACAATTCGTGTTTTCCTCACCTGGGCATAGCTCCTAAACGGCTTTACCGCTTTAACTGAAATTTGGAACTTAAGCTCGTATCATGACCCATTCGGTGCCACATAGTTTTCAAGACGCAAGCGAGGGGGCGGGGGTTGGGCTTATTTTCAAAAGTCATGTGGGGTATCAAATTAAAGATATTGATGAGTACATCTCGTTAGGGAATGCATCATTATTTAGTTTATCTAGAGATATTCCTTTACTTGAGTGGCTGAGAAATCAATTCATGTTACTGTGATTTCTGGAAGGTTACTTAGATGAGAAAAATTTGCCTCATCTACCTCAAACGAACTACTAGAATAAGTGCTAGAAAAAAATTCTTTAAAGTTGTTTGAAATAATAGCAGAATCCTTTGAAATCTGATCATTAAATGACATAAAATTAGGAAATTGATCTGACTTCCTTTTTACATTTCCAAATTTCCAAAAAGATTTAAGATCATTCTTGAGTTGTAATGTCATATCATTAATATAGATCTTATATTTTATATCTAATAGTGATTTAAAAGTATTAAATAAGTTAACAAAATCTAGATAATTTTCATCACTTTTATTTTTTAAGTACTTTCTCCCGGACTTGTTTTTTTTATTTCTCAGTCTTTTCAAGCTGGAATTGTAACCTCTAGCATGGACGGAAGATACATACATGATGAAACCTTGTAATAAAATCTCAGAGAATTTACTTACTGCTTTGTAAATACTTAAAATTAAAACATAAATAAATGATTCAATATCCATAGATAATAAATAATTATATAAAGATATAAAGTCAGTTTTTTTAAGTTATATCGATAATTACGGACTAATGTGGCAATAAGAAAAGCAAATAGGTGGATGAAAACTATCAATATTAACCAAAGTCATATTATTCTAAATATTAGACACATTTATTATCC